>JAVDPK010002065.1:395782-408495 GCA_034780415.1 Cichlasoma orientale
TAGACATTAAGTATTTATGAAGTTTTGGATTCCTGATTTTAATTTTGTCATTGTTCCATTAGCAAGGTTGATTTCTTGTGTTATTAGAGTCTTTGAGCTCTGTTCTTTACTTAATGAGTTTTCCAGTAATACGTTTTGCAATCTTGTGTTTTGGTTCGTGTACTCATTGTTATTCTCGTATAGTTTTATCGTGGTATGTGAGTTCGGATTCCTATCTAGTTTGCATATAGTTTTGGATGCCAATTTGTATTCTTGGTCTTTATTAAGCATCAGTTTCTGTTATGAGTTAATTTCCTGTGTGTTTCACTCCCTCAGACTTCCCCTAGCTTGTCCTGCTTTTTGCCCTCTGCTGTTCCCTTGTCTCTGTCATGTTAGCGTATCCATGTTTACTTACATGCTCTTTGGGCTGTTCCCTATTTTATGGTTTTGGTTTCTCTAGTGTCTTGTTTTGAGTTTTGCTCCTTGCCTGTCTCCTTCTGACTGTCTGCACCTGTGTCTTGTTCCCCTAGCTGTGCCTTATTAGTAATCAGGCTGCAGTGTTTATTCCTCCCTGTGTCCTTTGTCATGGCATCTGTTGTGTCACCCTTAGTGAGTAAATGCATAAGGTGATTCCCAGGCACAGACTGGGCTAGATAGACTACTGGTCTGCTTTAGTCTAGCTCCAACAAAGAAAAAGCCTTCCTTGGAAAAATACTGGTGAGCATTTGCGAAGAAAAAACACAACAAAATAAAGGTAGTTTGTTTGTTAGAGAACATAAATGTTTAATTTGTAACTTGGAAATAATACCTGTTGAAAAACAGGAGCAGCTTATTGCATTCTCTACAGTGAAGGACACGAGAGGATTTTCAGGTGGCCGTGGTAGGGAGAGTATTGAGTGTGATTCTACATGCAGAATAAAGAGAGTTTTCCACAACACTAGACCTGTGAAACAGAGTGGCAGGTGGGTACAGCACACATATGAACTTTAAACAATATCATGTGTATCCACCACCATCAGAGTCAGAGTGCATTCATTAGCGGTTGATAAAACAGTGCAGGAAAGCAGGAAATTAGTTTCTTTGCTGCTAATGAAAATGAATGGATGAATATGAAACTGAGTCCATGAAGCTGAATTTTCTCTGGTGATGCACGTTCATGTGTATTTAAAACAGCGCAGAGCTTTGCTTTACACAGAAATTGAGCTGTATGTATATTTCAGGCAGTTATCTGTGTTTTTATGTGGAAGACGGTTTCTTTTCTTCTTTTCTTCTTTCCTTGCTCTCTGAACATTAAGCACCGCCAAGGCTGCAGCTGAAAGAATAAAAACTAAAACTGTCTTTTAAACATTAATTTCACGAAATACTCAATTAGAATCCATCAGATTCTCCTGTGTTGTGATGATGGAGCTGTGATACTGATAAATTTGTCAACTTACACAGTTGGAATTTTTGCAGACTTTCCTTCCAGGCTTTAAATGGGCCAGACTACATTAATGTAGTAGGTCTTTTATCTTCCATTGTACAATCAGTCACTCTGCTAACAGTACACTTATCCACATTTATGACTGGTCACATGCTACCAACACCACCCCTTTCAGGTGCGTGTGGTGCAGGGGAAACCCTGGGTTAACTTAACGAGTTGATAACCAGCTTCATATCACCGCTTATCCCAATTACCAGTGTTAGGATAAGTGAATCCATATAACAGAAAGATTTGCTGGGTATGTTGAACTTGTTTTGTAGCGCAGCCCTCAGGTTATGTTAAAGATTAGCAATCAACAAGTATGAAATCACCACCTACTGAAAAATAAATTCTCTGAAAAATGGTGTCACCACTCCTGGAAAATCCCTTGGACCTCTGTGCATGGCTACTAAGAAGGTCTTTTACTCCTTTTTAAAGGTCTTTGGTATTGTTAAATATTCTTTAGTCTCAGGCTGTTTAACTGCACCAAGGCTGCAGCTGAAAGAATAAAAACTAAATTTGTCTTAAGTTCATGTAACCCTTAGTTTAATGGAATAACAATTGTAACCCATCAGATTCTCCTCTGTCTCAGTGATAGAGGTGTGAAACTAAGAAGTCTGTTTACTCACACAGTATTTTTTTTTCCATGTGTCCTTTCTGGCTTCATACATTAATATATTAATATAGTAGCAGTAGATTCTGGTCTTACGGACCTGATCTGACTTAAAGCATGCACACTTTCATGCACCGCTTTTAATTCTGTGCTACTCTACAGCTTTTTCTATTACAGACACTCATGCGGCTGATTTGTCTGCAGCAGCTGTTACTTTCAGCCTGTAACCTGTCTTATTTTTATGATATTATTATTTTATGTTCCTCTGTAGAATCAGTCACTCTTCTGACAGTAAACTCCATGTCTCTGATTGGTCAGATGCTGCCTAACTTGTTAACCTCCTTTATGTGACCACTGATTGCCGATGTTACTGTAGCATAAGTGAAGCGGGATAATGGAAGGACATGATTGGATATGTTGAACTTGTTTCGTAGTGCAGGGCTCAGGTCTTGCAGACAGTGTTTTGCTTTTGTTAAGATGTGTACAGAGACACAGGCCTTTAGGCCCATTTCACTTTTTTCCCCATTGATCAGTGACTACAGTTCCTGTAAATAAAATGTGTGTGTGTTTTTTTTTCCTGCTAGCTTTTTAAAGTTACTGTACAACAAAGAAAGAAACACCTGTCTAACGCAGGGAGAGATGCATGCAAATTTCTGCTTCTGAACATCCACCAAGAGGGTAAACATCATTACATGTGGCACTTTGATGAACGAGGAGGTCACGAAAAAGCCTGGCAGAGGCCACACGTTATGACCAGGTCGATTGCTTGATCACAAGCGTGAAATTGTTGTCACAGATCAATCGCCACTAATCTGGAAAAGGGACAGATTCAAATCACAAGGTCTCTAATCAATGGTGATTCATTTTCAGCAACACATTTCCTAAATAAGACACTTCATTGTGTGCAATTAGATAATTACCCATATCCATTTGAGACATTAAGCCAGTGGATGAAAGGCTTTACAGAGTCAGTTACCAGTGAAAATGTTGCAATTATGATGGATTTGTGGAGTAAAGGTGGAAAGGTATACCACACTGCAAACTTAAAAATGATTCACTTACCTTTGTAACAACATATTTATGACAAATGACTTAATTGATCAGTTACTTGATCGATTTGTAATGTAATATGCTACCCGACAGCCATACACCACATATTGAAATATTAGTAATTGCTGCACTAAATCACGGAGAGAGTTTAAGTGAGAAAACTGGAACTTAACCTTCAACCTTTTCTTCTTCTTCTTTTTTTTTTTATTGAATTACACATAAAACACGGCAGTAAACAATTTAATGAGTTGATTATCTGCATGTTGTTGCTCATCAAAATATTTTCACAGATCTAATAGCCGTAAGATGAGATGCTTGGCAGAGGATGTCTCCAACAGCTTCCTGAAGTTAATACACTGAAAATCTGTAAGCTTGATGACTTACAGCTGGAGACATAATGATGCCTCTCTTAAGCTAGTGCTGTGGTTTTATTCATGCTCATGGCAGGGAAAGTGTGGTAGCATGAGATAAAGATTTTCACACTTAGTGAGTCACTATGTAAAATCTGAAACCAAAGAGCACTAAAGAAAACATGAACATACAGACTTTAAGGTTCAATACGTAGAACATCTTACTGTAGAAAAGTTTGCCTTTCTTTCACAGTAGTGTGAGCATGAATGATGTCTCTCTGCTGACCCTGTGATGGACTGTCGACTGCTTCTCTGCCAACGTCAGGGGGGACAGGATCAAGCCTCCTGAGACTTTAGTTGGATAAGCAGTTAAGAAAATGGAAGGATGGAAGCATGGATCGATGTTTCACCATAAGGAAATAGTCTAGTGCACACATCATACTAGACACTGCTCCATCAATGTAATTATCCAGCAACCCACCTGCTGAATGAACCTTGTTGTCGCCTGATGTCAGTGGCCTGAGGAGGGGAAACGTCAGAATAAATGTTAGGCTAAAAACAAACCCTAGCTGATCCGCACTTCCCCTCTC
The DNA here is from genome assembly GCA_034780415.1 of Cichlasoma orientale. NCBI lineage: Eukaryota > Metazoa > Chordata > Actinopteri > Cichliformes > Cichlidae > Cichlasoma > Cichlasoma orientale. The sequence goes on from JAVDPK010002065.1 coordinate 399,827, forward strand.
CAGCAAACAAAGAGCTTCAGCCATAAATTGTTGGTTTTTCACTGACTGCATGTCATCCAGTATGATTGAAAAGAGGTCAGAATTGCAGACTATATAAAAGAAAAATATAGTCTCTGGGCAGCGCTACAGCTCATTCCTCTAACATCAAGCTGTGGAAAAACTGGGCCCTACAATGGAGCACAAAGTATTATGGTGCAAGAGTACAAGCTGGTGTGGGCTAGTTGCATGCTGAGTTTAATGGATACCTTAGAAATGCAAAACAAATGGGCAATTATTTATTATTATTTTCTGTTGGTAATTTTATATCAGTCCTAAACACTGCCTCTTTGAATGACATGAGTAATTCATAAAGGGAACATAGTTTTAAAACCTGCAACCCTTAAAAACTTTTCTGTGCCTACACACCAGTGGAGAAAAACTAAACTAAATGTTGTCATATGTTATCTAATTGTTGATATACTGTTTCAAATGAGTGCACATATAGTTGCATATTTACAAGATAGAATAATCTGGAGTTGCATTTGTGGCCTACAAACCTACTTGCAGCTTATTTCTTTCTCTATAGAATATGGATGTTAGCATTGTAAACTTCACAAACAATAAAAAAAAAATGGGGCAGAACAAAGTCATTGCTACTTAAAATTCAGAGTGCTATTCTTGCTGTTGAGTGGCAATGGTGCCGAACGTGATGAACAGATATTAAGCGGAGCTGATCAGGCAGAGCATGGAACTGTAAGTGAAAGCAAAAAAGTACTCAAGTTGCCAAATATTCTATCAAAGTAGCACAACACGCTGATGTAATGAAGGGCTCTCTGGGGTATCTCCTCTGTTTGAAAGCCCTTCTCAGCTAAATGGCTGTCCTTACCTGCCCCAGAGAAGCTATTCAGCATCTGTACAAATGTGAACAAGCCTGCGCTCACTCTCTTTTTCATCTAGTATCTAAGAAGGAGTGAAATTGTGTGGCGTTTACATTAAAGCAGAGTTATACTGATGTTTATGAGGGCAGCTGACAGAGAAATATCAAATCCTCCTCTGCTGGCTGATAAGCTTTTCAGAGAGGTTATAGGGGTTACGGTGTGGTGTGGTATGATGTGGCATGAAGGGGAGGATCCCATTACAAGTGCATGGCACCCCTATTTTATTGTTTTTGGACACATTATCTGAGATGCATATTTCATTACCCAGTAGGAGTTGATAAAGCAGATTTTACGAGGCAATGCATCATATCTATTAAACTAAAGTGTCAGGCTTAGAAATGTTTGTTGGCAATATTAACAAATAAATTTCTGACACCTGATCAGAGGGAATGCCGCTGCTTTGCTTTTTGTTTCATGAGTGATCTGTGGGGAGATAAAAATGAGGCTTTTTTTTATGCCATTCCTACTTTTTAAATATTTTACAGAAATCAGTTTTATTGCTTTATGTGCATGTTCTGTGACATGTGATCTCTACATGTAATAATTTCACAAGACACAAAAGCAGACCTGTGTCCAAATAGTTGTTTACTGTTATGCTTGCATTTTCTGGGTTTTAAAAGTGTGTATTTGTTTGTCAATGTATCACCAAGTCACTAACAAATGAATTATTGCAGCTGTCATACACACATTTTCATATATATTATTTACAGTATATTGTATGTTGCAATAATGGAACCATTTACAGGATTTTTGTTCAAAAGTAATAATGTCAGTTTGGTAACTTTTTACATGAATGTTGTACTCATTGATTTTATCTTGTTGCCTGAGCAACTCAATTGAACTGTATTGTAAAGACAGCAATGGGAAGTCTGCAGCTGGAGAGGTACTGCAGTCTTGTGGCAACTCCATTACTCTTAATGAGATGCAAAGTTTAGTGACATCATGTAATTTCAGTGACATCCGATGTTGCATGCTACAGCTGACAGCAATGTTAATAAATTCATACTGTAATAATGCTGATAAATTCATATAAGCTTTCATCTTGATAAATTCATTAGTGGGAAGTGATGTATTGCATATGCTATAAAGTATTGTAATATGTACACATAAGACGTACTGTAAATGACCATACTCTGAGTACAAATTGTAATTTCTTAAAGTCTCTCCTACGACTCTAAGAAAGCCAAACCGAGCATTTATGATTTTAAAAATATCGTGTTATATGTTTTGTATTATCATATAGCCAGAACATATTGGCAAACTATTTAAGAGACATATTGCGCAGCACGTCTACTAATAAGGTTCTGTCATTTTTAAGTTAAAAGTTATTGCTGTTGGCAGAATAAAGGAGACGGGAAAGAAAGAAAATGGACTTTGCTAATGATGTAAGGACTCTTTTGGTGGGGTGATTTTAGTGTATCTGACACAAGGCTGATTACAAATGGTCATAACAATTCATAGAATGACGTGTAATTGACCTTCTCATGGTTTATTAATGCTGATGTGTGCTGCGCGCTGGCTACAGCTCATTAGTCTGCCTGTGAAATGGTCAAATGAAAGATGTGGAAATTAGAATAACATAATATTCATGATGACAACACTAGTGTCAACTCTTATATTGTGCAACAGTTCGTTTAATTCAACAAAACGTAGTTAGGTGCAGTACAGCACTTTCTTCAATTTATATTGTATCTTGTGCCCAGCTGCCCTGACTTTTCAGCATGTCGTTCTCAGGGCTGCCATAGACTTCAATGGCAGAACACTGTGTTCCTGCATGGCTTAGCCCCCCCAATACAGCAAGAATCAAGTGCTAAACATGAACCTTTCAACTATAACATTGAAAGTCTTTTTCTTTGTATCTCATCTTTTATGACTAGTTAATATTTGCAAGTTGAGACATATTAAAGAACCCAAATGACTTAAAGACATCTTGTCTCATTGTCACTCATGACGTGTTCCACAGAACCTGACTTTATGAAAGAAAGCTCACAGAGCTGATCTTCATATCTGCTTTCAGAGAGTGTTACCCTTTATTAGGCTCTACAGTCATGCCCAGAAATTTTAAAGTAGCCATCACAATACAACTTCACTAAAAGCCTTAAAGTATCTGATATTAAATGGAAAATGAATCAGCTCGAGCTTTTTCACCACGTTTTTCATGATGCTGTGTTTAATGTGAGAGTCCTCACTCCTCTCTGTCAGTCTGTATACCCGATGATGTCTTTCTCTCCTCCTTTTATCCTTCCATATTGAAGAGTACCTTATTCTAATAATTACATAACTCAGTTATAATACTAAAATTTATAAATATATAGTATATAGCTAACAGGCCAGGTCGTCTGTGGTTCAGGAAGTAGGGTGGGTTGTCTGCTAATCGGAAGGTCAGCGGTTCGATCCTTGGCTCCTCCAGTCCACATATCGAAGTGTCCTTGGGCAAGATACTGAACCCCAAATTGCACCTAATGCATTGAATGGTGTGTGTGTGTGTGTGTGTGTGTGATACAGCAGGTAAAAAGCACTTAAAGGCATAAAATGAAGTATTGGATGTAAATGGATGAATGTGTCTGGTAGTTTAAAAAGAGCTTTAAGTGCTTCGTAACAGTAAAAATACACTAGATGGATTAAAAACAACAATAACAACAACAAAAAAAAAAAAACATTAGGACCTAAAATTTAAGAGCAAAACTTGTTTTGTTTTTCCCTTTAGGCCTCATAATGGGGTGGACACCTGGGTGGAATTATGATTTACTGATCAGTACATTTCAATTTGAGGAAGGAGTGTTTCCTGTTCTCCCACAGAGTGTAGATGCCTGTGTTTATCAAGCAGATGATGTCTAAATGCACTGCAGGCATCTCGTTTTTGTATGATAGCTGTATTACACAGTTAATGTGCATTTTAGTGACAATAGGTTTTTATTAAATTCCTTACGGTGGGTGTGTTAATTGATGCTGGAAACTTTCGGTGGGTGTGTTAATCAGTTCTTGAAACTGGTGATGTTACACGGACTGCAAAGCCGACTCACTGCAGTATTCAATCTCCCAGCTCTCTGTGCGGATAGAAACAGACAGAGGACTCATCATATGATACTCATGATAAGGTAAAGAGGACGCTCTAGTGTTGCATACTATAATGATCACATACAATGCAGAATGGAGGTGTGTTGCACAGAAAATCTCCCTCACATATTATTAGCTGCTGTGCTGTGATGAAGAAGCAGGAATCAGATCATGTAATCCCCTCCTGAGACACTATTAATTAATGAGAGCTTTGCTAAAGAGGCCGTCCTCCACTTAGGCGCTCTGTGCTTTCTTGCAGGAAATCGATTTGTGTCTCTCCTGCTGCCAATGTGTCTGGCGGACATCTTTTAGAGTACAACCCTCACGCCATGAGCAGTCTGCGTGTCTGCCACTGAACCATGCAGGGCCAGATGACACCTTCAGAGCCAGGGATCACATTTCATTCATGGTCTCTGCTTCCTGCTGGATTTGCAAAGCATTGTATGGGTTGCAAGTTAGACACTGACAGTCTAAGGGGTATTGTGGTACAGTATGTTATATATCTTTTTCTCTTTACAAACTTTCTTCACAGGAACCAAACTTTCTTGAGGGAAACTTTCCCTCTGACAGAGACCGTTTCTTCCAGGATCCAAACTCCCTTTAATTAGAAAGAAAACTACTCATATCTAGAAGATTCAGCTTAGCTAATGCTAAAAACATGACCCCTTCAAAAATAGGGCCTATTAAGAAAAAAAAAATATATATATCTTAGCATTTTTGTAATGATTACAGCTGAGGATACAGCAATGCAATAGAGTTATCACACTGACACATGTGAAGCAGCAGTATTAATAACTGATGCGCCAGTGCAATGAAAGAATTATTAAGTAGCTCACAATCAAAACCTTCAGAGAAATGTCACATATTTATCTATCAGCATTATACAACAAAGCAATAAACGCATTTCACCACTAGACTTGAATAGTCTGACTAATCTGTTGCTTTTTTTCTAAGTCAGTGACTACAAAGAGCACACCCTGCAGTGAGACGCATCAATACAGTGGTGTGGGCACACTGTACTTCACCTTTTGAATCTATTGAATTGAATTTCATTGGAGATCAACTAAAGAGTGACATTATGGGCTCAGCTGTTATTTCTAGTTTTAAAAGACATCCGTCAGTGTTTTTCAGAACAAATATCTTAGAGGAAAACTATTTAAAAACTGACCAAAAATTCTGTTTGCCTTGAGATCTGCAATAAGCCTCTAAAGCTGTATGATAACGGAGGATCTGAGAATGTAAAAGGGTCCGCAAGGCACACTGTACTGTGCATCCAATATTTACTAATCATCTGGGATGGTTTACAGAATATTAAACTGACATGCACTTTAGACATATTAGCACATGATAAACAAGGCAGTGCTTTTATTTTGCGACATAAAAATTAACCTCAGTTTAACACGTTAAAACGTCCTCTGCAGCTTCAAATATCTCAATTATCACCTCTAAACACACCCAATTTTGTTATTTTGCTTAAGATACAAATAGAACTGTTGAATTTACTACTGAGGTTTTGATTCTATGATCTTCAAAGATGCTCCCTACTTTTAAGTATTCAAAAAAAAAAATTCATAGCCTTGTCTCCTAGCCTTGTAATTAATTTACTGGTAATTAAAATATGCATGACAGACGGTGCCAGAGGGATACACAATGTGTGTTTATAAGATGCTTTTTTTTCTCTCAAAGCATCTGTTAGATTTGACACAGTGTTTTAAAAATTGATTCTTGTCAACACGATATCTGTGGATGCTAATGGACAAACAGTGAACAAGAGCACAAACAGCTGAGGGACACAGGAGCATTGGCTTTAGCTTTTGAAGTGACTGGAGACTGACTGGCAGACAGTTTTAATGGATGCCCCACCAACACTGACTTCTGTTTACCGATGTTAGCTGCCTGCTAAATGGATTGATCTTGCCTGCTACTGAATGGATTAATCTCGAGGAGTTTGGTTTATCACAGTATATTTTGACAAACAGACCTGGATCTCTTGTTTGAATGTAACTCAGATATTAGCAGTTAGCAGTCTATCCATGGTATTTGCCACCACTGAAAATATGGTTTCATCAGGCTGTCCTTCTTATGTATTGAGAATACTAAATAAAAAATATTTGCATAAATTGCATCATGAGCAGGGATTACATTCTCTACTGTCCTACTTTATGCCACTCTGTTGCATGCACAGTGTTGTAAAATGTCATATCTTTGCAAAATTAACCCAGAGCATGATAAGTGGAGACTACTGAATGATTCTTAATCTTACAAGAAAATCTAAGAAAACACAGTAAGGCAGCCTAATTTCACTAGTTGTGAAAAAGAAGAAAATCTTCAAAGGAAACATGAAGGGTCTATTGGCAATGAATCATTTTCAAATCCCCATCTCATCACGCAACCACCAATCCTCACTGTATTAGTATTTTTTTCCCCCAAAAGCATAAAAATAATTTGTGTAATACTGATACAGAACAAGACATCACAGTAGTTTAGGGCTCAACATTAGTCAAAAATGTGTTTGAAGAGAAATGCTCAGCTGACAGACTAAAACCACTGATCCAGATTTACTACTCCTTACACTCACAAGACACTTTATTAAGTACACCTTGCTAGTACTGAGTTAGATTGCCTTAATTCTTCATGGCACAGATTCAACAAGGTGCTGGAAACATTCCTCAGAGATTTTGGTCCTTGATTGCATCACACAGTCGATGCAGATTTGTCAGGTGCACATCAATGATGAGAATCTCCTGTTCCACCACATCCAAAAAGGTGCTGTTGGACTGAGATATAGTGAATATGGAGGGCTTTTGAGTACAGTGACTTCTTTGTTCAAGAAACCAGTTATGATATGAGCTTTGGGATAGGATGCCTTCCTGCTGAAAAAAGCCATCAGAAGATGGGTACACTGTAGTCATAAAGGGATGGACATGATCAGCAACAATACTCAGGTAGACTGTGGCATTCGAATGATGGTCCATTGGTACTAAGGAGCCCAAAGTGTGCCAAGAAAATATCCCCCACACTACACAACCCCACCAGCCTGAACTGCTGATACTAGAAAGGATGCTATCATGTTGGTTATGCCAGAGTCTGACCCTACCATCCAAATATTGCAGACCAGGCAACAGTTTTCTAATCTTCTATTGTCCAGTTCTGGTGAGTCTGTAGTGAGTGAACTGTAGTTTAAGCAACACCCGGTGTGGTCTTCTGCTGCCGTAAGCCCATCTGCTTCAAGGTTTGACGTGTTGTGCGTTCAGAGATGCTCTTCTGCATACTTTGGTTGGAAGTGAATATTTGAGTTACTGTTGCTCTTCTGTCAGCTCAAAGCAGTCTGTCCATTACCCTTTGACCTCAACAAGGTATTTTCTCACAGAGAACTGCCACTCACTGGATATTTTCTCTTTTTCAGTCCATTCTCTGTAAACTCTTAGACATGGTTGTGTATAAAAATCCCAGTGGAACATTAGTTTCTGAAATACTCAGACCAGCATACATTCTGATGCTCAGTTTGAACTTCAGCAGATTGTCTCGACTATGCCCAAATGCTTTGAGTTGCTGCCATGTGATTGGCTGATTATATGATTATATATTTACATTAACAAGCAGCTGAACAGGTGTTCCTGATAAAGTCTTCTTGAAACTGCACGGCCACTAAAGCAGCCGAAAGCTTAAGCTGGATATCGCTAAAACCACTTTAGTTTCATTGCGGATGAATTTGAATGAAGTTTTGTTTTTCATGGTATATATAAAGAAAAAAAAACAAGATTTCATATTTTATGACACTCCTCCAAGTTGTACCCCACTAATATGAGAATCTCAACATTGCTTTTTTGGTGATAACAAATCAAAACCTAATATGGCAGATTCAGTGAGTGATTCCTTGGCAGTCCTGCTATTTTGCACAAAAACTATATTCAAAACTGAAGCTGAACTGAATTCAACCATATATGTTTGCATCATGTACCTAATGCTTTACTTTTATGCGCGGTATGAATATGAGTTAAAGATTAAACCATTTCCCTCCCAGCTACTCTTCTACCTATTTCTGCATGTTAAAATATACAGAAGATGCTGCAATAGTCAATGTTACATAAAAAATATGGGCAGTTTTAAATGCCTGCAATTATTAAATGTTGTTACACTAATGAATATGCGCTTTCAAGCTACATGAAATGAAACCTTAATGGTCCTTAAGGGTATGTTCAAGAGTTGTTTGGGCTTTTTTTGTGTGTGTGTGTGCCATTATCATATTCCACTGCATCTTAGTGAATACTACTTAGTGAATAATTATACCATTGTGACACTGGATGTTGAATTAAGTCTAATATTTTTTAACAGCACTATGCCGCACAGCACAGCTCTGAGGGTGCCAAGCCAATCTTTAAAGAAAACGGCAGCGCTTCACCTTCAATAAATGACTTTTCTTCAAAACATTTGATCTTAGACATTCAAATATCAGATATCCTATGGGGCAATGTGAATGTAGGAGATAGCTATCTCTAAGGAGCTTCTGTGGAATGAAGTAATCTAAATGCATTTCTGCTCCGACAAAGCCGACTTTGACCAAGGCCTTCATTTGGTTTATAGAAATGTTGCAGTTGCCAGAATGATCAATAACCCCATTAACACTACAAAAAGAAAACACACTCCATCCACTTTTTTTTTTTTTTTTTTTTGGGGGGGGGGGGGGGTGTTGTT
>JAVDPK010002065.1:408505-420393 GCA_034780415.1 Cichlasoma orientale
CCCCCCGGCGGAAAGGGTCTGCTCTGGGAATTTATTTGGATAAATGCACCCAGTTAGATGTGTGTGCACCTGTGTATGTCAGCACGCATGCCTTTGTGTGTAAAAGTAGAAAGAGCTAAATGAAACGATTCAATCATATGCTGCACACATTGCAGCTATGACACATGAACATTTATCCAGAACACCTGGGAAAAATGTTTTCTTTACAAGTTCACAGAACAGCTCACTGGTATACAGTAGCACAGCAGTCTCGTAGGGGGATAAATCGTTCTTGTTCCCAAACATTTCATTACTTCATTAGCATATTAAAGTCATACACCAGTGCACTACTCTGAAAAAAAATAAATGCTGCAGTCCAGGGAAGAGTCTTAAGTCATACAGCAAGTCAGCCAAAGGAACTGAAGGAAAAGGAGACAGTAATGTAATCAGCTAACAGAGCAACTCACTAACAGACTGACAGTGTCATCACCAGAGCCACATCACTGGAACAGCTAAAACATTTAGGAACGAGGTATATTAAATTTGATTTTCGAAGCAAGATATATTGAACATCATACAGTTGTTATAAACTTGTCACAGCTCCCTGGTGGAAAAATTCAATATTGTGAAGACTTTCTGTAAATATATATCTGGCATTTCAACATTTGTGGAAAAAAAAAACTAATATAAACTGATGTATCAGCCGCACAACTTGATCAAAAGATAAACATTAAAACGCATCACATTGGGCCCTGAAAATTGTGATGACCACTGTTTGCTAGTTCGCTGACATTTCAGAGGCTAAATAATTCATTCTTTTTTTAAAACTGAAAATTAATGAATAATTAATGATGTTAAAAAAAACCAGGTTGCATCTATTTAGGTCAGAGGCAGGAGATAATGTCCGCATAAACACTGGCGATATCCAAGAGGAAGGCTGCTGAACCTGATTGAAAGAAAATGTTATTGAGATGTGCAGTGAGGCGAACTAATGGATATCACACAGACTGACATTTTAAAGAACAAAGCAGTTGGGCCACAACTGATTAATAACAGGCTTTCCTCCATCCAGAAAGATGCTTATTAAAACATGAAATTTTAATGAATCCGTCGTCAAAGCGTTGTCCACAGTCGTCCAGTTGTAATTTGTTGAAGCTTTTAGACGATGGTATCTCTTTAGCCTGGCAGAGAGGTGGTAAAGAGACCCTGACTGGCAAATATGTGGCATAAATGTAATTTCCAAATAACTAATGAATTTGTTACACTTCTGATTTACATTTAAATGAAAACCTTTTATCTGCTACTCTACCTACTAATGAAGAAACTCTGCTTTTACAGATGTGACTCCTCTTCCCTTCATAAATGGAGCGAATCAACGCTATAATGTTGCACAGCGTGTAGACTACACTTAAAAAAATGCTTGAAAATAAATCAAGTATAAAAATAAAGCCTGTTTAGACTCTTGCTTCTCCTGCTGCATTATCTGTTCTTTACATAAACGCGTAAATGGAGGTCAAGGCGATGAACAGGAGCGGATTAGAAAAGGTGCAATCATTTGTGTGTGTCGGGTTGGGTGGAAACATTATCACTTGGGCACAGATAAAATTCACTCGCAACACTTTGTTCTAAAAAAGAAATGTAACTTTTTATGGGTCACGGCAGCAGAAGGTAATCAGCATCTGAATATTGTTATGTTGATATTTGATGTCGATCTCTTAGATATATCCTGCTGATGTTACTAATTAACATAAATAACAAACAGGATTTTGCATGCATGTTTTGAGTGTGTGAAGGTAACTTTGAATTTGCACTAGTTTTAGACAACTAGTGTTTAGACAAGTTACACAAAGAAGCGAGTTTAGTGAATGAAACTGACCTAATTTTGACATAGTCCTTTAAAAAGTTACTTAAGTTACTGATAAATAAAAGATTAATTTTTTGAGTTGTATTTATGACTTTATACAAAATAGTAGAAGTTTTTATTCATTAGGATTTTTTAAAATTATGCTATCATGGTAAATCGATGGAATAGTACATGCCATAATCCATAGACAGTATAAAAGAGGGACATAGCCACAGTGATCTTACTCAGTTGTAAAGACCAGTTTCTATTAGTTACAACTAACTGCCAAAGCAAAATCCTACCTTCCTCCAAAGGACCTCAAAAAACATATTCATGCTTTCATCACCTCTAAATTGGACTACTGCAGTTCTCTCTATTCAGGTCTTGAACGATCATCTCTTCATCTTTTGCAGTTAGTCCAAAATGCTGCTGCACGTCTTTTGACAGGTACTAGAAACCATGATCACTCTAGTTTTAGCAGGTTTACATTGGCTCCCCGTCCAATTTCGTATTGATTTTAAGATTCTTACTTTTAAAGTTTTGAACGGAATGGCACCTAGCTACCTAGCTAAGCTGCTCAATCTATATAACCCTAAAAGAGCACTGAGATCATCTAGACAGATGCTCTTAGTGCAGCCGAGGTCTCGATTTAAGCATAGAGGAGATCGGGCTTTTGTAGTCAAAGCCCCTAGACTCTGGAATAATCTGCCATTTTATATTCGTACTGCAGAGTCTATACAGTCATTTAAATCCTCTCTAAAAACACCTTTTTATCTTGGCTTTTAATTCAAGTTCAGTTTGAGTCCCATCAGGTTTTATGTTGTGGTATCTATTAGTTAGTCATATTTATTATATCGTATTTATTGTATTTGTTTATTGACCTATGGATCTATCTTGCTTATTTTGCAGTCAACTTGTAAAGCACTTTGGTGAACTTTGTTGTTTTTAAATGTGCTATAGAAATAAAATTGACATTGACAGTTTTGGATTCAGGATTAATGTTTTGGCCACTACTTAGCTGACACACATATCAGCTAAGTAGTACTAAGTGATGGACTAATAAAATACCTGAATTTCCAGTTTCTTGGATGAAGGTACCATACCACAAAAACAGAGAGACTGGAATTTGCCAATATGCATATTGACAAGCCACAAGGCTTCTGAGAGAATGTGGACAGATGAGACAAAATCTGAGCTTTTTGGCAAGTCAGCTCTACGTATGCTCACAGTTGCAAAAATGAAGCATACAAAGAAAAGAACACTGTACCTGCTGTGAAACACGGAGGAGACTCAGTTATGTTATGGGGCTCCTTTGCTGCAACTGCTACAGGGTGTCCTGTATTTGTGTAGGGTATAATGAAATCACAAGCCTATCAAACTCTAAAAAAAAAAAAAAAAAAAGTGTATGTGCACAAAGTTGAAGTTACTTAAAATTTTGAAAAAAAAACCAATCTACATTTCTGCTTGAGATGCGGCAGAAATGGGGAAAAAATATTTTTTTTTAGTAACAAAATGTGCTCCCCAGTGTCAGAAAGCTTGGTCGTGCGTTTTGGGTAATGACCCAAAACGCACAGCTGGGAACACCCAGGAATGGCTAAGAACAAAACATTGGACGATTCTGAAGTGGCCCTCTATGATCTAAATCCTATTGAACATCGTGGAAGGAACTGAAACATGTAGTCTGGAAAAGGCAGTGGGCCAGAAAACCTCATTGAGAGTTACAGAAATCACTTGATTGCAGTGATTGCCTCAAAAGGTTGTACAACAAAATATTGAGGGTACCATCCCATGCAGGAGACTTACAATGATACTTTATAAGCATAAAACAAAATAAAACAACAACACCAATAACCTCTTTCCAGCTTAGGAGATAGTATGAAAGACTTACTTAAAGGCAACTTACTTCCCTCAACACTTTGATTTGTTGGTACTATTTTTTGATACAATGTTTTAATAACGGAAGATAGTGAGGTTAAACCACTCCAGCATATAGCCCATGCCCCCCAAAGCATGGCATATAAGATGGAAAAATTTGTTCGTTTTACACATAAATTACTCAATTAATCTTTCAATTAAAATACTTTGAATTAGTATTTGAAATTATTTGTAATATCATTTTTTTTCTTTCAAGTCTAAGAGAACGTGAACTTTTACTCCCTTATTTTAGTATATTTTAGTGTTTTAAATTACATCCTAATTTTAAAAAAAATACATTGAAATTTCATTTTAAATCTGGGGGGATTACACCCTTAGTCGTGGCCGTATTATAAAGTGCCACCAAAGCTTCATCCAACTTAGAGGTGTTATGAAGGAGGGAAACGGTCCATCTAGCCTCAAACCATTTTTTTGAATCTGGCTGTTAATATGCTGTTTAATGGAGTAAAGTTGGGCATTTTAATATGGGAGTCTGTGTGGATTGGCTCCCTTTTGAAGCCAACCTCAAACGACACCTAGAGGAACTGCAATTTCTGTTACTTCCACATTGGCTTCATTTTTAACTCCAGAGGTTTCCCCTTGGAATATTCCTAGACACCAGCCAACAGCATTTCAGCCACATGCTCTTCTGTATCTAAGATTTACTGACATTAAACCAATACCTTAACCTGAAAGGGAGATCAATTCTGGTGTCCTGTTTCTTGCATTTGTGACACAATGCCAGAATATTGTATGACTGGCTGCAGCCGACTTCATGTTATATTCAGTTGCCTGAAGATTTCTTTCAGACTTTCCCAAACAGCTTTTCGGTCAAATGAACTAAGGCCATTATTATAAAACTACATTAAGTTCCATCAGCAGGTCACTCTAACGGCGCTGTGATGGATGGGCAATTTATCAAAGTCTTTTCCTGCCGTTATGAGCAGGTAAGCATGTTTTAAATGAGTTCTATGACACACCAAGACAAAGATAAATGCCAACACACGGCATCCTGACCACAGTGGATATGCTTCTTGATTAGAAAAAAAAAGTTTTGACGGTAATGATTAAGATATAAAGTAATGTGAAAAAGAAAGTTTGCAAAGCACTCTGTGCAGTTCTGGAATGGACATCCCAGCAAGGTCAGACAATACTCAGAGAAATTGCAAAAACCGAAGAGCTTCATCTCAGACTTTAAAGTTCATGACAGTAGATTTAGAAAAAGACCGAACAAATATGGCTTGGCAAAATTTCATCTAAAGAGGCCACAAGACTTCTGGATCATTGGCCTGTGGAGTTTGAAGCAAGACCAATATGGAGATGTTTGGCCATAACGCACAGTGTCACACTGGGCAAAAAAACAAAAAGCACTAGAAAACAAAGCATATCAGCACAAACGCCTCATGGCAGGGTGATGATCTGGGCTTGTTTTGCAGCCACAGCATCTGGGCATATTGCAGTCACTGAGTCAGCCATGAGCTCCTCTGTATAGAAAAAGTATTCTAGAGTCAAATGTGAGGCCATCTGCCTGACAGCTGAGGCTTGGCCAAAACTGGGACCATGATCCCAAGGACACCAGCAAATCTACAACTGAGTGGCAGAAGAAGACGAAAAAGAAGAAGCAGGGTGTTGCAATGGGCCAAAGTCCAGACTTCAACCTGACTGAAATGCTGTGGTGAGACCTTAAGAGAGCTGTGTATGAACGAATGCCCCCAAACCTCAATGAACTGAAGCAATGTTGTAAAGAAGAAAGGGCCAAAATTCCCTCACAATGATGTGAGAGACTGATAAAGTCATACAAAAACGTTATTTCAAGTTACTGCTGCTCAAGGTGGTTTTACAAGCTACTGAATCATGAGGTGTGTTTCATTTTTCACAGGACTATATAGAGTTGTGAAAACTTGTCACATGACTGTATATATAGTAGAGAGCCAAAGAGAAGTGATTATGTTCACTGTCTACTTCATGTTTGTCACAGATCTAGATGATTATGATGTTTAAATACTCTACCTGCCCCACATTTGAGAAATGGCAACATGCTGTAGTGCTATTAAAGCTCAGCTTTGAACGAGTGTGTAATAAACAACATTATGAAATTCAAATATTCAAATACATTTTTTTCTCTAGGTTTCTAAGGAAGTGTGATAAAAACTGATTGCCGTGATAAATAAAAAAAAGTACACAAGCTAAAGTAATGAAGCTTCATTTTCACATTAACTCACGAAATCAATCAAAACTTGTGATGCTAATAGAAAATACTGACTTAGCTGATGGACCCCATTGAAGCAGAAAATAATCTTACACTGCAGTAAGTTCAAGGAAGGTGCTTTACCAAATGCTGAATCATGTAGCTGGTTGAACAGAAATTAATTACATTAGCAAAATCTTTACCATCATTATTTAATAAATATGATAAAAATCATAAGGACACATCTATAGGAAAAAAAATGATTGCCTTATCTTACTGCTGATTACACCGATTCTCATACATTCTCACTTTTAACCCCTCTGCCAGTGACATGCAGCGCATAATGTCACACGGCTGACATTCAAACACACGGACTCATTTTCAGATCTATTGCATAAAAACAGCGCCAAGTATCTTTACACCAAAAATACAACGTGTGAATCTATTATAATGGAGTGTATGCATCATTGCCACCACAGACGCAGTGGCCTGCTGAAGTGCTCCACCACTGACACACCTTTCCTTGTCATTTAGCCAAAGGGGTTTCTACAAGGGACATGGAGTGTGACTTCCAATTAGTTTTCAGGAGATTTATTCATGGAACTGTTAAAATGTGTTAAAGAATGTTAACGGAGTAATGGATTTTAAATGACTGCCACACTGCAACGCTACATATAGCATAGTATGAGCATTAATGGGTTTTGTATGACCCTTTATGTAAATGGCAAGCTTTAAAGCTTCATTTGGCTGACGCTTGTGCTTTTAATGAGACAAAACAAAACACAATGCATTTACTAACAGTTTATGTACACTTTAAAAATATGTTTGTTTTACTAACAGATATCTAAATCTCATCTGCAATGTGCCAGTGCACACGTCTGCGCAGTTCCTCTCAACCATTCATCAAGCGTATTGGTAATTCTAAATAAATATTTAAGAAATAATCTATAGTGCAGTAAAGTGTTCCTGTGGACAGCTGTGTTTTGAAAATGCCATGTATGTGTTGCCAAGAGGGAAAGGAGCACAGAGAGTGGAGGAGGAATGTATTCGGTGTTCAGTGATCTTATAATGTAAATATTCATTTTGTCAAAGTGGAGAGCAGATATTTACTTACTTTGCCTGTTTTATTAGGATTAAAGGAGGATTTTCATCAGGGCAAATATTTTATGATCTTTCTTTTAAGTCATAATAGCACAACATGTAGTCCCTTATCTGTATATATCTGTATCTTAAAATATTGGTTTGTAATTCCTGATTCGAGTGCTACAACAAGCTCTGGATGTTGTAGGGCTGTCTTGGTTGACACGCCTCTGCAACGTCGCGTGGAAATGTGGGGCGATGCCACTGGACTGGCAGACTGGGGTAGTGGTCCCCATATTCAAGAGGAGGGACCAGAGGTTGTGCTCCTATCAGGGGATCACACTCCTCAGCCTCCCCAGTAAGGTCTATGCCAGGGTGCTGGAAAGGAGGATCAATCTGTTAGTCAAACCTCGGATTTAAGAGGAATAATGAGGTTTTTGTCCCGGTTGTGGAATGTTGGACCAGCTCTTTATCCGTTTGAGGATATTCGAGCATGCGTGGGAGTTTGCCCATCAAGTCTACATGCGTTTTTTGTGGACTTGGAGAAGGCATTCGACCACGTCCCTAGGGGTATCCTGTGGGGAGTGGTGCGGGAGCATGGGGTGTCTGGCCCATTGTTGTGAGTTATGCAGTCCCTGTACAACCGCAGCGAGAGCTAATTTTAACTTGGACACTATTAGAACCAACAATGGATTTTTTGTGTTTTATGTTAATGTGTATGTAAAACAATAATTGGTAAAGAAACCTGAAGTGGTCAAAAGTAGCATGCATTAGAAAAAGAAAAAAAAAAGTACATGCCATTTGCACTCAAGCACAGTTTGGAAGACTTCTCAGAAGCATTGTTTTATTATTAAACTACCTTAACACGTTCCCTGGCAGAGCATAATTTTGAACCTACCAGTAACTCATCAAGCACTAATCAGTCAAGACTTCCCATTCTATAAATATATATACACAATACTGGGTAAAAGTGGTCTTGAACAATTCTCCAGGCTTTCTGAAGGCCTTTCAAAGTTTTCTTTGGACACTGACTCATTTTTCACTCAGTCCAGTCCTTGTGCCTGCCCATTTTAAGAGGAATACTTTTTGTTTCTTGAACCACTTAACACTGACCTATGACTTATTCAAATATATAAAAGGCACCTAACTCAAGGGATGAACAGAGACAGCTTACAGAAAAAAAAGTTTTAAATTGTATCTTTGGACACTTTGTTACTAGTAGTCTGTTGAAAAAACAAATAATTTTTCCCCATTTCCCTAGTTGAATCTATGAAAAATACCAAAGATAACAGTTTGACAGGCATAAAATAGTATTTTTGCACCAACAAGGTGATTCCCAAAGTGCTATGAGCTGAAAATGTGGCATATCTTGACATGATGTGCAGTGTGTCCTTAAAAACTTGAGCGGAGGACAAAGGAAGTGGCAGGCCTATCTACAGCAGATGAACAGTCACATAAGTCACATCCTTAAGATATAGAAAAAAATCCAGAAAAGACCATATACAGGACCTGAGAGATTCTTCAGTTGATCCATCTACCGTTCACGGACGCCTCATCAGAAATGGTCTCAGTGGACGAGTGGCTGTCAAGAAGCCAGTGAAGGGAAGGGGAGAAAAGGGAAGCAGGTAGAAAAGATTGAGGTATGCCGTATTACACAAGAACTGGACTGAAAATTAGTGGCAACAGGTCTCATGGAGTGATGAATCTTTGGCTCAAATCATTGTAAATATTTTGTCATTGTCAGATGTTGACCATCTAACATCTGACTGACAGCAGCTTCATTCTTCAGCATGAAAATGACCCCAAACACACTGCCAATGCAGCAAAAACGTACCTGGATAGAAAACACGCAGTGAAACACTTTAAATCATGGACTGGCTGTGTTGAAGAATAATGGTGTTCATATCAAACATTGACTTTCGAGCTTGTTAAAATTGTACAAGCTCCATTTTTGTCATATATACTGAATTTCCAAGTATGCTTGCAAATGTTTCAATAAGTCACTGCACCTATTTACCCTTTTCCTAGTAAAATATATTCAAGGAGGGCTCACAGTAGAGCAATTACTCCCCCACATCGAAAGGAGTCTGTTAAGGTGTTTCAGGCATCTGTCTAGGATGCCTCCTGGGTGCCTCTTGGGTGAAGTTTTCCAGGCATGTCCTACTGAAAGGAGGCCCTGGGTAGACCCAGAACCCATTAGACAGATTATAGCTTTTGGCTGGTCTGGGAATGGTCTGGGAATGCCGTAGTATATCCCCCGGATAAACTGGAGGAGGTGGCTGGGGAGAGGACGGTCTGGATTTCTATGTTTAAGCTGCTGCCCCCACAACCTGGCCCTGGATAAGTAGAAGTGGATGGATGGATGGATGGATGGATGGATGGATGGATGGATGGATGGATGGATGGATGGATGGATGGATGGATGACATGATGTGGAAACACTGTTTGCTGAAATATTTTGTCACCAGCGGGGATAAAGTTGATGTGTTTATATCAGTGCTTGTTGTGTAATGGTCTGTGGGATGTGCAGACCAAGTGTTTGGGTAGAGGACCCAAACGCAGATGCTCAAAGGTGAAGAAACGAGTCTTTTTATTGACTGATGACAGGTTCAACACATGCAACATAAAATACAAAACAAGAAACTAAGAACCATAAACTTAGGGAAACTAAAAAACTGGAGAAAACTGCTAGGGTTAAACACCAGAGCGAGGAGCTCAGACCCCCTGACAAACGTCAAGGGGAGACAGCGACAATATGCACGGAAGGGTAATTAGAGGAAGTGGAGACAGCTGGGAGAATGAGACACAGATGAACTAAATCACAGGAGATGAGACACAGCAAAACCAAAAGCAAAGCACAAGGAACACAAAATCTCAAAATTAAACAGGACATGTGATAACTGAACAAGGAAAACACAGATACATTTATAAGCTTAAAACAGGAGACTTGACACAAGAGGATGGAACACTGAGGGAGGAATTACCTTAAGCACTATAAACAAAACTAAATATGAAGAAAACATGAAGTCAGTATAAACATCAAACAAGCCTGGAATCAAATAGAATATTTAAATAACAAAACTAGAAAGAGCAAAAACTCAAAACACAGGGTAACTGATCAGGATCATAACATGTTGTGATTCTTAGAGGTGTCGTACTAACGTCTCATATGATGCTTTGTCTTTGGTGTCATGATGCACCACAACAGAGAGATGATGTCAGTCCCATTTTAACACACATTAATGGTAGTTCAGGACCTCTTGTCCTCACATTTAAAAGCAGTGGGTGTCACTGGGTTTTATTTAAAAAAAAAAAAAAAGTTTTTTGCTAAACCTAACCAAGCAGTTTAGATTTCAGAGGATGAAATTAAACAAAAAGTGAAAACAAAGAGCAAAACACAAACCTTCCAGATGTTACCACATTAACAACCCAGATTTTTTTTCTGGCATTTGTGGCCAGAAAAAAAAAAAAATCAGCTGCTAATGACTATAACTGACTTGCGTCCTCGAGCTTTAACCGTGCTCGTTTAGACCTCGCACGTCAAAGTATTTTTACAGCACTCAGAGCGCAAACAGCGGAGGCTAATGAAAGGTTTGTCGAATTAGTGTTTGTCGGAGAAGTCGGGGTGTGTGACAGTGTATTCCCGACTAGCAGAACTTCTAATTCTTATAAGTATTTTCTGTTCATTTCCCACACATCTCAAAGCTGATTGACTCCAATTTCCCACCTGGAAAAATGTTAGATTTTTGTTTTTAACTTGACATTGAATCACACTGTTCTGGGTAATTACTGTAAAACAATTAGGATGTGAAAGATCAATCAGTGCCATCTGCTGAGCAGAGTTCTGATGGCCTGTCTCTTAAAATCTCTTTGAACTTGAATGCAGTCTGAACAAATGCATTGCTCATTAAACGCATGGCCTCTGCAGTGTGATAATACCTCTGGTGTTCATTCAGTCAAGTTGCAGATATTACGGGAGGCTGGGTTCATGTCAGATGGGTTAGCGCATTGCTACTAAAACCTTGGCTCTGCCTCCATGTTGTTAGGAGCAAGTGAAAAGGAAGAACAGGTATGATTGCATAACTGAAGATCTGAGTTATTATTCCAGCACGAGGCTGTGCTTTTTGTTAATTTTTCATTTGGTTGTTTGCATTTCAACACTGCTACAAGTTGTTAAAATACACCCAAAAGCCTTCATCATTAAATGTATTCCACTTAGTAACGACTGTGAGCTTCTGCACTCCATAAACATTATGGAAATCAAATTACGCTTGCTCGGGATGAATTGCTAAAATGAGTTTACATTTAAGTTGTGTTATCAAGGTCATCAAACGTAAACAATGTAAATAGGGCTGCCAGTCATTTTGCAAAATGAATTACCGTTGGAGACATGCAGCGTATCACGTGTGATTTTACAGTGAACGCTCAGGTTTCAGTTAAATCTAAGAGATCTATTTTAACATGTTTATTCCAATATTATTTTTCTTCTGTGTGAAAACAGCCAACTTTTATGACATTTAACCTTCCAGATATGAGTATGGATTTACTTGACCAGATGTCTCAGATGTAACATATAGCTCCCTTGACATGTTAACCACGGTGCAACAACAGAATTTAGAGTTTCTACTGCAGTAATTGTTGAGAAAGTGCGCAGGCTCACAGTGGCTTTCTGTTGACATTGTTGATTCTGGTAGGGCTTCTTAGTGGACTCCAGGGGTGGACACTGTGCCAGCAGCAGAAGCCTGGGACCTGTATGGTGGCAGATGTGATGGAGAGCCACATTTAGCCAAGCTTTGTTCGAGCGTGCTTTACTCTGTGTGTGTGTGTGTGTGTGTGTGTGTGTGTGTGTGTGTGTGTGTGTGTGTGTGTGTGTGTGTGTGTGTG
>JAVDPK010002065.1:423162-452112 GCA_034780415.1 Cichlasoma orientale
AAATAAACCAAAGATACAAGTTTAAACAGAAGCAAGAGAACACAAAACACTGGGCCACCGGCCCAGGACATGACAAGATCAACTTGAAGGGAGAATCTCCTCTGCCAACAAGTGTTTTGGCAGGAAAATTGCAGAGCAACACAGACACACCAGAACAAGCATGAATGTTGGTAATGGCGTTAGCCGCTATGGTATGCCATAGGCTCCACAAATAAGCCAAGGATAAACCTTCAGAAAGACCTTTATTAGGGTTTTGGAAGTAAGGGGACTTTGATTGTTGAAAAAGTCAGTATGTTCTGGATCTAACCACAATGACTTGCCTTAGCATAAGCATAAAAAACATTTTCTGAGCTTCAGTGACCAAGAAGAGCCCAGGTAAACAACTATTTCACAATGAACACCTTAGAGATGCATTCAGTCCAGGTGTGAAGTTGCATTAAAAATAAGAAATCTTCTACAACTCCCACAGCACATTTGGTAATGAACATCCAATTGTGTTGGCTGTTTCAAGTTTAATGACTGTAGATATTCATAAGCATTTTCAGCATTTCAAGTCTCTTTACTTTCTCATTTCAGGTCACCTACAGTGATTTATGTTTGATACACGAATCCAAGTAAATGAGGCATCAGGCGTTTCACTGGTTTCCTTCTCAATAGCCACAGAGAGGAAATCTCTGGAGGTACTTGCAGATATCTGCCATATAAAAGAGATGAAAAACAAAGCAATTCTCAAAAACAAAGCTAAACTAGCATCCAGGAAGGCTGGTTCCATTCAAACAAACAGTGAGAATGTTATTGAATGAAACCTAAAGCAGAGGAACACTTCACGTCCACTTCACAACTCTAAATATTTGTTCAATCATATTGACCATGAACATCTTTCTGAGGGGAACGCATTAGTGTTTACGCATGGCTGCACCGGAGAGTTTCACATTCCACATTTTTCCTCACATACTGCTCTAGCCTTATACTGTTCGTGACATAGAAAACATAAACCACCGGGTTCTTGCTGGGAATTCTCATCTCTGGCAGCAGTGTTTCTTTAAGGAAAACAAATTCAAGCACGCATTGATTTTTGCAGAAAATTTAATCTTATGCGCGTCCTAATCTTGTCCATCTTTTACTTTACGTAAAGATAAGATACCCAGCACTTACACTCCTCATGTTTCTTGTGCTTGTATTGATTTTTGTAGCAACACAAAAACACAGAGAATAATGATCAGTTAGGATGATGGCGGAATATTGATCATATCATAGGCTTTCTGCTGTATAGTATAGTGGATCCTGAGATCACAATTCATAAAAGGAAATGCCATACAACTGCTGGCTCCCTTTTATTGCCATGTGACTGAGCCAAGCATACAATAATGAGATTGCATCCACATAACCTTGCTGTCAAACTCATTTCTGTGCAATACTATGTTTGGCAAAAGGGTCAGCAAGCCAAATAATTAATTTGTGGATTCATTACAGAAACCTCTGGTCTCATTAGATCGTCTTCAGCTAACAAACCCCATCCCTCAAAAATCACTGTATATTTCACAGATGAAGTGTGGCTCACATCAAATTTTCAAATTGGACTTTTTTGAAGATAGAGTGGGTCTAGATGATTTTCAGAGCAACAGCTCCAAACCCTGCTGAAAAACAGCTTGCTATTTATTACCTTTCCTCCTCCAGCGAAGGCCAAACATGCCCCAGACACCTGAGCACACATGCATTGCTGATGTTTTATTTCGGTATATCAGTCAATCAAAGACATGGTTCAAGAAGCACCAGGTCAATGCCAAAATTCAGAAAATGTGCCACACAGACACACACATATATTTTTTTGCGTTTTAGTGTTTTAGACAAAACAGGAAAAATTTCAACTTTAAGTTTTTTTGTTTGTTTTTTATTTTAATGGTAATGTGAGCTATACACTGCCATAACTTCCCATTAGTATTTTATTTATTTATTAATTTATTGACAACCGATTATTTTTACCCACCTCTCCTTTCATTCGAAGTATCATTACTGTATAAATGCTGCATCCCAACAGAATTTTCATTTTTATTAGTAACAATTTTAATAACGGGCAATGTGCACATTGTCAATCTTGCACTTGCACAGCCAACAGGGCCCATTCTGGCATAAACACAATGTTTTCGACAACCCCTCCCTCCTACCCGCGCACCACAAGAAGCCAAAGTAAACAAAACATAAATTAAAACCAACATATTTGAATCTATTTGACCCAACTGCTGTGCACTTGTTTAATTTCAGCACAAATTGCAGCGAGACTCGGCTGCAATTTGTGGCCATGCGTGCTCGCGCTAGTTTCTCTCCCCTGCTGTCATTCTGTGTGTGTGTGACAGAGGAGAATAGCCGGGCGGTGCACACAGCAAAGCAGCAGAGGAGAGACAAGAAGAGAAGTCACTTGAGTCCATGACCACTTATTACTGTAGGTGCAACAAAAGCTTCCTCAACAACTGTTAATTTGTATAAAACCACAGATGGAACCACAGAAACTAGTGGAATGGTGCACTTCATGTTTTAATCATGTAGAGGCAGGCGGAAGCACATACTGGGCTTTAGTGGCAAATCCAACTGATTTAACAGAATTCAAGGATTATAAAGCTGTAGTCATGACAAAATTAACATTCCCATCATCATCATAATTTGCCAATTTATGTGGAGAATTTTAAAACTGTAGAATGTGTATTGGCATATTTCAACAAATAAACTTCTAGAGTACGGTGAAAATTCCCTAAGGCTGCATCTACGGTGACATGGCGACCAAAGACCATATAAAGTGCGCGACATGCCACATCTTCTGTGTGTGTGTGTGTGTGTGTGTGTGTGCGCGCGCGCGCATGCGGGGGAGCTTCAATAAACTTCTAAGGTTAGCAGACATGTCTGCTAATGAATGGCATCACTGTCTTTGTTTTAACAGGTCTTTAATTGAGTATTTTGCATGCTATATGGCCAAAACATTTTGGCTCTAAATTGTGAAGTAATTCTACACGCTGGTGGATGGTATGCTGGGATAATTTAAAACTCCCTTCGGAGAAGAGAGAATGTCACAGAAAGCCATAAAAAAGTGAGATTACCTATCGCTTAAGGACTGACCTATATATATATTAAGTGATTTTTAATTACAATAATTTCTAATTGTGCACTGTGTGTGTGTGTTTCCTCTATCTTTATGTCCAGGGGCACAAAGAACAGTAAGTAAAAAGTAGGTGTAAATAATTAATGCACCAGCAGGCATGTGGGACTGACCACAATGTCCTGCCAGCAAGGCTAATAGAAACCCTCAAGCACTACAGCATCACCATATTTGTGGTACACCCCCTGAAGCAACCACATAAAATTAATCACAATCTAATCTTATTAAGCAGACTCTTTCAATGATTCAACTGTCGGTCTATGTTGCAAGCTAACCCAACACTTTCCATTATAGTGTCTCTCCATTGCATCTGTGGTTTCATCACTAATGGAGAAATGATTGTGAAACTACCCTGTATGTTCACACGGTTATCCTAAAAGACATCGGTACAGTTTATGTCACCACTATGGTATGTATGCCCATGAGCAATGCCTGCCTATGGCTTCTTAGGCTCATGCTTTAACTGTCCCATTAATATCTTGTCTTGGTCTCGGTGGCTGCTGTCTCTTTGTAGAAGAGGATGGGTCATTACCATTTCATAGCAGTGTCATCCTTCTTCAATTTAAAAGTGCACATTGCATTAAGTCAGTCACTATTTTCTCTCCTGAGAATGTTTCCTCTCAGTAATGTTACTGTTGAGACTCTGAGACTTGTCATTTTAAAAGAAATAATTAATGAAGTCTTTCTTAACTGATACAGCCATAAAAATGGTTTCCCGGTATAATTAAATGCCCCTGCCTCACTTCTGTATCCATCACAACAGCTGAAGCAACAACTTCGTGCTATTCATCTTCCACAGCAATATAACAAGCTGTAAAAAAAAAATCTTTGTGGAATTTATTATTTCAGTGTTAATAATCTTCATTAGAAAAGGCTTTAAAATCATCACAAAGAGCTGGACTCACAGCTTATACTGGTTGCCACGCCAGTTGTGTGCCTGAGTCCAAAATGATTTTTAATTGACACCAATGCACAGCTATCAACATTACTGGTTGTCACTAGGTGCTGAAGGGTGCAAGGCAAAGTAAAAATGGGTCAGCATGTTATTCCATTTGTTGTTTAGTTGCCATGATCTGAAGGTACTAAAACCAAGCAAACACTGGCCATTTAAAAAAAAAAAATCCCTGTTGTGGAGTTAATTACACCCATGTTAATGAGCAGTTAACTGCTCTCAGGCCGTGGCATTTACTCAACCACTGTTTTTGCTGAAAGAAAGAAAACTGCTGATTGACATCACAAGTTCACTTAGTAGAGTGGATTCAAAGGTCTAAATGCACAAAGGCATCAGAGACATGTAAGCACATCACCACATTTCTCACACATTCACATCTATAAAATTAGACTCAGGGATGTGCAATCACTAAATTCTCCTTAGGCAGGTGGAATACGTCTTTAAGTTGCAATGATCTCTTTACTGATGAAGTGCGAAGAGTCTTCATACGATAAATAAAGAAGTGTTAGAGAAAAAAGGGTTCATGACAAAAATGTACAAAAATATAAAAATGTAAAATATTTAAATTTCTTTTATTTGTACTGTAAGGATGAAAATCCATGATCTGCATGTTTCACAAGTTTGACCTGCATGAAAGTTCAAGCTTTTTTATCCTGAATTTCAACAGAGTTTGTCAGTGAACATTTAATCATAGACCATGAAATGATGACCTAAACTGTCAAATCAAAGAGAGTTGTTAACAAAAGGGCAACTTCATAAGAACGCCACATATTTAGCAAGGTTTAATGTTAATAGCTTAGCGGGTCTTTGAGCAATCTGGGTAATAATATACTGAACCTGATCCATATAATGCTGAAATGAATCTGCCCATATATTCAAAATATTCCTTTTTATTTCAATGCAATACTGTAATAAATACAAGCTTAATGCTGTTGTTATTGTTGTTTCTCTGTAATCACCAGGAAGCAGTGCTGCAGAAACTAAACTACATGTTTCTATTTAACTTTATTGTAATATTAGATTAAACCAACCGTCAAGAATGAAAACATTTTTTCTGTCTCCTGTGTAATAATCATAAAGCAAAGCTGCAAAATGTTAAAGTAGCCATTTCACCAACGTTTCCTAGTAGTATCTCTTAAAATGTAATAAGGACAGATTCAATATTCATGAATAATGGGGTTATGATTGTTATGGCTATTTTACTATATACTGACACCACCGCAGTAGTAACTGGAATTTCACTGAATAAGTTTCATAAACTCATGTCGCTTCCCAGACTAAAGTGATGGCCCAAATCTTCAAATGATGGCTCACAAAAGCTTGTGAATAAAAGTAAACAAAAACTTTTGCCGCTCTTTATTTTATTCTAAACAAATTCCACCCTTTAAACTCTGTCGTATTCAGTATTTATGTCAGTCCTGTATGTGGCAGTTTGTGCATTTATGTGCAGTTTTGCATTGTTTATATTCGCAACCCTGCTCTCTTTAAAATGCAAATGTGAGGGGGAAAAAAACATGCCATAAAGATGCAAATACTGTTGTATAAGGGATAAAAACAGTCAACAAGGAGAATAAAATCAACCTGCATTCCCAAAAGATGAAAGTCGAAAATTCTGTGTATGACAGAAAGAGCAAGTGTATTAATTATGAACGTGTTTTTATTACTGAGAGAAAAAAAGTAACTTAGAGCAATTTGTCTCATTAGAGAGGCCTGGATTTAAACTTGTTGAAAGAGTGTTGCCAACAACTGTCTCACAGGGATTATTTCTATGGGGATGTGTTGACTGAAGGCTTGTTTAGTTTTCTGCACTGTTTCTTGCTGCTTTGGCATTGTCATTAATGTTGAAAGATAACCCCTTCTGTCATTTTCTAACATGAGTTTTTAATGCCTGTTCCTCCCTTATGAATCCTGACACTGTGCCCATTAAACTGAATCTCATTAGACTCAAATAGTCCCTTAAATTTAAATACTAAATTTTAAATATTATTTCCATTTATTTGTTGTTTATACAATTAGCATGATGATATGTTAATTTAATTCTTTCCTTCTGTTTTCTCTAAGGACATTGGCTGTTGAATTGTTCAGTTGTACACCTTTAAAATGCTGAAAAAACAGAGCAAACAAGTGTGTGGACAAAATAAACAACAGACAGTGGTTTAAATCAGTTTCTAATTTGCTGCTATCAAAAGCGGATTTCAGCTACAGTACATTGTTCGTGTTGGGTATGAAGGTGGGCTGTCATTATCCTACCAACAGGTCCCTGCTACAGCATAGTGATATACGGGACCTATAGGCAGAATGAATGATAGCACTGATAATTATCTTAATTAATGCTGCATGCTGCAGTATTGGCAAAAAAAAAAGATCCAGCTGATGTTGTTTATATGCCAAAAATTGGTTATTTAGCCCGTTGCTAGGTGGTTGCTTGATAACGTAATGGTGTCATAATATCTGATTTAAATAAGAACCTTCAGGGACAGAATAGCCATCATTTGATATTAGTATAGGGACATGACCTTACTATTCCTACCTAATTCTACAACCCTGCATATATACTTTACATTGAAAATGAACACATTATCAGCTCTGATGCCACAAGAATAAAGGAAATCTTTCATGCCTCCTGCAAAATCTCTCTACAGTGTAACACATTTTTCATCTATTTTTCATTTTAACATTTTATCCCCATTTTAATTTGATGAATGATTTTTAAATATATCCTTCGCGTTGTTCTTTCCGTATTCTTATTCTAAAAAAATATTTTCCCAAATCTGAGATAAAGTGCATCTTACCTTATCTTATTTCCCTAGCAGTATATACATAAAAGTTTGTTCTAACTTTAGTTTCTTTCTTTCAAAATACTTCCATCAAGAATAAAATTGAAATTTAATTTAACTCAAACAAAACCAAGCAAAGACAATAGAGGCAAAAGTTGCTAGAACTTACGCTGCATTCACAGTATTATCCACTTCTCTTTTCCTGAATATCTGCTTAATTGCAGCTTCTTTCAGGTTCACTCAGATTTTTCAGATTAATTTTTTGCCACAGAGCCCTCGTGTGGATTTTGTCGTTAGTCTGGGTCCCCACTGGTCATTAGTTTTCAACAAAACATGTGGCCTTATCAGGCTCATTATGGATGTTGAATGTTTTTAGAATAAATCATTACATCACAAGACAGCCAGTCAGAATGGGGAAAAAAGGACCTTTAAAATTGATTAGAGCTTTTAATAACAAAATATTTGTTGTTCTTTGCAACCTCTCAATGTAGCAGATTTCTTGTTGAAAGTGAGTGATGAAGGTAACTGTGAAATGGAATTAGAACCTGCAAAACACCACACAGCTGTGAGTAGTAGAAGCGGGGTTTTATGTATCATGGGGACTTTTTACCTGTCAGAATCATGAACATTTAGCTGCTATTGTCTCTCATTATGTGGAGAATTCACTATGAGGATTTTAATGTGCCGTCTGTCGACACTTTTAGCATCCTCTCCAGGAGGTTCACTTGGACATAGCTGTAAATAGCAGAATGGATATGCCTGCTGGATGCTCGCTGTTTATTCTTATTTTTTCCAAATCTGAAATTCCCACATCAAAATCCAAATTTTAAATCAAATTTTAGTAACTTGAAAACAAAATTAGTTAATGCAAATCTTAGGGAGAAAAAAAGAGGTTTTTATGTCAGCATTGTCTGCAACTATAGAAAAAATTGTGTCCTTGTCATATCGTGGACTACTATCATATACAAAAGCTTTAAGGTACAGTACTAGTCAAAAGTTTGGACACACCTTCTCATTCAATGTTTTTCTTTTTTTTTCTACATTGTAAATTAATACTGAAGTCATCCAGACTATGAAGGAACAATTAAGGAATCATGTAGTAAACTTAAAAGTGTTAAACAAACAAAAATATGTTTTAGATTTTAGATTCTTCAAAGTCGGCACCCTTTGCTTTGTTTACAGCTTTGCACTCTCTTGGCATTCTGTCAATCAGCTTCATGAGGTAATCACCTGAAATGGTTTTCCAACAGTCTTGAAGGGGTTCCCAGAGGTGCTGAGAACTTGTTGGCTGCTTTGCCTTCACTCTTTGGTCCAACTCATCCCAAACCATCTCGGTTGGATTTAGATCTGGTTATCTGATGCAACAGTCCATCACCCTCTTTCTTGGTCAAATACCCCTTAAATATCCTGGAGGTGTGTTTGGGCTCATTGTCCTGCTGAAAAACAAATGATGGTTTAGTGTTTAGTGTTGTAGTACTCGAGACCGGTCTCGAGTACTACAACACTGGAACTACACATGTAGGAAATATCCACTCACCTTTTCTGCATCTTACAAAGACATGGCGTTTGGAACCAAAAATCTCAAATTTGGACTCAACAGACCAAAAGACAGATTTCCACTAGTGTAATGTCCATTCCTTGTGTTCCTTGGCCTGAGCCATTCGCTTCCTCTTGTTCTTTCTTTGAAGTGGCTTATTTGCAGCAATTCAACCATGAAGTCCATATTACTCAAATAGGGCTATTCACTGTATACCAACTCTGCCTCTTCACAACACAACTGATGGTCTCAAACACATTAAGAAGGCAAGAAATTCAAGATATTAACTCTTGATGAGGCACAGCTGCTAACTGAAAGCCATTCCAGGTGATTACCTCATAAAGCTGACTGAGAATATGCCAAGATGCGCAAAGCTGTCATTTAAGCAAGAGGTGCCTACGTTGAAGAATCTAAAACATAAAACATTCTGGTTTAATACTTTTCTGTTTAGTAAATAATTCCATATGTTTTTATTCAAAGTTTGGATGACTTTAGTATTGCTCTGCAATGAAGACACTTTTTAAATAATGAAAAACCACTGATTTAAAGGTGTGACCAACGTTTTCACTGGTACTGTATGCTAATCTATTCTGTACCTTTTTTTTTAATCTGGTGAAAATATTGTTTATTTATATTGCACCTCATTATATATTTTTAAATAACTCTATTTTATATCACTCAATAACTACTTCCCAGTGTGTATCCATTCCACACGATCTCATATCACAGCCAGAAATAGTATGAAAAATTATTTTCACCTCATCCAAGTAAAGACTCTCACATATGAATTGTTGAACCCCAGGCTTACCGAGCCTGTGACCACAAACTTTGTGACAGCTGCGATCCAAGTTAGATCACAGTGAAGGTACTGTACTGAAGGTAGGCAGTCCAAAGATATCAAAAATGTACTGACTCCCTAATACAGCCCAAGAACAATATCTAAAAAGGGAACATACTGTATTTAATTGGATTCCTGTTAAATGTTGAGAATTGGCGCTATACAAATAAAGTTGAATTGAATTGAAGTTGAATTGAATAGTACCCTGCTTTCTCCCCCTGGCATAACACTGTGTTTTACAGAAAACAAGACACGTGATTAACAAACAACATTTTTTTAATAGAATAGTTATAGTTTACTTTTATCTGATATGCTAAACATGAGAATTAACATTCAATACAGATGGGTGACAAATTAAATGAAAAAAATAAATAAATGAATGAAGACAAAATTGCAAGTGCAGATGCACTGCAAATGCTGACTCTACTACTGCTTCTCATCTAATATGTTTGTTTGTTTTATCTTTATCCTGTGTTCTATGTTTCACAGTGTGTGTGTGTGTGTACATAAAATAGAAGATGATAAAATATAATATTCAAATTTTAAGTTAAAGTACATTGAGTGGACTGGACATAAAAATTATTAATAATACTATTGTAAATACAATAACATACAATAGATTTGTACCTTATCCTTTGGCAGAACCACAGATTCATTTTATTCTTCCCATTAGGAAATATTAACCTTAACATTCTGATGTCAGCATGAAGAGGCGGGATTTTTAATAGGTAGGAGGGTAAACATATGCCATACAGTAAGATATGTTTACCCTCTTCTTATGGCCTCTGACAGCTGACTCATATCTACGCTTGTGCTGCTAGACCTCAGTACTGCATTCAATACTACTGACCATAATATTTTATTATAGAAATTAGAGCATGCTGTAGGTATTAAAAGTACTCATTGCAGTGGTTTAAATTATATTTATTTATTCATGTAAATGGGGAGTCTAAGGTTAAATATGAAGTTCCACAGGGTTCTGTGCTAGGACCAATTCCATTTACGCTATGCATGCTTCCCTTAGGCCGTATTATTAGAATGCATAGCATACATTTTCATTATTATGCAGATGATACCCAGCTTTATTTATCCATGAAGCCAGATGACACACATCAATTACTTAAAGGGGAAATATGCTTTTAAATCCTTCCTTTTCATATGTAAATCATTCACTTGTGGTCCATATAAAGCAGAACTGCAATGCTTTGGTCTGAATTCCTCGTTATTGTAGCTCCACAGACCCCCTCGATTACCCCTGTTCTAAGGCGCGTCTTAGAGCAACTCATTTTGGTGCAGTCTTTTTAAATGTGAATGAGACATTTCATGCCCCGCCCCCCTCCAGGTCGCAGAGCATTCCACTCCACCCCGTTTGGCCATTTTTGTAGTTTGATAGCAGCGATACGATTATCTAGCGACAGAGAAACTTTTTATTCCTAAGTTTATTAAAGATGTCAACAATGGAAAACTTGTCCATCTAGCCTTACGTGTTCGAGCCAGAGTCTGACCCAGAGCAGGAGAATGAAGACGACAAATCGCTGCGGAAAAAAAAAAGGTGGATTCACGAAACTGGTTAGCCGGAAGTCCATGACCTTGTTTAGCAGTTCCACAGCAAATACTGTGATGTAATAGACAAGAAAGCCCAATAGGGAATAGAGAAAACTGAACAGACTGAAAAATATGACCCAGAAAGAATATAAAGATATCTACGCACCACTGGGAGAGAATAAATTTACATTGTCTGCACTCCTAGACACTCAAAGTAACCAAAAAAAAAAATGTATTTAAGGGCTAAAAAAAGTGGATTTTGCATGATATGGCCCCTTTACACTGCAGGAATGTCTAAAAGATATAAAGGCCTGGATTACCTCCAATTTCCTGCTTTTAAATTCAGAAAAAACATGTTGCTCGGCCCCACAAACCTTAGAAACATGGTCTCTAAACAGACACTTACTCTGGATGGTATTACCTTGGCTTCCAGTTATACTGTGAGGAATCTTGGAATAATTTTTGACCAGAATTTGTTCTTCAATGCAAATATGTAGGACTGTCTTTGTTTTTGTTTTAGGTTTTTTTTTGGGGGGGGGGGTTTGTTTGTTTGTTTTTTTGGAATTTGTGCAATCTCAGCTGTCTTAGCGTGATGCTTCTTTGTGCATTTATTACTTCTAGGCTAGACTATTGTAATTCATTATTATCAGGCTATCCTAAAAGCTCCCTGAAAAGCCTTCAGTTGATCCAAAATGCTGCAGCTAGAGTACTGACAGAGACTAGAAAAAGAGAGAGCATATTTTTCCCATATTGGCTTCTCTTCATTGGTTCCCTGTTAAATCCAGAATTGAATTTAAAATTTAAAAGCTACTCAAAAGTCAGAACAAAGGTAAAATCTTCAGATGCATCAGGGAAATAACAGTGAAAGTAAAATCCAAGTTTGTTCAGCAATTGTGAAATGAAGTGAATCCTATATATTATCCTATATATTGTATATTCACCGAGGGATACACAGGAAAATATCTTCTCATTCAACTTAAATCTTAAAAGAGCCACTGTCATATCATGTCATGTATTATATTATTTGGATAGCAGCAGTAAAGCTAGGTTGCTATGCATTTTCTCAAAATTGCCTTTCTGTTAGTTCTCACATGTTTTGCTAGATCAAAATGTCCTTCTTCATTCCATGAAAGATTCAAAATAATGGATTGCAAATGCTAAACTATGTGCAATTATTCCCTATAGGATGTCAGAGCTTCAAAAGAACTCTGTAATCAAGTCTGCATGGTCTCAGGCCACAAAACCTCTGTTAAGTAAAAGTTCTGATTACATGTTACACAGACACAATGGGATCTTTCCCGATACATATTTAATATGTTACTGGGTTTAGTGAACAAAGCTGTATCACGTTTGTAACTGTTTTTAATCTACTTCTATTAAAACTATACTGACTGAGAATACTATGGTTGAATTCATAAGCCTAACATTTATTTTAGATACCTTTACATAATTTATTTTTTGTGAATAACCTGCAAAATGCTAACATTGTTAGTTAAACTGATTCCTTATGTTTTAAATTTAATAGTTTCCATTAACAAACAAACAGTTTATTGAGTACCTATCTTCTTTGTTTTGTCTTGTTTTTTGTTTTGTTTTTTTTAGCACAAACTGACCCTTTAGGAATTGAGAGACACACATGAGAAAGTCTGGGTGGTCCAGTTATACATACTAAAACCATTTGCTGAAGGCATGTTGTGCTCATGGGCAAGACTGTTGTTTGTGTTCAGGTTGCAGCTACATTTATTCTGAGGGTTATCTGCATCACAGAGTGCACCTTTAAACACAAAAAAGAGCGCCCTTAAACCCTCTTTATTTTAACCTTATCTGACTTCTCCTTTTTTCTATTCATACTGTCCTCACACATCCATTTAGCAAAAGACTTCTGCCCTGTACCCCAGCCCTCTCCAGCCAGTGGGAAGCACCCACAATTTGAATACCCGTGTTGTGTCGCACAGCTTGACAGCAGTTCGCCAACAGCATTAATCCTACCTATGGAGCGCCTAGCTAATCGTTAGTCCTAACAGAGTCCTGCAGTGGTCCACAAAAACACAGTGTTTTAACGTATCTGCTACACTGACACTACTATTCAGAACTAAAGTGATGGCAGAAATAAATGCCCATGCCTGAATCCAGTCTGGTATGGAATCAGACACAAATTTTTGTTCAGGTATTTTTTAAGTGGACAATTTTTAAGTGACAATTTGGAAACTGGTATACAGTTATTTGGAACACTTCTTTCCCTTCCCATGTAGGAGGGGATGACATGCAGCTTTTCAGCCAACACCGTTCCACATGAAGTGGGGGACAAGATGAGATGCTTGCAATTAGTACTAATAAGAGATGAAGAAAAGCGGGAATATCTTCACAGGTAGTTTTCTTTATTCATTTATTTATTTTATTTATTGGGGGGGGCAGGATCAATAGTTAAAGGGACTTTTTATCTGCTCTGGAAGAGATTGGAACAAGAGTTATTACAAGAGGAGAGTTGTTAAAGATAAACTGTAGGTTACTGATTTAGATAGTGTTGCATAACTCTCAATTGCCCAAAACGGAGTCGATTATCCTGGCCAGTACACCACTGTATGGACCAGGTTGGCTGGAAGAGGTTCAGCCAGAGTGGTCTGGATAAGATGAGGCCAACTGCTGTGTTCGGTAAAGAGCCATTAGTAAAAGCTGGCATTCAGGCTGATAAGATTATATCACAGAACATGTATTTGCCTGAGGACGAGCAGTAACACCAGCATGGAGTTGTCCAAAAGTATATTGCAGTCAGGTGTGTACCCTGTTAAGAGTGTTAAATGTGTGTCACATTTGTTAAACGAGTGAAGAGTGCAGGACGTAGCTATAGATAAAGCAGCTGAGTTGTTCATTAATTATTTTGGGTTCAATTTTTTAAATTAATATAAAATTCATATTTCTGTGTTTTCAGGTGAAAATGATGTTGGTGACAGTGTGCCAGGATTCAATCGCTATGCTTTTAGGCACAGGTTGTAGGAGTTTGTTGATAATTGTGTTTTTTAAGGCTGAGGTTTGTGTGCATGCAAGTGTAAAGGTCTGGCTGGTTTACATGGTTTGCTTGCTTGTTGCAGTGTTCCTGTTAGACTCATCCCAGCACTGTTAAGTGCATGTTTTGCACAAAAATAAATTACATTAGTGTCCAAATCTCCATTCGTTTTAGATATTTTGTAACAGGGTTCTCTCTGACTATTGTAAAATTTGATAATAAAATTGAATTAACAAGAAAAAGAAAATCTTTTTTGAAAATTAATCTTCAATTGTAGAAAAAAAAAGCAGCACCACTAGCACAGAATGCGAAGCTGGATTTCCACTATAAAAAATGTTAGACCCAGCGGTGCTAGGCGGTTAATGGAGCACTATCCACCCACAATACTGCATACTGTGTGGCAAAGTAGGACCAGCTGTGTGGCGTAGGTGAAGCTCTCGCTATTACAGACTTCAGGTATCCTCCTGCTGGTTTGAGGAGAAAGAGCGGTAAGTGATTCACTCTACCCAAATTAGAAAATATAAAAGGATAGATATCAGCTGAAGAACTGGAGGTAAATGGTGTTAAGCCATAACATGTGCCTGATTTATTTTTTTTTCTTTCTCAGGTACTGTATATATATATAAAAATTGTATTGGTAATGTAAGTTGATAACAGCAGTCTAAAAATGTCTAAAAGAAAACCTCTGATTTTAATGCTTTACATGCAGAATCATTAAAAAAAACAAAAAAAAACAATTGTGATAATGACGGCGGAGTTCAGTTTCCAAATACTCTGGAGTTTGTTCAGTAGACAGCAGAAATTGTGGAACCTTAACTATGCTGACTGAAAAATAAATAAGTTAGTTGCAAACGTTTCATGCATTATTTCCATTCTGTGCTGAGGAAGAAACATTTTTGTTCCATGTTTTTCACAGCAGCGCTTATCCTGAGTCTGGCATCAAGGGAGGACAGATACAACGTAAAGGCAGAGATCACACACACACACACACACACATCTACACACACACACACACACACACACACACACACACACACACAAGCACAGCACAGGGTGACCCGTAATATTCATATTTTCCTAGTATCAGCTGTGTTTTCCTGTCTCTGTCTTGTCTTTATTGTCTTTGATGCCCTTACCTCCATTTTATTTTTTATTTTGTTGTTTTTTCTATTGTTTTCACTCCTGCCCCACCCACCCCCAATTTTTTACACGTTTTACTTAATCTGTCTGAATTCCTTCCCTTGTGATTATCTGTCTATCCTTCACCTGTGTCTCACTCTAAAAACAGCTCTTTGTGCATACTGTGCAGTGCAAAAGTCTTGAGCCAGCCCTCATTTCTCAGACAGCCCTCTCCTGACTGAGAATGATTTGAGCCAAAAATTTTAAAGACTTGTTGCCACTGATTTTCAGTCCAGTTCTTGGCACAGCTCAGCCTTTACTGCCTGTTTTCCTTCCTTAAGAGTGGCTTCTTGACAGCCACCCTTCCACTGAGACCATTCCTGATGAGGCTTCAGTGAACAGTAGATGGATCAAATGAAGGGTCAGCTGCATCTCTCCAGTCCTGTCAGGTCTTCACTGCCTGCCATTTCTAATTTTGTCCTCCACTCAAATTTTTGAGGACACACTGCACATCAGATATGCCAAGTTTTTTGGCTAATCGCTGTTTGGAAATCACCCTGTTGGTGCAAAAATTCTATTTTCTGCCTGTCAAACTGTGCTATATTTGGCATTTTTCATAGATTCAACTGAAGAAATGTGAACAAATGATGTGTTTTTGCAACAGACTGTTGTTCTTTGTTAAGTTGTCTCATGTGTAGGCACAGCACTCGTTCATCAGTTGAGTTATGTAGGTGCCTTTTCTATTCTTGAATGATTCAGCGAAGGAATGTTAGTGCTAAGCAGCTTAAAAAAAAGAAAAAAATACAAGGACTGGATTAAAAATGATTAAAAAAGCAGTCAGTGTCCAAAGAAAAACCTGAAAACCCTTCAGAAAGCCTGGAGAACTATTGCTCAAGTCCACTTTAAAAAAATTACGTGAAAATCTGGCTCCTTGGAGGTAAAATGTAAAGAAATGATAGGTGGCTCAAGACTTTTGCACAGTGCACTATACTGTCTGGTCTTTACCCTTGTCCTTTATCAGACCATCTGTATATTCACTTTACATCTCCTCCTTTTCTTCCTGAATTCCTGTTTTGTTTCACTCTCTTTGTATTCTCGGTTCTCCTAGCAGCTAAAAAAGGAATTACCTTTTGTAAGCCCTTTTTTAGACTCTTCATCCTACATTTGTGTCCTCTCTCCTGGACATATGATAATACCTACACCAGCCATGTGCTTCACTGCATTGGTTTTCCTTTTATATCGCTGTATGCAATATTTCTGTGGTTACAAACCCGTCTGCAACATTAAGTAGAAAAGGCAGCCCCAGATTATGAGACATTATTTGACAGCGGTAGCCTGATGCAGAATTTGTATACTGCAGGGCTGTTGTGGTCAGTTTGATGAACCACATTTGCCTTCAGGCTAAGAAGGTTGGTTACTATGATGGTAAACCCACAGAGAGTGTCTGCTTTATGACCATACTAAATTTACAGAATAAATGTATCACTGTTAACCAGTACAGTTATTTTCAGGTATGACATAGATGCAATTCAATATACATTATCATCAAAATACAAATTTATGTCTCCTGTTGGAATATTCCATTAATATTACCCACCTGGTGTGAATACTGATTGGACCTGATAGTAACTTTGTACATTTGGATGAATGAGCATCAGTAAATTATGTAATTCTTTAGTTATACAGTAGAAAGGTCCATATTGATTTAAACACATTAATATAACCAACTAGACAACGATATACAGATTTTGTCCTTTTCAGGCACAAATTTGAACTTCTCTCTAGCATTTCACTTTTCATGAAGGTCACCTACTGTATAGCATCACTTTCTGGCTCCTAAGCCATACAATAAGTCTATAGAAAGTAGGATTCTCCCCAGGATTTTTGATTATAATTGGGCATGTAACTCTGAGGGGCCCTGGTGTTCCAGTCCCCCTGCAGGGATAGACAGTTGAACACATTCAGCTCCCAAGCAATTCAGAGTCTCTGATTCTTTATGTGACCTGCATGCCATTAGACTGGGTGCCTCGGTTTCCTGTGAAGCACAAAGCAGGTTTCAGCCAATATACACACTAAAAATAACCTTTCATCAATTTTTTAACCTACAGCAGCAATGTCAACAAACCTTACAGTGTAAATAAAAACCCACTGAATTGTAAATATCTAACATACTAAAGAACCAAAATTTATCAGTCATGACTATGAGATCAATAATCTTGAGAAACACCCATTTTGCTTGAGAAGGGGTTTAATGTTACAGATATCAGCACAGTATCACAATATTATCATCAAAACTCAGATACAATCTCCTGCTTCATAGCTTGGGAATAGAAGCTGGTCATGTTGGAAAATACAGCTTGAAATGGCAGGGGTTTAAAGGTTTCTCAAGGGTGCCATTGAAGCCAGGACTTATTGAGTACCTTCATCTCCGCGTGTGTATCTGAGGAAGCATCGGGCTTCGTGTGCTTCAGGGCTGGGTAATGATCGATCAGATCTTGTTTTTACAATGTGTTTTCAACCATTTTGGAAATCAAATAAATATGTCGGCTACACTCAAAGGCGAGAGGAATGAAAAGCGAAGCATCACAGTGAGCGGAAAAAAATGTAATATTGTTTAAATATGAGGATAATAACAAAGTTTTATTCTCAGTCTCCCGGGGAAGGCATTCATAGTGTTGCACTCGGCCTTTTGCAGTGGCTAGTGATAAAAATAGCTGCACCGAGAATGGAAACAATTAATAAAGCTTGACAGATGTTCAAATTTTGGCTCATTTGTGCATCTGTATGTAAGATAGTTGGTTGGACCCAGGAAATTAGGATTTATAAGCAATATTACACCGGGTAATAGCAAGTGAGAATTCAGTCAGTATCAACACTTTCTAAAGACTCTTTGAGGTAACCGGCTCAGTTGGTTGAGATGTTCCGAAAGAACAACCTAAGACAGCGGAACAAAACGTCAGCCCAGATAGTGTCCTCACAACAAGCTGGCCACCTACTGTAGACATGCAACAAAAAGTTGTTTGTTTCTTCTTAGGTGTAGTATGTATCCAGTTCTCAATTTTTGTTTCTATTCTCAGTAAGGGTGTGCACAGAGTGTTTTCTCTTTTTTATGTTCTTCACCCACAACCCCCCCCCCCCCACACACACACACACACACAACAAAATAAAAAAATTAAAAAAACGAGGCAGTCCACTTGAAAGTCACTATTAATATTTCTTGTAGCACACATAGAAAGTGTCTGCAAATGCATTCTTTGAGCCTTGTATGTGCACAGGTAAACTACTGCAACTACTGAACGCAGTCTGTGTTTAGCACGAGCAGAATCTAACTAATTACACTACTGTCGGCATTTAAAACAACTGATTAATTCAGCCCACTACTTAAAAGGCTTTATTAGATTCTCCACCATCAGACACCACTCTCTTGGTAACTGCCCTGCTGACAAGACATAAGATTATACTGAGAGGAGGAAGGATTATTGTCTCAACCACCAAATTCATACATGCTGTAATGGATCACGTTAGCTCGGATTGCTCAGGCAGATTCAAACTCTGGATCTGTGTATTACAAGTCAAGCACTAGGGAGCATGCAAAAAAAAAAAAAATTGTAAAATAGTTTTGAATTTTGAATAGCTTTAGTCACAGTATTGTTTTCAATATTGTACTATCCAAAGCCAGTGCCATATTTTGCAGTTGACACTGAGTTGTATTCACACCAAAATGTAACAAGTTCTTCCTTTGCCCTCTCCACGATATTCAGCTTGTTAGTTTAGTGTAAGTTTGCTGACAGACAATCAAACCATTAAAACTTGCAGAATTATAACTTAAGGCAGCCTGAACAGGGCAGAATTTAACAGCTGCAGACACTGTGCCCTGTTAGTTTATTTTTTTATTTTTTCTCTTGTTTACTTCAGATTCAAAACCTGTAAATCAGGTTTAAGCGCACTGATTTGCACTGTTGCATTGGTTTGTCCTTTGTGCCGGGGCATCAATATTCTTGCTAATTAAGATTTAGGTCAGTGTTGTCCCCTGTTGAGTCTTTTGTCACCACAGTGTAAGTGATATTCATTGATTTTATTTTCTCATTTCTTTTTAATTGCATGGATTGTATCCCAGTGTAATTTAATCCCGCTATAGTCAGGTTCGTGAGATTTCTAGGATTTTTCTACACAGAAAGAGATCGTTTAAAACATCAAACAGCACCATCATACTTTTTCGGTTCACTTGGTTTTTATTTTTGTTTATTCTTGAAGTACATGGATAAAACTGCACGCGCACACACACACATGCACAAGTAAAATGCCGCCAATGCATGCCCAGCATCTACACTTGCAGCCAGACTGCAATCAATGCCAGTGAATGCATTCTCATCTAAATCAGAGAATGAATGTGCAAACCTCAATAGTCCATAATAATTCATAAGTAAAAAATGATTGAAGAATACAGACAAAAGTAAAGGCGGATGTATGGTTATTGCATCTGACATGGATATTGCTCCACTCAACACTTCCATCATTCTAGATTTGGCAGTGTTGTGCGACGTGTTACAAATGACACAAAATAAACAGTGAAATCCTATTTCGGCAGCCAAAGCAGCCACTGAGACAAATCTGTAAAAATCTGATTGTAATCATATTTCATATCACCTCCAAATATAGCTTGGATTGAAGTTGTAAAACTCATGTCACATGTTTTTTTTTTACTGTCCAGTATCCAGGGGTTAAAGTGGGATTTGGCAGGTGGAGGGACTCTAAGAACCAGCATTGTGGTGCAGCTTGGCGAAAACAATCACTTAGGTATAATTTATATTGTTAGTGCCAGTAAAATTTTCTTTGTGGACAGGCTGTGGACATGCTGCTGCTGCTGCTGCTGCTGCTGCAATGAGATTCACTGCTCTTTGTGGATTTAGCCTGCTGAAATCAGCACAACAGAAGCAGATGTTACATGAGCTGTTGTGGCTGTTAAAGGTGGAATTTGGCAAGTCAAACTAAAGAGCATCATCAGCAATTGATGACTCACATAACCTAAGAGTGACAGTGGACACCACACATGCACCAGTCCAATATACTCCATTACTGTAAACTTTACCACACTAACACAAACCAAAACCAGTTTTGGCACACACTACACTGCCTAGTACTGTAATACAGTACACATTGTTATTCAAAATTATTATAAATTTATTTGTTTTCAAAAACATCACAATATGAAATAACCAGAATACTTCAGCAACACGTCATGTAGAGATCTAATGTTCCACTGTCTTATTTTTTATTTTCATTTTTTGGTTTGTTTTGCATTTTTTTTCACATCTCAGAGTGAATTTATCACACATTACTTTGTTTTTTTCCTGGGAAATAAAGCCTATCCTCTGTTCCTTTAGCTAGCAGACACACCGTGTGCCAAACTGCACAGAAACAATGTGTTTCTCTGCTTTTGTTGAGCTGTTAAGAAAGTTGCATCTGACATTACTTGCTGTTTCCAAAAAATTAAAAAAAAAATGAATAAAAAATGTTCTTTATGCTTGCTCGTGTTCTGTAAAGGTAGCTAGATGCTGAAGTACTGTGACTGCAACTTTATTGAAACTTACAGCATTAACATGACAGGAATGAGAAGGAAGGAAGAAAGTGTTGAGAGTGTAAGCGCACCGCTGTGATTGACAATCATTCAACTGATTTGTTGAGTGAGTGTCTCCATGGCATCAGCTGGAAGCAATGCCAAGCTTCAGCACATAAAAAATTAGCTGCCTTCACATTATTACATATTACACTGCTTATCAGGTTTAGCAACTCATTAATTATAGGTGCCAGAAGCCCTTTCCTGATCATTCCACCCCACTTTAATCTGTGCCAGTATCCATTCTTGGCACAGTCTAGATGTGCCACAAAACAAAAAGTCTTGTGCTGAAAGGCTGAAGAAGATCTTTGAATATTCTTGTACTACCAAAAGCAGATATCTTGGTTTTTGGAGTCAGTTTTAAGTAAATAACTGTTTCTAAAATCTAAAAAAGTGTAGATTCCTTAGATGACCTCATTGTCAGAGCTTAGTATGCAGCTGAGGTTTCATGTATCAGCTTAGGAACTAATAGATGCTTAACTTTACTTTTATACAAAGCGCAGTTGTTGTACCCTACACTGTTTCCTGTTTCCTTAATCGTCTTGCTACATTGCATAGAATAAAAACAAATCCTGATGGAAATAAAGGAAATTAAGTTTTATGGTTGCTGTCGCTTGCTAAAAGCTAAGTGCAGAATAAGGGGCAGATGTAATCCCCACCAGGAGTTTTAGAGAAAATAAAATTGAGACAACAAAATACAGAAAATTTAGTAAAATTATGTGGCCCATTAAATTGTGTTTGGGTGCCGTGTGCTGTTTCAAGCAAACTTAGAATAGAGTCGGCTCTTTCTAAGTAAGACCGGTCTGTAAAAATCACACCTCGATCAGGACACAGAACCTTAAAGGGATACTTATAGAGATGCATGAAGCTGGGGAAGGCTTCAGATTTGCTGGGGGATCTTAAATCCACCATAAGATGAAGGGGGAAAATTCAGGTCTCCTGCAGAGATCACACTAATATCCATCCTGAAAGAGGTGAAAAACACCCACATTTTCAAGACAAGAGTTATGAGGATAAAACCATTCTAGCATTTTAGACAGAAAAACATTTACCATAATAATATTACAGCAATTAAATTAAATTATAATATGAATTAAAATTACATTTTTGGCAATACTGAAGTCCAGTGTATGACTATTCCACAAATATTTAGGCAAATGAATGATTTTCTAATCTGTTTTTTTTTTTTTTTTTGTCCAGAACTGGTATTTATGGTATGACTGATTTATCTCATTTAAAGTACTGACTGATTTTAGCGTTGGAACAATAATATATGCCACATGGATCGCTTCCTCACAAAAAACTGCTATTTGCAACAGCTAAAATACTAAGAACAAGAAACAGAGCAAACTAACTGAAGCATGAAGGCGCATTAGATAAAGGAGAAAAACAGGGATGGGTGACTGAACAATTATTTGAAATGTAACACATAATACAAAAATATACAACTTGC
Source organism: Cichlasoma orientale (assembly GCA_034780415.1). Lineage (NCBI taxonomy): Eukaryota > Metazoa > Chordata > Actinopteri > Cichliformes > Cichlidae > Cichlasoma > Cichlasoma orientale. The sequence continues at coordinate 445,153 of JAVDPK010002065.1, forward strand.
ACCAGTGACTAGCATTGGTTTATTTTTCTAGATCTTGATCAAGAATTTCAGTTGCTTGATTATGTCTTGTTGATCTGTTGTGTGCGTCAGTGTGACTCAGGCTCATATCATACTGTCCACGATAATACTGGTAAAAAATGTGAAATAAAAGTGTCGTATCATGATCGATATCGATATGCATTTCTGTCCCCTAGCGCACAACAATGGCACAAGTGCAGACATGTCTGAGAGTGAGAGCTGCATGTCAGCATGTGATGAACGTCCCAGGTAGAAAATATTTTTTAATTTAAATTTTATTATATGACAATGTTGTGTAACTGAAGAAGTGGCCCCATTGTGTGGTAGTTTGCGTATTTGTTTAGGTGACTGATTTAGTTCCAGCCAGAGACACAAATCCCCTTTGGGACTGCGTCCAGAAGGGCATCTGACATAAAAAAAAAACAAAGTGCCAAATCAAATATGAGGAGCTACCTGCCGTGGCAACCCCTTTGTGCCAAGGGAGCAGCCAAAAGTAGCTTTACTATTGTGTAAGAGTTACAAGGTTACAGTAAATTAATTTAGTTATTGTTAAACAAAAGTGTTATGTAGTTATGTTATACTTTTATTCAGATTTCCATCGAAAACACTACCTAGGCTGCTTTTGTGCTTACATTTGACTGACGCTATCTCACTGGATGCATTCCTGTGTCACTGCTATTGCATTATAATCCTGCTGCTGCTGCTGCACCCTGTGGCAATAGATTCACACTTTGAATTAGGTAGTGTCTCATCAGTGACAGCAGCTCATTGGAAAAGAAAGATAGAAATGCTGCTGCCCGTGAGCTACAATCACCAATAAAATGTTCAGTATTTTTTTTCTATATCGTCATATATATCATCATCGCAGATTATCTCCAGAAATCCAGAAATCGTGATATCATTTTGAGTCTATACTGTACCTCCCACTCCCAGGTGGGACAACATATTGTTGTAGAAATTCAGACAGATCTGTTCCACGTATTGCGCTAAAATAATAAAAATAAAGCCTGTCCCTGCTGAATCTTGGATAATGCTTTGTTTTTCCCTCTGTCTCAGTGGAAGTAGTAACTGTTGCACTCCTCAGGGAAGGACAACTTCAGCTAAGGCCTGTTCATTACCTTGCTACTGTGCAGAGAGTAGTCTGGTAAATGGCTTTATAATGGCTCTTTGCTTCCACTGTGATCTCCCTGCCCATTTCTCTGAATTCTGATGCTTCATCGTGCAAAGAAAAGTGTGACTTGAAACTGTTATTAGTCTACTAATATGCCTCAACCTTTTATCTTTACCTCAAATTTTCTGCCTGTGGAACCCTATGAAAAACCCCTGTTGTGCTGGGTGAGACTGTCCAGAGCAACCCGAATATTCGACATTCATTTGTTGCTTTTTTTTTTTTTTTTTAACAGAATCTGAAGTCAGTATTGAGTCAATTTTAATTTCCCAAAGCAACCAAAGCAAGAGCAAGCTTAGATTTAACAACTCAATCTTGATGATGATCATTTTACCATACTTCATGTTTCTCACACGCACACTATGACTGCAGCAGCATCACTCTACAGCCATCTACCACCATCCACCCACACAGCCAGTGACCTCTGGATCACCTTGTGTGATGTATTCATACTCAGTCAGGTGGTTATTGCCAACTATTCGCAAAGCTTTTTATGCATGTTGCATGAGAAATATATGATACACTATGTTCATGAAGAGTTCAAAATGATGGATCCTGACCATGTGAAATGCTCACAGAAAATAAACAGGCAATTCAGTGTTTCTGGGTCTGAGCAGGCATGCTGCTCTATGATGATAAAAGGTCATAACATAAGGACATTAAACTGAGGAAGTGAAGATGTGAATGTTCCCACCAACTAGGACTGAAAATATTTTTGTATTATTTATTTGGTCATACGAGCCAGTTATTTGTCCGTTTGAATCATTTTGTGTGTTGTGGAGCATCTCTTATCTCTTCATACGCTGCAGGACTGCATGAGAGAGGCAATCACAGGAAGAAAGAGAAGACAAGAAAAAGCTTCCTGGAAGTCACTAGCATTTTCTTTTACAGAAATTCAGTTGTACTCCTGCACAGACGTTTCTAATAACTTGTGTGAAGCACTTTGATTTGTCCATCCATGCTTCACATTCACACGTTGCAACCTATGTCTGTTTTTTATGCAAATCGCCAGCATCAACCGGAACTTCTTTGCTTTGGAAATTCCCAAAAATGAAGAAAGATTCAGCAGCTGAAAGACCTTTTTTTTCTTTTTTTGGAAATATACTTCAGTGAACTATTTTTGTAATATAGGAAATGAGCTGCCATATTGGTCCAGTTTAAAATCGAGGATCAGACTACAAGAATCGTTCATCCGCTCAGGTGGAGCCGGGTCATAGGATTCTGCAAAAGGAGAGCACTTGTCAATCATCTTTCCAGATACTGCTCAGTGGCCCACCCATGGCCCCCACGACCACATACCATTATAGTGTTCCTCATGAATATAAATCTAGTACCAGGAAGAGCTTCAAACTTCCAAACCACAGTAAGCGGTTTTTAAAGTTTTAAAGACTTTGAAGTCAGCAATGGGATGGCGCTGCACACTGAATTCCTGATTGACTTGTTATCATGCAGAGGTTACTGTATAGTGCTTAATGTTATCTCACGCTGACTTGCACTTTATGTTTGCTCAAAACTGGGTTGCTGATGCTTTTTACATGTCAAAATGTCAATTCAACAGTTAAAGTACTGCATTTATTCATGAAAATTTTAAAAGATGGCACAAAACTTTTTTTTTTCATTCCTATGAATTACTACTTTTATAGGCATTATAATTCTTGTGTTCCTCACTGAATGCATGCAATATTTTGCTCTTATTAGTTATTAACTGTGGGATATATGTATAAAGTTTCCATCTTCTTTTATCTGGAAAGTGGTCTGTTATTTCCCTGGAATACTTTCCTATTTTAATGAGAAAGGAAGAAACTGGTGATATACAGTAAAATATTATATTTATTAATGCCTAAGCTAGTCAGTAATAGAGCAGATTGTAATATACTCTCAAAAATGTTTTGTGAAATATCCAAAACACCAGAAACCTTTTCACACTACTGTTTATATTATATATCACTGGTGATATACAGTAATGTGCAGAAGTCATGAGCCAGCCCTTATTTCTTTGTATTTCGCTTTCAAGTTCTCCAGGATTTCTGAAGGTCTTTCAAAGGTTTTCTTTGGACATTAGTTAACTTTTCACTTATTTTCAGTCCAGTTTTTTGTTTGTTAAACCACTTAACACTGACCTATGACTCATTCAAGCATAGAAAGTGCACCTAACTCAAGGAATGAATCAGTGTTACGTCTACACAACACAACTTAGCAAAGAACCAATTTTAAATTGTATCTTTAGGCACTTGGTTACTAGCAGCCTGTTACAAAAACACATAATTTGTTTCCATTTCTTTAATTGAATCTATGAAAAATGTCAAAGATAACACAGTTTGACAGTACAAAATAGTGCTGTTGCATCAACAAGGTGATTCCTAAAGTGCTATTAGCCAAAGGCATATCTTGTCATGGTGTGCAGTATGTTGCTACAAGATTTGAGGGTACTGGACAAATGGAGAGCAAAAGACGAAGTGGCAGGCCTAAAAAGCAGGTGAACAGTATCTGAAAGTCATGTCCTTCAGGAATAAAAAATAATAATAATAGTTCACCAATGACCTGACACAGGACCTGAGAGATGCATCTGGAACTTCAGTTGATCCATCTACTGTTCACTAAACCCTCATCAGAAATGGTCTCAGTGGAAGGGTGGCTGTCAAGAAGTCATTCTTAAGGAAGGGAAACAAGGAGAAAAACCTGCAGTATGCTAAATTACACAAGAACTGGACTGAAAATCAGTGGCAACGGGTCTTATGGAGTGATGAATCCAAATTTGAAATTTTGGTTCAAATATGGTTCAGTATTTATGGAGGAGTTCAGGAGAGAGGCACAACAGTGAGTGTCTACAGCCATCTGTAAAACACAGTGGAGGCTCTGCCATGGTTTGGGGTTTCATTTCAGTCATGGGTGTTGACGATCTTGACAAAACAAATGGAATTATGAACACAGAAAAGTACCATCAGATTTTCATCCACCATGCAATACTATCTGGAAGATCTAATTTGCATTATTTTCATTTTTTAGCATGACAATGATTCCAAACGCACTGCAAATGCAGTAAAAGCATACCTGGATAGAAAAACACACAATGGAACACTGTCAGTGATGCATTGGCCTCCCCATAGCCTGGACATCAAGATTATTGAAGCAGTGTGAGAACAAAAGGCAGCCGACATCCAAAGGAGAGCTTAAATAAATTCCAAGAACGTTTGACTAAGTGAGTATAGACATTGAAAAATAAAGAATAGACATTGAAGAATAAAGGTTGTCAAACCAAACATTGACTTTCAACCCCGGTAGAATTGTGCAAACTCTGTTTTTGCCTTATATACTGTATTTTCAATTTGGTTTGCACATGTTTCAATAAATTGCTGCATCTATTTCCATTTTCCTAACAAAATATAAATATTAGGGGTGACTTTAGACTGTTGCACAGTAGTGTACAGTATTGAGCAAGGCCCTTTAGGTGGGCTGATTATAATCTATCACACAAACCATCAGGGAGGCATCTGATGAGTCCCAAACTCACTCCACAGAATGACAATGACTCCAAACATACAGACGGCATCATTAAAAAACAGCAAAGACTCCAACAACCAGTGTTATGGCCTCCACAGAGCCCTGATCTCAGCATCATGGCATCAGTCTGAGATGGCCACAGTTCACTTAAAGAAAAAAGTCGTATCATATCGAGATCATATTCACTTCATCATATTCACTTCTTAGACACTTTTAAATTTTATGTTACTGCTGTTAATAATGTTTCTGATTCATGAACCAGTAGAGACGCAGTATGCATGTCATACATTATAAGACAAACTGAATGTCTCCCATTAAAACAACACCGTAGTCATCAAAGGTTTCAGTTCTGCATATAGTGTGACTCTGCACTTTTCTTACAAAGAAGAAATCTTCAAATATTGATATAAGGTAGGTAAAAATAGCAAACCAAAATATAATCTTGACAAAAAGAAAATTACAAATAATGGTCATAAGTGTTGGCAGGGAAATACAGTCTGACTGTAGAATCCAGGGAACGCTAACACAGTAATAATCAGAAAAAAAGATACAAAAGGCAGACGCAAGGAAATACAGTGAAGGTTTATAGGCACGAAACTCAGGTAGATAAACAGGTGAGTGACAGGAGCAAAAAAAGCAACAAATCACAATGGAGCGAAACAGACAGACAGGAAGCAAAACCTCCCAAAACACAAAGAAAAGTGACTAACGAGACAAAACAGGATACGACTTAAACAGAACATGAACAGCACACATAAACACAGGAAGACTAGGAAAGGATAGGCACTGAAGACACGGGAGAAAACTACAAAAATGAATACAAGATCAAAACTCCTGGACCAAAAGAGGAATAAAACCTCAAAACCACAACAATATCCACTATTCGTCTTTAGTTTCAGCTTCCCTTTGTGACTGTGATGAAGTCAAATCATGAGCGCCCATTTAAAATACCTCAATTTTACTCTTCTAAATATTCAGAGTCTGTTTTACTTCCCTTTAGTATGAATGCAGGCTCCATTTCCTCACAATGCAAACTGTATGCACATCATAATAGCAGACACATTAAAAAAAAAAAAAAAAAAAGAGCAAGCCATCCCTAACTCACAGGGGTGCATTGCTGGTGAAGCAGCAGGCTCCGTGCGTAATGGAATTGGCAAGTCATTGATGCACATTTTTTTTTCTTTTAAATACACATTCAATATTCCAGTTGCACTGTACAACTCCTTCGACTTAGCGAGCTGCATGGATTTACTTCTGCTTCAATTTTGGATTTGCTTTGCCAGATTCACTGCCTTTAAGGAAGTATGGTCCCAAGTTGTCTGCACAGTTAGTCGAAGAAAATTTCCAATTTAAAATGATTCGACACTAATGCATATTTCCTTTTAACATGAGACCGGGAAATATAGATATGTAGCAACTGGAGTAAATGCCAACAGTTAAAAAGCCTTAATTAGGGGTGTAGTAACTAAAGCTACTCGCAACTATGAACCAGTGTGTAACTGCACATCACCCCCCCAGAGCATTTCTACATTTATGTTTAAAGGGAGTTCCAGGTTAAACTCGTATATGGCACTTTTTTTTTCTTCAGTTTTTTATATATTTTTTTTTATCTCTTGCATTATGATCAGCCACCCCTTCTTATTTCGAGAGAAGATGAAATGTTAGTTTGAAATTTCGATTCAGTGCAGACTTCAGATGACACCTTTTTGGAGCAGAAGAGCTGATGTTTGCTTCCTATACACTGTAAAAGGTAGTTGATCTAAATTTCCCTCTTGTCTCGTGATAAGTTCTTATTTGTCATCTTTTTTGACAAGCAATCAGTGTGTATGTGGCCTGTCACATGGCAACAACTCAATGCATTTAGGCATGTAGACATAAACAACCTGCTGAAGTTCAAACTGAACATCAGAATGGGAAAGAAAAATGATTTAAGTGACTTTGAACATTGTATGGCTATTGGTATTTCAGAAACTGCTGATCTACTGGGATTTTTCCACACAATTGTTTTCAGGGTTTATAGAGAACGGTCCAAAAAGCAGAAATTATCCAGTGAGCGGCAGTTCTCTTTACCAAAGTACAATGAAACTGAAACACCTGTCATTTTAGTGTGAGAGGCTTCATGGCTAAAGTGGACCAGCCTGGTGGCCATTCTTCATTAACTGCACATTGCACCAGTGAGAGCAGAGTGTGAAGGTACAATTAGCAGGGTAAGAGCACAGTTTTGCTCAAAATATTGCAATGCACACAACATTATGGGTGACATACCAGAGTTC
>JAVDPK010002065.1:463462-493373 GCA_034780415.1 Cichlasoma orientale
TTCGGGTTCAGATCGGGCAGGCCGTTCCTCCCAATCACGCCCCTCCAGGTCTCACTGTCATTGCCCACGTGAGCGTTAATTAATAAAATAATAATGCAAAAGACTGTGGTACTACAAAATGCTACATAAAATAAAATGAAAAAAAAAAAGCCTGATCTGTACATGATGCCATTCTTCAAAGAGTAAGCCTTGAGCATATTTTCTGAAGTTCTTTCAATCACCTCCTAAAACGAGGTTATTTGGGTGTTCTAAAGACAGGTGAACCTTTTCTATTTGAAATGGTAATTAAACTGGTTTAAAAAATCAGTTCAATGATTATTTTAATTGAAATCTTTCCTAAGAAGCTACATACTCTTCCACCCTTTAATAATTTTGACTCTTAGAGAGCAACCTACAGCAATTTCCTATTTTAAAAATGTTTATGTTGATGACACTCAGCTGCAGATTATAATATCTTGACAAACAAGCTACTTATTTTCCTTACATTAAAGGACACTATACTTCAAAACCACTTTAGAGGCAAGCAGAAAGACAAAATAAGATCAGTCCTGCCTTTTCTCTCAAATGCCCATGATACCCCCTCTCTTTGGTTCTTTTGAGCTGCAGCACAGCCGGAGACTCAGAAGTTACATTAAAATGCAATGATAATTGGAAAATCTCCCAGGTGACTGGCACTGCAGAGGAAGCACTCTCAGTGTTATCCCAGCCCACATCCTGTTGTGATAGTGTTTCAGACCTTGGCAGAGACAACATACACCAGACAGTAGGGAGGAGAGGGCAGAGGAGGTGAAGAAGCTAGACTATAGTATTGCTACACCTTGATGTTAAGGAGCCATTAAAGCTGAATTATCATGGTTTTTATTATATTATTTTTAAGAAATCTCTGCTAAAAAAAAAAAACAACAACAACAACTAACATTTGGTAATTGTGGCCATATTTCAATATTTTATGGTTTAGTGCACTTTATAAAGACAAGTGAAAGTGCTCAGTGCCCAAAAACATCCAAATCAGTGTCTTAACCCTGTTGTATCCATGTGAAAATCATTAATATGTGTTTTATAAAAAAAGAGAAGGTTAGTAGTTTTTAACAGGCCCTATTGTTTCCATTCGTTGTCACTTTTCTTTAGTCGTCTTCATGCCATTTACTAAGTTATGGTCATAGTACTATACTACCTAAAGAAAAAGTCATAACAGTTTAACTTTAGTAATACTTGTACTCTAATATAATACAATATTTTAAATGTTTTTAATCAGAAAAAAGGCAAGAGGTTGTTAAGGTTGGTAAGTGGGACCGTACATATGACTTCTGAACTTCTTGAATTGTACTGTACTGAGACAGAAATACTCAGAAATTAATTTGTAAAGGCAACACCAAAAGAAGAAAATATATATATATATATTAATTAAATAATGCATTTTTTTATTTCAGTATGCATGAATATCTGGATAAAACATGTAAACAATCATCATACTTGTAAGGGGAAACTTCTTCCTCTCTGTCTGCCTTTTTATGCAGTTCACAGAGGAGCACTCTTGGCAAACCCTCTAGCTAATGATCTCAGATTTAAGTGCAGGACCCTAATGATTCACTAATGCAGTCTATGCACCAAGTATAACATTACTACTGTAAAGCTCTCACTCTTTGCATAAAATAGCCAATATATAGTACATTAGTTATGAAGACAGACATATCAGGTTGATGCCACCAGTATCCACTGTGAGCAGTGTATGAGAGTAATAGTGCAATATACTGTGAGGTTTGATTGTTGGAGGGGGAGGAGGAGGAGGAGGTATGATGAATTTAGATGAAGTTCCTGATAAAAAAGTGTCTGAGCAACAAAGAGAGCTACACAGAGAGAACTATTAAACCATTTTTTTTCGGTTTTATAGATTTTACAAATGTTATATTTTTCTTTTTAATTGATTAAGGTAAAACTTAATTTAAGTAAATAAAGTTGCTAAACCCATTGGAACAGTAATCGATTACAAATTGTACTTAAAAAAACAACAACGTATAATAATATAAATAATAGACAAAAGAGTAAATAGATATTTCTATGAGAAAATCTTAATTTGGTATAGAACTCACTTGGTTTTCTATTCAAAGTTTTAAAAAAAAAACAAAAAAAAACAAAACAAAACAAAACACAATGGAAAGCACATTAGCCGTTGACTTTGCTGCTGCTGACAACAGTAATGATGGTGGATATAATTGAAAATTGAGTATTCTGAGCAGCATCACATTACTCTTAACCCCTCTCTGGACTGGACCCAGGAGAACACATAAATGGAAAATATGGGGAATAACTGCGTCATGTGGACTCAAATCAGACTGTCGTCATTGTCCATTTCACTCTGCCTATTCCCATCCCCTCCACCCGCCCTAAACCACCCCCTCCAAATGAGGCATGCAGATGCAGAGTTACAGCAGCACCCAGTGGTAGCCCAGTGCAATGGATTAGTTGATCGGCTATGGTCAGGCGATGCAGGCATATGAAACCATGTCATAAGTAAAATGAAACACAGTTCATCCTTGTAGCTACTCATGCTTTATCAAATTTAGAATAAGTCTGATGGCTTTGAGAACAGAAATTACAGAGGAAACATAATTGGTAAAGGCATTGCGCAACAAACAAGCAAAACGTTAAATAATTTTAAAAAAGGTGATTTATTTTTTCATTCCAAATAACATTTGTAATAATTGTGTATGTAATACCTTATTTATTTAATATAATGTCTCAACTCTTAATTACATCATAATTACTCTGCATCATTTTACTGTAATATCAGTTCATATATAAACACTACCAATATCAGAGAGGCTGAGCCTGCATCCCACTGTAATCTACATAACACTGATTACTCAAACTAATTGTTTAATTGTTTAAACTACTAATTGCAGTTTACTGGGCTTGACAGCTTTGCGTTCAGTTCACTTCAATTCAATTGTATTTCTTTAGCACTAAATCACAACAACAGTCCCCTCAAATGCTTTATATTGTAAAAGACCTACAGTATTAGTGATGAAACCCCAGCAACCAGATGATCTGCTATGAGCAAGCACTTGGTGACAGTGGGAAGGAAAAACTCTCTTTTAACAGAAAGAACTTTCCAGCAGAACCAGGCTCAGAGAGGCACAGAGACGGGCAGCCATCTGAAATCACCAAATGGGGATAACGGGAGGGGGGGGGGGGGGGTTATAGCGACAAAGACAAAATAACAAACTATGGGACAGAGAAGACACAATTTTGTGACATGCAGTAGTGGTACATAAAATATACCTGGGGAGTGAAAAAAGGTGAGTGGAGAAGAAATGCTCAGTGTATCATGGTTCAGGGTCACCTGATCCAGCCCTAACTATAAGCTTTATTAAAAAGGAACATTTTAAGCCTCATTTTGAAAATAGAGCAGAGGTCTTCCTTTCTGGTTCCAGAGAAGAGGGGCCTGATAGCTGAAAGCTCTGCCTCTCATTCTACTTTTAGAAACTCTAGGAACCACAAGTGAGCCTGCAGTCTGAGAGCGAAGCTCTCTGTTAGGATAATATGGTACTGCAAGGTCTTAGAGATATGGCAGGGCCTGATCATTCAAGGTTTGGTACATCAGGACGCAAGCATTCACATATATAGATTCACTGAACATTCAGCAAGATTATATCAGAATTAAAGAGGGGAGCCTGCTGGGCTTTATTCTAATCTATTTGTCAAACAGGTGTTCTTGAACAAACACATTAAACACACATCATACATTATGTATACAATGTAAAGGAATCATCGCAGGACCAGTGATATTATTTGCATCCTTGTAGTTGATGAGTTGTTCTTACTTGGGCTGATGATCCTGTTCCTTATCTAATCAGTGGATCAGTATGTGCAACAAACCCTCATGCCTGTAATAAAGATGATGAGCCACTCTGCTTTTTCAAGTGTGCAGCACTTGTGGAAGGAGTTGTGTATATATTTCTCTTTTTTTTTTTTTGCTTGAAAAGAGTACTTTAGTCATGAAGAAAATAACTCAGCGGTCAGCATCTTACATAAAGCCTCATCAGGGCAGGAATTTAACAACCTCGAATAATTCAAGCTTCCATCAGGAACCGCACAAAAGGTGAACAACCTTTCGTACATAAATACCACTCTGAATACTCTGGTGTGCAGAAAGAGAGCCAGGGGATATTCTGTAAATGCCCTTTAAGTCACTACTGTTTCTAAGTTTCCTGTTGTTTACAAAAACGAGTGGGAAATTGATGTCTGTGGATGCATCCTTGAGTGTATTTCTAAAGATAGTGTGAAACTGCTTCTGTAAAATATCAGAACAATGAGAACAGCCTTATTTAACACTTACAAAAGGGAGAGGGAGGATTTAGGTTTGGAGCAACAAGAAAAAAGAAAAAAAGATAATCCCTATTGTTCTGTGTGAATATCAGGTGGTTCGGGAAATTATCTTTTAATTTCCCAGTTTAGCTAATAAGTGGAAGGTGTGTGAAGATTATTGATTCACATAATGTTCTTTCTTCCTAATGGGTATCTCATTAAGTTTTCTACAGTGTCCTACACCTCTGCACCTCATTTTACTTTACAATTATGTGATTCCATCACTGTTTCCTATACAGTCCACCTCCTTAGGCATTTGGCAGAAAATTAGATTGGAGTAAGCATGTACTGTAATACAAGATGAGGTCAGTCCACCCTGTTCTCATTATGCTTTCAGATGTGCAAAAAAAAATAATAATTTTTTTTTGAAATACGAAAAAAAAAACAATTTACTATTCATAGACATAGCTGCTGAAGAGCCCTGCCCTTGATAATACTGTCATATTTTGTGTACTGCACAGGGCTGCTGTTACACAGACTGATAGAAAATAGCTTTTACAAGATGAATTAGAGAAGAGAAGGAAATTGTTATATATCCGTATCCTATGCAAACATATAATTTTTGCACATTTGCCATTTAAATATAGCGATCCTCTGAATCCTCTGTAATAGATTACATGACTTACACTCCACGTGCGATATTGGTTGGCTGTGAGGTCAAATGAAATGTCTGCATCAATCCAAAGAGAGAACTCAAACTCAGTAAGTGTCACTGAATGCACAGCAAATTACAGTTTGTATTTCCTATTTAGTCATGTGCATGGCACAGTGATGCAGTGGGTGCAAGAAGGTTCTGGGATCTGAATATACTGGCTGCCCAGGGCCTTACTGTGTGAAGTTTGCATGTTCTCCCTGTGCCTGTGTTGATATCCTTTGGGTGCTCCAGTTTCTTCTCCAGACCAAAGACATGCATGTTGGGTTAATTTGTGATTCTAAATAGGTTGCTGATGTGAATGTGAGCGGTTGTCTGCCTCCCTGTCATGGACTGGCAACCCGTCTGGAGGCATACTTGTCCTCACGCCCTGTGAGAGCTGGAATAAGCTGCAACTGAGAGTGGTAAGAAAATATGGATGAGTGGATGTAGTTACACCTGAGGATCCAATTTATGGTCAGTTATATATATATAATCTCAGTGGTGTCAATCAGATATGCAACTAAAATAAATACCCATACAAAGTGAGTATTCAGTGGGGTACTTTGGACACAGTTTGTTTCATTTTGCTACTTTAAGGCAAAGTAAGCAGGTGATCAACTAGGTAAGTATTAAAACAGGTCAAGAGAGACATTTTGAATTATTCTCCACCAGTACCTCATCATTATGATCATATTGGGAAATGAATTCTACAAAAAATGTGACTTTAGTTTTAATTAAAAGCTTGACAGGTAAAAGTAAAACATTATACTCTGCTGTATAAGTTAAAAACGACTTTATTTAATGTAATTGTCTTTATCGCCTCCCTTTTCTGTCCACTTTTTTTTAATATTATCTATTTTGTTTTAATGACTTGATGAATTTTCTAGTGCAACACTCTATGAATGTCAGTGCCAGAATAAAGCTGCACACAAAGCCTTTTCATGTCTTCGGTATTTGTAATATCCCGAGTAATCCTCATCTCCTGTGGTAGTGCAGCCACGGGCCGGCAGAGGGTTGATGAGTCTGTGCTCCTCATCTCGGCTCATCACCTCGCAAACTTTGCTTGAAGTTTTTAGTGGGCGGAGACCTTCCGCTACAGTGTATCCAATAAGCGGAACTTGCCAGTGATGGGGTCTGGGTACGGACAGTCCGGTGTTTAACTGGATGTCAATTAGCGGAGGACTTTCACCGGTGAGCAACCGCACCACTGCGCAAGGTGACTAAACAAGCGGAAACTTTAAGTGCGTGTGCCTTTTTTAAAATATGAAATGACATGTTTTTTTGTGTGTGTGCGTATTTTGCTGACGCTAATTGAACTTATTTGATAAGCTTGAGGGGTTCATGACTTCCGTGCCCCGTCATTAATTAATGTAACGAAATATCAGCTCTTTTACCCTCTCATTAGAGTTGTTCAGAAGATTAAGATGGAGTGGCGTCAGCAGACCAGTGTGAGCTGTGCAGACGCATTCAACGAGGCTCAACGCTGGATTGAGGTAGCTACAGGTTCAATTTTTCACTCTTTACCCCTTTACTCCTCTTCACTAATTCCCGTGCAAACAACTAATGCGATTTGATATCTCAGTATTTTAAACCGTTATGGAAACAGGAAATCTAATACATTAACCAGTAGCAGCCATGAAAAAGCACCAGCGCATAATTTGGATCATTAAGACTCACTGAAAACTGCTTATAGTCACACCCATTTAAAATTACTGAGGCTCTACACTCTCAAACATCACGTGAGGGCACTTTACATACTTATCTTTGATCCAAAATGCAAACTATGCCTTGATGAGACTCAGGTGAGTGTCTATATCATAAAAAAAAAAAACCTTATCTGAGAAGAGTCTGTTTGCTCAAAAAAAAATAAAAAAAAATAAATTGAATGCAGTTCTCAGAGCTTCAGGGGTAAATTCAAATCGAGGGCAGCTATATAAACTGTTAATATTTAAAATTAATGCCTATTTACCTGCATACCTTACTTGTGGTTTGTTGTCTTAGTGCCAGTCTACTGACATTACATAAGGGATGGGTTAAGTTTGCTACATGTAGCGCTTTGCACACTACCCTGGCATGTGGTGTAGGCAGGCTTTGCCTTGCCTGCATTGTGGAGGATGTGGTTTCAAATGTGTGCATTTTCTAGGTTATATCAGGCTGCTCCCGTCCAGACGTTGTAGAAATTGTGATCCTTAAATCAGAACCAATGAATACAACTTGTAGACTGTAGGCACTGGATGTCGACCAACTCTAAATAGGACCATTAATGTCACTTGTGTCTGAGTAGATCATTATGAGAATTTTGTGCAGAGGTCTCTTGGCAGAAAGCCCATGCCAATTTTGCCCGTCTATTTTCCTGCACTGACGGATGGAAGAATGGGTGAACTGTGAAGAGGCATGTATGTGTTAGATGGGACTAAGGCAAGGCCTGCTGCTCTCAAACAAGTAAATTGTCATAAACTGTTACTTGAGCCAGATCACAATGGGAATGTGTTGGCACCAATATCTCCAACTACAGGTTGCAGGATAATAAGCTTCCACATATTCAAGCATCCATAAAATGTTTTATCATTAGCACAGAACTGGCAGCAACTGCATGTAAATGTTTGTTCAGTGGCTGCTGTACTAAGGAGAAATTATAATGGATCAGCCTCTTCTGCGTTATATAAAAAGGCAGTTTAGTTTCTTGGTGAAGCAGCAGTTGCCCCATCCCACTTTCCAGCACGTATTCTCCTGGTTTAGAATAACACCCATCATCTCCTTAATAAGATGAAATATCTGGACTGTAATCTATTTTTAACTGAACTAAGTTTTGCAACTAAGAATTGTTTCCATTATTGATTGTCAGTTTTTTCATTTTTTTTTTTTTTTTTAACAAACCCCACATTTGAGAAGTGAATGTTTGGCATTTTAAAAACTCCCGCATTTATTTTCCAATGCCAATTTGCTGCAGATTAATTGGCTGATCATTGCAGCTCTCAATAATTTATTATTTTAAAGGCTACATGTAATGATGCCTTTTTCCCCCTCCACCCAGTCATTTGATCCTTTTGGCTTTGAGACAAATTGCTTGTATTTAGACAAATGAAGCAATCTGGCGAGGTTTGCAAGATGCATATGGTTAAAATTCATTTCATTTGTGGTTTCTTAGGGACTATTGTTCATTAAAATGACCATTATGCATTTGATGCTGTAGAACAAATGGCATGCCACAGCACAACCACATTGTGTATTATTGTGTTAACCTTGCACTGCATTGTTTGTCTGATTCCACTGAGAAGCATCCGCTCTGTACCCAGTGCCTGATTCTACTAAAAATGAATTGTAATTGTGGATTCCTGGGGGGACTAATTAGTGGGAAGAATAGCCTTTTGGGGCCCCGTGTTAGTTATGGAGCCGAACCTTAATAGTCCCATTTTTATGTCCTCATTACAAAACCCCACTTGCCTTGTTCTTGCTCCTGCCAAGTCAAGTCATTTACATAGGTTATGCTATATTCTTTGTTCAGAGCAGAAACATCTTTTGAATGTTTGTGGGAATGCTTGTTTACATTTTTATGGCTGCTTTTCTTTATAGATATTTTGTAATTATTTGTTTTTATGTGGCAGCTGGTGGATATTTCAGCTGTTCATGCAAAATATCTTCATGATACCCAACTCACTTTATTTACTTTTATAGTTGATGACAACTACAAAAGGTAGTGTGTATATTATGGTCTATTTAATTAACTTCAACCCAGACTATGGTTTCCTAAGTTCTAGCATAGTAATTTTTCCACACGCTGAGCAGTATGTTTACACTCTGTTAGGCACACCTTGCTAGTACAGGGTTGGATCCTCTTTTGCCTCAAAATTGTCTTAATTCTTTGGAAAACAGATCGTCCCTCAGAGATTTTGGTCCATGTTGACATGACAGCATCACACAGTAGCTGCAGATTTGTCTGCTGCACATCCATGATGAGAATCTCTCATTCCATCACATCCCAATGCTGCTCTATTGGATTAAGATCTGGTGACTGTGGGGGCCATTTGAGTACAGTGAACTCATTGTCATGTTCAAGAAACCAGTTTGAAATGATTTGAGCTTTGAAGACATGGCACGTTATCAGAAGACGGGTGTATTGTGGTCATAAATGGATGGGCATGATCTGCAACAATACTCCAGGCTGTGGTGTTTAAACCTTGCTCAGTTGGTACCAAGGGGCCCACAGAGTAACAAGAAAATATCTTCCACACCATTGCACTTGCAGCCTGAATCGTTGATACAAGGCAGGATGGATCCATGCTTTCATGTTTACATCATGAAAGCATGATGACCCTACCATCTGAATGTCACCGATGGCCTCAAGACTCCTCATTCCAGGCATTGTTTTTCCTGTCTTCCAGTTTTGGTGAGCCAGCGCAAATTTTAATGTCAGTTTCCTGTTCTTAGCTCACAGGAGCAACACTAGGTGCGGTCTTCTGCTGCTGTAGCCCATCTGCTTCAAGGTTTGATGTGCTGTGCAATCAGAGATGCTTTTCTGCATACTTTGGTGGTTGCAATGAGTGGCTGCAATGAGTTACTGTTGTCATCCTACCAGCTCAAAGCAGTCTGCCCATTCTCTTCTGACCTCTGGCATCAACAAAGCATTTTCACCCAGAGAACTGCCGCTCACTGGATATTTACTGGATAGTTTTTCTGATCATTCTCTGTAAACCCTAGAGATGGTGGTGCATTATTTAGACACCCATTAGTTGTTACCACAGCAACAGCTATTCTTCCTGGGGTCCACAGGAAGATGATCTGCTGGGATTTTCCCAGTAGATCAGCAGTTTTTGAAGCATTCAGACCAGCCTGTCTGGCTCCAACAACCATGCCACATTCAAAGTCACTTAATTACCTTTCTTCCCCTTCATCAGGTCGTCTTTAACTTGTCTGCATGCCTAAATGCATTGAGTTCCTGCCATGTGTTTGGCTAATGAGATGTGTAGAGCAACTGAACAGGTGTACCTAATATAGTGGCCGGTGAATGTATTTTACCATGACTGTATAAAGGACTAATTTCTTCTTCAGTAGTTGAACTCAGCAAGTGATTAACATACTTTTATCAGTAGTGTGCTGGTTTATATTTCTCTAGTTGAGTAGCGGTGTATTGTAGCAGTATGTAACATGATTTTAAGCATTTTTGAGCCTCTTTAAAATGTAGCATGACTCGCAGTGGATTGTAGCTTAGATTATATACAGTTATATACATTTATTTGTTTCTGCTTACTTACTGGCTGAACACTGGTCCAAAACACTGTGACCACCACTGCCTAATAAGCTGTTGGTCTATTGTGTGGTGCCAAAATGGCTCTGATTCAGAGGTCCTCTGCAGTTCATGTCTCTGAGTGGGGCATCTAGTGGTTAGCTGTTAGCAGCACATGTAAAGAGGAGCTGCCTTGAATCAAACCTTTCCCAGCACATTTGGGCTCACTGGTGTGTACCTCAGACATTATGCTTTCAGTTTTACCAGTCGGATCGATGCATCCGGTTCTGGTTAAAATGACAAACCAGACGGCAAGTGCCATCAGCGTTTAGTTCCTGGTTTAAGTGCCAGCAGGCCTGGCCTCTGCTGCATGTCAGTCTGCTGCTCTTTTGTTTGTTTGTGGTTTTATGCGTTTGATCTGCTCTATTGTTCATTCGTTCTAGTAAAGGCACACTGCCAAGCAAAAAATTATTTTCAGATTGCGTTTAAGTTGTACAGACCCCAGTGCAGCCTGGATTTTTCATTTGCAAAAGCTAATAAAAAAAGTTGTTGGACCTCCAGCTTCGTATTTAATTTAACTACCTCTTATTAACTTCTGCCTTTCCAATAAATGTCGTTAAGCAGAGAAACATGAATGAATGACAATTGAAAAGCTTTTTTTCTTTTTTCTTTTCCACAATTTTAGGAAGTGACCGGAAAGCTGTTTGGATGCAGTGACTTCCGTGCTGCATTGGAGAACGGAGTCCTGCTTTGCGAGTAAGTAATGATGCTCAAACTTTGAGTGTTTGGCAAATTTACTGTGGTCAAACTTTTATCTCTAAGAATTAATTTGAAAGGTAATTATCATGCAGACCTATCATTAGTGAGTGTATGTGGGCTAATTTGCCAACTTGCCTTCAGCAGCCTTGAAACGATTTTGAAAAATAGTAGCATCCGAAACTGCAGTCTGGAGGTTGCTGAGTATCCTTAAAAGTAAGATAAGATAAACACCCATGAATTAATTGGCAAATACAGACCATCAAATCTAATTTTTGCTGGTTAACCCAGAAGTTTAGTTTTGGAAGCTGGCTTAAAAAGTTGTGGTTCTTTATTTGAAATGCCGTCTGCCATTGGAAGCTAAATTCAGGACTGTACAGTTCTTATTGTTTGTAGCTGGAATATATTGTAACCTATTTAATTGTCTTCACTTACAGCCTAATTAACCAGTTGAAACCTGGTATTATCAAAAGAGTGAACAGGCTTTCTACTCCTATTGCTGGTCTGGTGAGTTTTAGACTTCACACTTCAACAATCTGACGTATACATAATCAGAGTATGCAAGAAGGCAAAAAGGCACCTGCTAGCCAGGAAGTGTTGACACACTATGTGGTTTCCTGTTAGAGGCACAAGGAGTCTGCTGTTGTAGTTTGACTAAACTGAATCTGCATTTCAACCAACTGTAAAGTTTCAGCTTATTTTTATTGGGCACTGATGCAAATGAATATTTTTATTTTGGCTTCAGGCTGTGTTTCAATAGCTTCATACAAGTATAATTGCCAAAACAGCCTAAAGCAAGACCAGGAAAGATCGATTTCAGACTCCCAATATGGGCCAATAGATGGAGCCCAACAGTGGATGCAGGACTGGTGGTGATGGTGAGGTGGGAGAGGCAGATACAGCAGAGAATCAGCACTTACTTTCACTAAAGAGCCACACTGGAGCTTTTGCTTGTTTTAATCTGATAACCACTAATTAAGCATGCTTTTACATAAATGTGAATGTTTAACATGGGTAGAAACGACAATATTCACACCTAATCAAGAAACTATTTAAATAAGAGCAGAATAAATATCATCCTCATAGACCTTTTGAAGCTTTGACGTTATAGTGAATTTGTGGACTTTGTTTTATTTCAGGCTGGCTTTTATTTTTTAGCTGTTGCATGCTAAAAAAAATGCACAAATAAGGATAAAAATATTGGTCATTATTTTAACAATTCTCCAGTTTGTCTATTTACTCATAGAAGCTGCTAAATCATCCAACCTTCTCTGTGTGTGTGTGTGTGTGTGTGTGTGTTAAATTAACACAGCATACCTTTTAAGAAGTAGCTAAAATTACAGGATTCAATTTTATTTATATAGCCAACAATCACAACAGATGCCCCAAGGCGCTTGATAGGACTGTGCAAAAGTCTTGAGCCACCCTTCATGTCTTTATATTTTGCTTGGAAAATGGAGAAATAGGTAAAATCTGCAAACGTACATGAAAATACAGCAGTTTGTACAATTCTAACAAGCTTGAAAGTCAATATTTGGTACGACCTCCTTTATTCTCATCCACAGCCTGAACCCTTAGACAAGATTTCTGTCATTTCTTTTAGTCTTCAGGAACAGTTCTCCAGGCTTCTTGAAGGACATTCAAAGCTCTTCTTTGGATGTTGGCTGCCTTTTGTTCCATTAGCGGTCAAGATGATCCCACACTGCTTCAATAATGTTGATGTCTGGAGAGGCCAGTCCATGACTGGTAGCGTTCCATTGTGTTTTTTCCTGTCCAGGTCTGCTTTTACTGCTTTGGTAGTTCGGGATCATTATCATGTTAAAAATGAAGCCATTGCCAATAAGACAATTTTCAGATAGTACTGCATGGTGGATCAAAATCGGATAGTACTTCTTTATGTTCATAATTCCATCACTTTTGACAATCCCCAATACCACTGGCTGAAATGGAGCCCCAAACCATGACAGAAGGCTGTTTCACAAATGGCTGTAGACCAGGGGTGGGCAACTCCAGGCCTCGAGGGCCGGTGTCCTGCAGGTTTTAGATGGTTCCCTGATCCAACACACCTGAATCAAATGGCTGAATTACCTCCTCAGTATGCAGTCAAGTTCTCCAGAGTCCTGCTAATGACTTCTATATTTGACTCAGGTGTGTTGGATCAAGAACACATCTAAAACCTGCAGGGCACCGGCCCTCGAGGCCTGGAGTTGTCCATCCCTGGTATATGATGATGACTATTGGAAACAAAAATTTCAAATTTGGATTTATCATTCCATACAACCTGATTTTCTGTCCAGTTCTTATGTAATCTGGCATACCTCAGCCTTTTCTTCCTGTTTCCCTTAAGAATGGCTTTTTGACAGCCACCATTCCACCGAGACAATTTCTGATGAGGCTTCAGTGAACAGTAGATGGATCAACGGAAGGGCCAGATGCATCTCTGAGGTCCTGTGTCAGGTGTTTGCTGGATTTTTTTTTTCCTATTTCTTATGGTCATGCCTCTTTGTCAGCTGCTGATATTGTTCAGCTGCTGTACATTATCGTGCTGGAATCACTCTGTCAAAATACTGTCTTGTGTGTCAGGCAGCTAGTAAGTGTCATGTGTAGACAAAACGGGTTCATCCCTTGAGTCGGGTCCCTTTTTTATGCTTAAACAATTCATCGGCCAGTGTTAAATGTCTCAGTAAACAAAAAACTTAGTCGGGTACAAGGACCGGACTGAAAATGAGTGAAAAAGCAGCCAAAGAAAAACTTTGAAAGACCTTCAGAAAGCCTGGATAACTATTGCTCAGGACCACTTTAAAAATAACAGTGTGGCTCATTGGAAGCAAAATATAAAGAAATAAGGGGTGGCTCAAGACTTTTGCACAGTACTGTACTTGCCTTCAAAAAATAACCGACCTTTAGAATTAGCTGTATTCTTAGGGCACTGTTGACAATTAGAATCTGTTAAGCTAAGCTAAATAGAGCTGTTTGCAGTTCTAGAGTTGTACTCTGCTACAATTTTGGCTGCTGCTGCCACCACCCAATAAAAGCAAGTATGATTTCTAAGCAGCAACTTATTCAGTTCATACAGTTACTTGTTGACATTAGCTGGTATATCCTCTGCTGAGTGCCTGTTGACAGATGAATAAATGATTATTGATAAATCAGAGTTGATTGGCAGTCATACTCCTGGCTGTACTCACTTTGTGAACTGTTTATTTGCTTTAGATGAGGCAGTTTTAATTGTTTGAAGTTGAAGGTGTTATTTTGCAAGCTGGCCATTATTAGTCTATCAGAGAAAGCATCAGCTGATTCTCCAGTTTTTTGGGGGGGGTTTTTATGCTTCTTTTTAATTTATAACCATCTCAGTGATTCTGATATTTCAGGATAATGTGAATGTTTTCCTGAAAGCCTGCCAGAAATTGGGACTAAATGACTCCCAGCTGTTTCACCCAGGCGACCTGCAGGACATCTCCAGTCGTGTGACACTCAGGTGAAGTTGTATGAACACAGAGGTGAATGTGCAAACTTGTATCCTGTGCAGGTGTTATTGTTTTAACTTGTTGTGGAAACTTTTTCACAGGTTAAAAAACAAACTGGTTAACTGGTACCACTACGTATTGGCAAAATGTAGCAGGCATACATATTTGTCTTTTGAAAAATATTTTCTGTGTAGGCTGTATTTACCACTTTGAACACTGACTCAGTTTTCAGTACCTGTATTTAAAAAGATGACAGCAAATGAGCTGCTTTGCATTAATAAATGTCTGTACTTTTGCTGACAAGCTGCTCCTTTATGTGAGCTGATAGCCTGCTCTCTATAAAACCTGATAAGTAGCTGATTAGTGGAGGATTGCAAATGAGAAGGCTTGAGATGTCACTGTAACTCTTTTTTTCCTCACAGCTATCTGATTCACTGGAGTAATTTTTTGCATTTTAGTGACGCTGTCAAAATGTAAATTGTAACAGCAGAATTATCACTCTTCTGTATATGTAATTATTTCTGTCTTGAAATGTTATTTTAGGCGTGATGAAGGCAACAGACGACTCAAAAATGTAAGTACTTGTTCTCTTGTTGATGTGGATTTTCTCTCTGGGGCAAGAGTGTTATAAGACTTTAAAGGAAGTTGTGTCCATAAGCCAGTAAAGGATTTTTGCATCTACTGCTAAATTTCTCTAATAATGGGATAATCAGTTGTAAAACTACATTTCAGCATGTCCGTACTAAATGTAGAGCACAGGTTCTAACTACTGATGCTGGAGACTTGTCCAGAAGTGAGGTGGCCTTCAGGGAGGCTGCTGAACTGACTGAGGTTGAGGCAGGTCCCAGTGGTCTGGTGTTAAAGGCACAGTGATGAAATACAAGGGTACATAATTGGCACCGGCTGTCTAGAAACTCCACTGTCACAATTGCCCCAAATATATGGATCATCTGAGTAATTTACATGGACGTGTTCACTGCTGGCGTTTCAAAGCTTATGACATCGTTTGGTTATCTGGGCAGCCTCATTTGAATCTCATAATAGCTGTGAACTTGAACTCAGTAAAGAGGCTGTACGCCCCATCCCCCACCCCACCCAGGAAGAGCATAGTCCTTGTAGTGGGTGTAGCGCTTTTTTTTTTTTAATTAATTAACCAATTAGGTCAATATGGGCCTATTGAAACAGTTTTCCAAAACAGTGCAGCACACCAGCATGAACTGTTGCACCCCCCTCCTTTTTTTTGTATGTGTATGCATTTCTTTTTTCTTTTAAAAAGCATTTGACTTTATTTTATTATTCCTATTGCTCATCCAATCCATCAATTCAGTTCTCATTTCCTTGTTTTTACTCCTGAAGGGCCAGTATGTTTAAAGATTGTATAAATTAAAAGAAAAAAATAAAAGCAGCCTAATTTGCAGATTTGTGCTTATGCACATTATTATGGAGTATTATACACATAAAATATATTTGTATATGTGTATGTAAAATGACAAATTTGCAAAGCACTGAGTAATTATGGGGTTTTGGCATTATTAAATAAAATCATGCATAGCTAATGTAGGATTAACCTGTGATGATCTGTTGCAAGCAGTGAAATAATTTCCTTGGCACGCGAGAGAACTGGAGAGAAAGGAACACATTCTGTCCTTCTAATTAAGTTTGACATAAGACCCAAATGCTTGTTTACGCTCTGCTTGTAAAAATTAGGGAAAAATAAAACTAATTGCAGCTATAATGGTGCAAACAGTCTAATATGGCAAACAGAATTAAACAGAATTGCCTGCTTTTGAAAAAGGGAGTATTATAGTGGGTCTCTGTACATCATTTTACTTGGAGAAAAAAAAATCAAAGTAGCTTTGTCGGTTTACCTTGATACTGACAATGAATGCTAAGATTCTGAAGAAAGTGAAACTAGTGAGAAAAATGGAACTAAATTGCTTCCTCATATGGCAAAACTCCGAATGCCATATTTCGCTGGTTTTCACTCACTGTTTATCCGCTCAGAAAAATGAAGGGACTATTTGGTCATCAGCACTACACAAAGTCAGTTAACCTTAAGTTAAGAAGCATAAACTGTTAATCATTTTTACCTTTGTTTAAAATGAAAGTGACAACAAGACAACCACCAAAAAGGAATGGTTGTGCAGGTGGTCCCCACAAACCACTGCTCTGTCCTTGTCCCTCCTGTTGTCGCCAAGACAGCTTGCACAATTGTCTCTCCAGTACCGATGTTTTCACTTTCATTTGTACCAAAGCAGGTGAAATTCACAATGGTTTATGCTTCCTAACTGGACAGATTGATATGCCTGAAGTTTAACTGAGTTTGTGTTATACCGTGATGATCAAGTGTTCCCTTTTTTGTTTTTCTTCTGGGCAGTTTAGTTCTCCAGTGTGACACAATTTTTGTACCACAAAAAGAATTTAAGCAATCTTGTGATGGTTCTTTGCTATGCCAGTGTGGTGTGGTCTTTTTGTTTGTTTTTTTTGCTTTTTGTTTTTTGTTGTTTTTGGTGACTGCTTTGGGGAAGGTGCTGTGGTGATATATACGTGTATGTGTGTAATTTAATATACAGTACCGGTCAAAAGTTTGGACACACCTTCTCATTCAATGTTTTTTGTTTTTTTTTCCCTTACATTGTAAATTAATACTGAAGTCATCCAGACTATGAAGGAACACATAAGGAATCATGTAGTAAACTTAAGTGATAAATAACCAAAATATGTTTTAGGTTCTTTGAGTTTGAGCTCTTTGCACTCTCTTGGCATTCTCAGCTTCATGAGGTAATCACCTGAAATGGTTTTCCAGCAGTCTTGAAGGGGTTCCCAGAGATGCTGAGCATTTGCTGGCTGCTTTGCCTTCACTCTGTGGTCCAATTCATCCCAAACCATCTCAATTGGGTTTAGATCAGGTGATTGTGGAGGCCACGTCATCTAATGCAACACTCCATCACGCTCTTGTCCTTACGTACCCTGGAGGTATGTTTGGGGTCATTGTCCTGTTGAAAAACAAATGATGGTCCAACAAAGTGCAAACCAGATGGGATGGCATGTTGCTGCAGAATGCTCTGGTAGCCATGCTGGTTAAGTGTGCCTTGGATTTTGAATAAATCGCCAACAGTGTCACCAGCAAAGCACCCACATAACATCACACTTCCTCCTCCATACTTCTCGGTGGAAACTACACATGCAGGAACCATCCGCTCGCCTTTTCCGCGTCTTACAAAGACATGGCACTTGGAACCAAAAATCTCAAATTTGGACTCAACAGACCAAAAGACAGATTTCCATTTATTGTGTTCCTTGGTCTGAGCCATTCTTTCTCTTGCTGTTCTTCCTTAGAAGTGGCTTCTTTGTAGCAATTCGATTATAAAGTCCAGATTTACAGTCTTCTCTGAACAGTTGATGTTGAGATGTGTGTGCTACTTGAACTCTGTGAAGCATTTAGGTGGGCTCTTATCTGCGGTGCTGTTAACTGGCAGTTTCTGAGGGTGGTAACTGAACTTAACCTGTCACAGAGCAAACTCTTCTTGCTTTCCTGAGGCGGTCCTGATGAGAGCCAGTTTCATCATATTGTTTGGTCTTTGTGACTGCACTTGAGGATACTTTCAAAGTTACTGAAATTTTTTGGATTGACTGACCTTCATTTCTTAAAGTAATAATGGACTGCAGTTTTTCTTTACTTAATTGAGTAGTTCTTGCCATAATATGGATTAGAACATTATTCAAATAGGGCTATTCACTGTATACCAACTCTAGCTCTTCACAACACAACTGATGGTCTCAAACAAATTAAGAGGGCAAGAAATTTAGTAAGTTAACTCTCGAAAAGGCACAGCTGTTACTGAAGCCATTCCAGGTGATTACCTCATAAAGCTGACTGAGAAAATGCCAAGATGTGCAAAGCTGTCATTTAAGCAAGAGGTGCCTACTTTGAAGAATCTAAAATAGAAAACATTCTGGTTTAACACTTTTCTGTTTACTAAATAATTCCATGTATTTCTTCATAGTTTGGATGACCTTTGGTATTAATGTACAATGCACACACTTTTTAAATAATGAAAACCACTAAATTAGAAGGTATGTCCAAACTTTTGACTCGTACTGTATAATATAATTTTATAACAGGAAGGAAGGACGTTGGACTGTGGGGCCAGATGTGTGATTCTGTCTTCTTTCTCAGGTTCTAATTACAATATACTGGTTGGGCCGCAAGGCTCACCTAGACGCATTCTACACGGGTCCTCAGCTTAATTTTAAGGCTTTTGAGGGCCTGTTGGGGCTGGCCTTGTCCAAGGTAAAGTTCTCTTTTTAGCATTTAAGAGTTGTATTACTTTATTTTTGTACTAATTAAACTTCTAACTCCAGGCTCTAGATGAGGGCAGCATGCTTGTGAAAGATGGTGGGGACAGTGTGTACCAAAATCCAGAGGAGGAATGTCAGTACAAAAGTTACAGGAGAGAGAACTCTGCAGACAGCATCGAGTCCCTGGACTCCAGGGCCCTGCGCCCTAACATTGAAGGTACATTTATGTCCCAGTGACTGAGGGGTGAAGGAATCTCTCTTTCTGCTTTCTGTTAAGTGTTGTAACTGTGCACAGCATTTTGTGTAAATGAACATTATAGCTAATGACAGCATTTTCTTTTTAGTCTATTTTGATGTGGTGTTTGGCCTCTTTTGTTGGTGCAGTCTCATTCTGCTCACATTGATTTTGCAAAAACTGCTATTGCAACTTTTGCAAACGTGGAAAACACTTTTTACCCTTTTAGCATCAGCCTGGTACTGTCGAAGTCCCAAAAATGTACCCCCAAAATAAATGTATTTTCACAAACTCAGAATAACAGTAACCTTAGGACTCTTCAAGTAACCCTGTTAATGCTTCTAATCAGTCTCATTTTGTTAGATCAACAAAGTTCTGATCTGCTGCTTTGTCAGTGTTTCATTTGTCTGCGAGCACTGATGCCAGGCTCAGTGCACGTCAGTGATGGATTCTACACTGGTGTGATAAGTGTGTGCGACGGGTGAGGGTAAAATACTTGGCCTGAATCTCTCTAAAGGCTTGGCTGTGTAAAGGCTCAGTCATTCAGGAAAGGTTTCTTCTGTGCAGTCTTCTTATTTTGATGAGGTTCAGCTTTTGTCTTCTTTACATATTTTTTCCCCCCTTCATTTTTAATATATTTTTGGGTAATTTTTATGTCTCTCTGATATCTAGGTTGTGGAAGTGACGCAGAAGCTGAGCAGGTATTCAAGATGGAGAACAAGCAGATGTCTGCTCAACAAAACAAAGGCTATATCCCACTACCACTTCAAAGAAAACAAGGACTGGAGGAGAATGGACGTGGCTGTGCAAGTCCGCTTACCAGGTGCTGCAGATGTTTCTTGTTGCTATACGCAGATGGCTCACACATTGCTGCTAACTCACTTATCCACAGGTGACCTTTCAGAAAAGACTTTTTGCTTTCCTCTAACTTTTTGTTGGTTTTAGACTTCATATAAAGATGAGTGCATAAAATAAATGATTACAGAAATAACATACTGCTGTATTTATATGGAACTGGAGTTTGGATTCCTTAAGTATTATTCTGAGTTTAGTCAGTGGGATACAGTGGGGTTGTTTTTCATTCGGGCTCAGTTTGGATCAGATTTCGCAGTTGTCAGAAGTTTCTAATTTGCAGCCGGGTGCGTTTTCCTTCATACTAAACCCTAATCCAAATCAATTAACAATGTGAACATTGCCTGCATGGACACAGCTATCACAAGTAGTCACTTCTGGTATGACAAAGTGATACTTGTTTTCAATTTTTAAGATATTTAAGCTGTTATTTTTTGCTTTCTAGATTTGTTTAGAACTTTGCTGTCAATCAAGAATAGTGGCTTGTTTGTTTTTTAAGTATATTTGTGTAGTTAAAACTTACAAAAATTTGTAAATAATATTCTATTTATGAGCTTGGATATGCTCATTTTCTTTTAGTTTATTAAAATCATTGATGGCCAGCTGGGTTCTTGAATATAGTGTAATGTCTGAGTAAATGGACAAGTTCTTGTATAGCGCTTTTTTTATTCTACTTGTGCACTCAAAGCATTTTATACAACATGTTTGCATTCACCTATTCACATACACATTCATACAAGCACTTTTTTTCTCCGTGCTTTCTATCTAACATTCGCGCACACATTCATATTCCACTGAATACATCAGGACCTATTCAGGGTTCAGTATCTTGCCCAAGGATGGTTTGGCATGCTGGAGCAGCCAGTAATCAAATCACCTACTTTCTAATTATTAGGTGACCTGCTCTAGCTCCTGAGCCACAGCCACCCCTCATAAAATGAGCCCCAGACCCCACAAAGGGTGAAGTTTGGCAAGTAGACCCCTACGTCCTCATGATAGCAGTTTGTAAGATCCGTTGTAAGATTCACAACATTTTTTTTTTCCCCCCAAAAGCAAATTACATTTTGCAGTCTTTGGCAAGGGTGCTGGCTTTACACCAGTGGTGTGCAGTGACTTTGAAGAGCAAGCAGAGATAAGCTCATATATGCTAATCTGAAAGTGATGGTGGAGCCAGCACCTGTTCAACTTGCCTGTTTTTAGTTAACCAGACATGGCAGGAGCTCATGTCCCCTCTCCATCAGCAAGGCATTCCTTGCTAAAGGAGTTATTACCTCACCCACCGATATGTGGAGAGGAGGTTATGTTTTCGGTTGGGTTTTTCGGTCTGTCTGTTAGCAGGATAACTCAAAAAATTATGAATGGATTTCGATGACATTTTCTGTAGTTGTTTGGGGGGGGGGGGGGGGTTACAAGGAATAAATTTCTAAATTATCTGGATTGCGCTTTGGATCCAGGAATTTTTAAAAGGATTCTTTACCGTTGTGAGACGGGGACAAAATTCACATATTTGCATCTAACCTTACGAGGCTAATTCTTAGAAAAAGACTTGGGGTGCAACATGACCATAAGTTCTATTATAGCAAAGTTTGTTCATGATCAAAGGAGGATTCCCGATCTAATGATCCAGAATACTGAAAATTATAAGGTTAAAAAATTCCCTAAAATTAGAGTGTCAGACACTGGTTTTATTACTGTGCATTTTGAAGTCTCAGCTTTAGCATTTTGGTTGCCACCATGTTGGTTATTAAAACCCATAGTTCTGTACATAAACTGCATAGGTGCAACACATGCAGCACATTACACCTGCTAATAGGTGCTAAGTAACTGACAAAAGTTTGCTGTGTAGTATCAATTCTTCGAGAAGTTTGTAGTTCACTTTTGAAGCAAAATTCTAGTGTTTTGTTAGTCTAACATTTCCACTAAAAATGCTCCAAAAGACACAAACACCACAAATTGAATTAGTGGGTATAGCTGTCTGCAGTGGCATACCTGTCAAGGAGTGCATGCTACTAACGTAAACTTCAAACTGGTGTGGTGTTTTTTTTTGGTTTGGTTTTTTTGAGTCATGCATGGTGCAGTTGTCAGAAAGGGAGATGATCTATTTATACCAGGCAGTCTATGGGGACTGACACATCTTTGGATCCAGCCTCAAGTGGCCACTCCAGGAACTGCAGTTTTAGGCACTCAAGCGTCATTTTTCAGCTTCAGAGGTTGCAGCTTCTGCCAATCATTATTTTGTTAAACTAAATATGAATGTAAGTGCTCTGCTTCACTATTATTTACTCAACGACAAGGCCTGCATCGCCACTGCTTGAAAGTGAAAGCCATTTTGTAACTCTAACCTTATCCTCAAGCATCTGCTTGGTAACATTTGGAGCTGCTTCATGAGCTCATTCCAGCTGATTTATCTATGATCGCTATCAGCTGTGCATAAACATAGATTTGGATGTATCACTTTTTACTGCAGCGCTGTAGATGCCCCCCCATCTCCTCAATCCCACTTCACTATCTGTTCTCCTGAGTGTGCCACTGATGAAGAGCTTTTCCTGCAACCTCTGTGCGAAGAAGACCCAGAGGATGATTATACTGAGGCAGATCCAGTCGTAGATGATTTGTATTTCCGACGAGTGCAGCAGACCCTTCATCAGACATCTACCAACCTCCACTATGATCGCTTCTTACCCCAGTATTGGACACCTGAAGAGGAGGTTCGTGTACGCAGGATCTACCTTGGGTCCCAAAGACGTCCCTGGTATCATAAAATGCAGAGCCTAAGGTCTGTTTTATATATTTTTTTCTCTTCTGTAATACAATGCTGTGTTAACAAAGTAATGTGAAAGCAGATTTGCTTAAAACTAATACAAGGCAAAGGTAAAACTGTAGTACTAAAAGCTGGAAATATTCATGAATTGCTTGGCTAAGAAGAAATTAATTTATGGACCCCCTTTGTCGGCTTGAGCTTACATTAACTTATGTTGAAATCTAATATGAAGATATGATGCTAAAATAACCATTTTTTTTCAATTATTTTTTTAATGCCAGCTGTAGCAAACTAAATCTTAGTTTGCTAAGCACAAGGGATTAGCTAGCAGCAGTTTGCAAGAAAGATGGTTTTGAAACTAATGAATAAACTAAACTGATGACCTAGAATCATTATTATTATTATTATTATTATTAATCCTCCTTCTTTTCATTGTAAGACTTCCTGTGTCTTTAAGGTCTACTGCTAATTATGCTGCACAAATTTCATACATTTTCTGTTTGTTTTTTTTTACTGTAGCCGTAAAGCGTTGGCTTTTGCAGAAGAGTTTGACTTCGTATCTGGAGAGCCCCAGAAGTGTGTCGCAGAAACTCTCTTGGCCTGAACTCTGACACCTGTCCTGAAGATCCATACATAACAAGCATGCCGTCGTAATTATAACCTGCCCTTGATTGTGGATACAAGGCTTTCTACACACTTACTCTTATCTCATCGGTGTTAAAGTGCACTTAGAAATGTCCATTGTTTCAGCTAACAATAAGGTTTTGCTTAAAACATGCACACTTCAATCAGCAAAGGAGAGAACAGAGTAATCAGGAAAAACTTTGGTTTATTGTTTGGTATCACTGAAGTCCCACATGTGTTATCTGCAGTTTACCCTGCTGCTTTTTTTTTTTTTTTTAATAGCATGATGCTATCAAAGCATCATGTTGAGTGACTCATTTGTTTGTTCACGTTATTTATAGCCTCCCTCGTGTCTCCAATGTTTTTCTGTTTACTGCCTCTGTGACTATCATATCATTGGTTTTGAAAAATAAAGCATGATGTCATAGGTCAAGAAACTGTGGTTTATTATTTCATACACTGTATAAACACATTTTGTGTGCGTGTGTGTGTGTGTGTGTGAGAGAGAGATAGAGCTGGATTTGAGTGGCCAAGGTCCTGAAGGCTTGTGTTGTAGATTTTGCAAAACACGGCCTCATTCATACGACTTATCTTTTCCAGTCTAACTCTTATCCTTACAATTTTTTTTAATACAGTATGTTGTTTGATGTTTTATTAAGCCAGGTCCATTAGATGTAGGGACATAATGTTTACCAGTCTTCATTTTTTTTCCCTGGTTCTGTAGAGTCAATCAAATCCAGGTCAGACCTGTTCAGGTCAATCCTGGCTGGATTTGGTAAGTTCCAAAATTTTGAGCATAAAATGGTAAAAATGCAAAAAATGTCTGAGGCCGCTTTAATCATGACTGCTTTATTGTTGCTTAATCCAGGCATACTTTTGTGTTTAGTTTGTCTAAAGTATGGCCGTAATGTTACAAGAATAATTTTCCTTTTCATGAAGGTGGAGCGTGTGGTATATATCCCCTCCATTAATTTTCTAGGCAGAGACTTGACTGGAATTTATGACAGGAATGTTTGTAATCAGTCTGGGTTCCTCCCATCAGATTATGTCATTGTCTTGATATACCACCTGCTAAATACTGCTGTAAGTTATTTGAATGCCACATTTGACATCCTCTGTTGCCCACAGCAGTGCTATTACTTGTTAGAAGTCATGACTGTTGTGCTATCCAGACAGCAACATCTGTTACCTTTTTTTTTTTTTTTTGTATTTAATACTTTTGCATAGCTTGACTTGCATGCTACCTTTGTGCTCACACTTGGTTGAGGATTCTGTCGTTTGAATGCAGAATGCACTGCTACAGCTGGCTGTACTGTGGCCTGTTGTGTATTGTCTGCTTGTGCAATATATTCCAGGATATGTGTATGCTTGTACATGTTGCATTTGCAGTGTGGCTATTTATCATGCCTAACCTGCTACATGGTGTTCAAAAGTGTCACTTTCATGCAATATTAAGCTTCAGTGTAATCGTATAATGTCATCCATCATTATTTAAGTGCTCTGCTCCTTGTGTGTCTGAACCAGGAGCAAATCTCTCAGTGACATCCCGATGGTGTACCCTGTGCGAAAGCCTCCTGATGCAGACACCATTTATGATGAAAGTCAGGACACTGGTTTGGCAAGAGAGTGGAATCAAGACAACAGAAGGAAGTGTAGCGTTGCTGCCAAGGATGCTGAAGCTCAGTGGCAGGATGTAAGTTGAGGCATAAGTGAAATGCTGACAAAACAAAGTTCTGTGTCTGTCTGGTTGGTGCTCTGAAGCTTTTGAGCATTATTGTCATCAGATGACATTTATAGAATGTCAAATTTCAGTTTCTCTACACATTTAAACAACCCCTTTTTCATGTTCTTTTAAAAGTTTAAATTTAGAGCTTATTTTGAACCTTGAAAGCTTGAATATTACAAATCCATGATTCACTAACACTGATCACATCCTGAATAAGATTAGAAAACATTTATTGAAACAGAACAGCAGATGGAGTAAGCATGGGCATGAGACTGCGATTTGTGGAAGGCCTCAGGCGGCTCCTGGGCTGAGGAGATCCCCAGGTACTAATGAGAGAGATGAGAGGCGTGAGAGCTGAGAAGGGGAAAGAAGGGTGGAGGCACGAAAAAAAAAAGGCAAAAACTGAGCAGCCTGCAGTTTGTGAAGACACACTCGGGCATAAAACCAGAAGTGAAGAGTATGAGGTGTAGCCCCGCCCCTGAAATTGCAATAAATTATTTCCAAAATGTAGGGAAAGAGTTGAGGAATAAGTTTTATGAACTCCTGAACAATATGGTAAGGGTGTCTCTGAATATACTCAGGCCAGAAATTGGGAACAGTGGGTTACAAATGTATACAAAGTCGAGAATGAAGCTATGGTGTGCAGTGGTGTCTTTGCTCGTGTGAATATAATAAATATCAGTGGTGTTATTGGTTTGTGCTGTGTTTTTGTTTCAGGATTTGAAAAAGTGGAAGAGCCGTCGTAGGAGCACAAAGTCTGAGCTTCGTACTCTGTCACAAGACAGAGAGCATGTCATGAACAAGATGACCAACGGGGCTGTGACCACCTTTGAAAAGAAGGAAGCAAAACTGAAGTACGTTTGTCCTACAGTTGTGAAAGAATTTTAAGCATGTCAAACCCTGTTTTTTGGCATATTTGTCAGATCATCAAACACATTTTAATATTAGACAAAGATAACCCAAGTAAACACACAATGCAGTTTTAAACCTACCTAGCCTTGTGTGAAAATGTTATACCCCCCATTGTTAAATCATCAATTAACTGTAATTAAGAACTTTTTGGCAAGCTAAATTCAATTTCACCAGCCACACCCAGACCTGATTACTGCCAGGCCTGTTGAATCAAGAAATCACTTAAATAGAACCTGGATGACAAAGTGAAGTACGCTAAAAGATCTCAAAAAGCAACACATCATTCCACGATCTAAAGAAACAAAGTCATGGACATGTATCAGTCTGAAAAAGGGTTACAAAGTCATTTCTAAGGCTTTGGGACTCCAGCAAACCACGGTGAGAGACATTATCCACAAATGCAGAAAACAGTGGTGAACCTTCCCAGGAGTGGCCAGCGTGCTAAAATTACTCCAAGAGCTCACCGACTCATTCAGGAGGTCACAAAAGAACCCAGAACAACATCTAAAGAACTGCAGGCCTCACTTGGCTCAGTTAAGGTCAGAGTTCATGATTCAACAATAAGTGACGCTCTGGACAAAAATGGCGTCCATGGGAGAGTTTTAAGGAGAAAACCACCGCTCACCAAAAAACACAAAGGCTCATCTCACATTTGAACATCAGACTAACAGTCAAACATGGAGGTGGTAGTGTGATGGTCTGGGGCTCCTTTGCTGCTTCAGGACCTGGACGACTTGCTGTAATTGATGGGATCATGAATTCTGCTCTCTACCAGAAAATCCTGAAGGACAATATCTAGCCATCAGTTCATGCCCTGAAGCTCACTTCGGTTATGCAGCAGGACAGTGATCTGAAACACACCAGCAAATCCGCCTCTGAATGGCTCTGAAATCAAAACAAAAAACAAAATGAAGGTTTTGGAGTGGCCAAGTCGAAGTCTGGATTTAAATCTGAGCAGATGCTTTGGCGTGCCCTTAAACAGGCCATTCATGTTAGAACCTCCTTCATTGTGGCTGAATTAAAACAATTCTGCGAAGAAGAGTGGGCCAAAATTCCTCCACAGTGATGTGAAGGACTCATTGTCAGCTATCACAAATGCCTGTTTGCAGTTCTTGCTGCCATGGATGGCATACCAGCTTCCCTTTTAATAAATGATTTAATTTAACTGCTTTTTTTATGTAGTTGGATTTTCCTTCTCTAATATTAAAATTTAATATGAACCGTGTGACAAATAAGCCAAAAACTAAAATCAAATACTTTAACAGTACTGTACTTTTATAACTGTAAACTTGAAATATGACACTTATCCTAAGCTCATGTTTTCTGCTACCTGTATTATTTTGGCTACTGTGTGCCTACATATTAATTTCCCAGATACCAGCAGTCACCATGGAGCAGAAACGCCGCCCCTCGTCCTTACTCGACGACTTCTCCATCAAAATCATCAAACTCTGATCTCCGGCCACATACTCGAGCTCTGCTAGCCCGCAGCTATGCCACTGAAGCACCTTTCAGCACCACAGTTCCACTTAGCTCCCATAACTCACCACAATCTCAGGCAAGTTTACACTACTGTTCAGTTTTGCCTCCCTGATCTTAATGAGCACCTCAGACTATGCTTTTAATGTCGTGCTTAAAAATGCTTATGATATTAAAACATTCCTTGGGTACAGTTGAGTTGAGCAAGGGTATAATCTAGAAAGCATGTGTGCTAGAAAGCATTGTCACATGGCAAATCTGTATCCATTGTTGGCTCTTTTTTTTTTTTTTTTTCTCAGGGTGGAGCAGTGATTGCCCCTGATGGAAACATCTTGGGAGAGGAGATCCACTTTGCCTCCCTGGCTTTAGATGGAGCAAGAGTTACCACACCTTCTCTGGACTTCCCTGTGAGCTCTCAAACCCAAGTGAAATCCCAGGGCAGCACAGCTCCTTTTCAGTCCTCATGTGAACTTTCCCAGCCAGAAGATAGTTTTACAAACCAAATCTCCACGCTTTTTACAACCTTACAGCCGAATGAGACCGTGAAATCTAAAAGCAACCTGAAGAATCCTGCTTCCATGTCCAGTGAAAGGAAAGCCTTTTTTTACGTTGGTCCACAGGTTAAAACTACTACTGAGGACTTATCTCGTCAGAATGACAACTCTCAGGAAGATGCTCAGAAGTCATCTTGGGAACCAGCAGCAGAGCAAAGCAGAGCCCCGCAGACTCCAGGGGTCTACAAGTACTTGCCCAGAACTGGGTCGTGGTCTGGCTCAGCCAGCCTTCCCCGTGGTTACCGTCGGTCTGAGGGCTCATCCCGTCTATCCTCTGCAATCACAGCCAGACCCTTTGGGACTAAGCAGTCCAGGGTGTCATCGCTACCGAGAATGTTCAGTGTGAGTTCACTGGTTGTCGCAGCTGTGGTACTGTTGCTCTTTGAAAAGATTAGTTTAATCAAATGGTATCCACACCTGTCATGGTGTTTTATTTAAATAAGATAATACATTTATCTTATTTGTCTCACAAAAGCCACAAGTTTAACACCACCTCCTCCTCAGCTGCCCTCAAATATTATAATGTCACTTTTAAACATGCAATTCATTCAGTTTTTTAATCCTGTTTCAAATCAATATTTGTCCAGTTATGAGATCTGTGCTCTGAAAATGCTGGTTAATATGGTGATGAACATGGATGCCAGGAAATGGTAGGTCTGTGTCCCAACAGTAAAGATTTAAAATGTACTCCTGTGTTCTAAAAGTAGGAGCGTTTTTACAGGAAGACCTGTCGTGCTGATTTTTATTTTACAGTCAGCCTGTTATTTTTCTGGCTAAATGGCATTTTAGTGTCCAGGAAGGTGTACAGGGACTTGTTAAGACAGCCTAATGAGCTTAAGTAAGTTAGTGTAATGAGAGCTGTGTGTGTGTGTGTACACACTATATGTGAGCTAGCTTGTTACCTTTTGTTTTCTTGATTGCCTTTCTCATTAATAAAAGTGCTGCTGCACTGCTGAGCTCATTCCAAGATTACACATTTCTCACATTAGTCTGCTGGTTGTAGACATTTTTAAGTCATTACTGTCACATTTCAGTGCTGCAAATTCTGAGCACATTGTGTTTTTCTTAATCTCCAGGTAGATGATAATCACGGTCTGCTGTTGAACAGTGAGAAAGAGGATTCTCCATCTTCGCCATCTCTGAAAAGACAGACTGCAACTGCCCAACTGAGGGGTCAGGAATCATTTGGAGAGACGAATGGCAACCAGGGAAAGCAGAATGGTGCAGGACAGGGAGAGGAGGTGAATAGTGCTAATCTTTCTAGCCAGACCTCCTTTCAGACCAGTGGCTATTCCTATCGGCCCTCCATTCAAAGCCAGATACTGCCTCAACCTTATTCAAGTCTGCAGTCTCGTCAAAATAAAGGCTTGACGCCCTCATCTGATGGAAGCACAGATCTTCCAAAGGTATGTTTGAACTTGTTAAACTGTTGAAAATCTAAGAAGTTATTATCAAGCTGTGCCAAACTGGTAATGGGTTTCAAATCAGTCTTGTTAATTTATGTGAAGTACATGTACTTGCTGATCTGTAGAAAAACTGTATGAAACATAACTCCCATTTAAAATTGGTGGCTCTGGACTGCTTCTAGAGCTGCTGCTGTTTTCAAATCCGTGAAAGTTCTGACCGCTTGCACTGGTGGTTTATTTTCACCACGGACACCAGACTTGTGCAGAGAGCAGTGCAGCTTCTGTGTTGAATGGGCTCGACTTTCATGAACCTGGGCTGCAATGAAACCAAACTGCAGTTTTCAGTGGAAAATTCCACATCAGTTAAGCTGTATAACCAGCTGCATGTGCATGGCTGTCATAATTCCCCCCCCCCCCCCCCAAATGTGGTGCACTATCAATTCATCCCCCAGGGTCAGGCTGTCAACAGTCCAATTCTTGAAACGGGGTAGAACTGTAATTTGCCATCGAGCACCGTTGCACAGCATGTTAATAACAAAATATTTTGCTCATCCTCAACTCATCCTTCCTCCTATTTCTTTCAGCTTCTTCCATCTCTGGGGGGGGGGGCG
>JAVDPK010002065.1:503273-523955 GCA_034780415.1 Cichlasoma orientale
GCTCTGGGGCTTTTTTTGTTGTTTTTTTTGTATGTGCTATTTCTCTGAGCATTGCACGATTTAAACCGGGGGGTGAATTGGCTCAGAGTAGGGCCATTAAATCAGTGAGTGAAGCCGCAAAGAAAGCCGCAAGGTGGCTGTGGATGTAGAGGGCTTATCCGTGGGCGGTTGCTGCTGGGGCGCAAGTTGGGGTCTGATCAACCCTGGCTAGGTTGTTTGGGTGAGGATATTTGATGTTGAAAGATCCAGAACACCTGATGACCTCAGGTTACAAGATATATCCAGGAGTTGTATCTTGTACACACTGGGACATGCACCCCTGGGAAGACTGTGGGATTGTGTTAAAACACACCTGAATGCTCCATATTAGCAAACTACCAAAACCTCTGCTCTTAT
Organism: Cichlasoma orientale; assembly: GCA_034780415.1. NCBI lineage: Eukaryota > Metazoa > Chordata > Actinopteri > Cichliformes > Cichlidae > Cichlasoma > Cichlasoma orientale. Next base: position 503,670 of record JAVDPK010002065.1, read on the forward strand.
AGAGGTGATCAATTAAAGTGCATTTGATTAGCAGCACCTGGCTGTTATTTAGTCTTAGTTCCTATGGAAACCATTAGGGTGTACTTAATTTTTCACAGGACTTCATAGTCTCATGATAAAAAAAAATTCCACCAAAACTGTCTGATATGTTTGTTTTGGTAGCCTACCATTATATTTTATGAACAGTTTATGGCAGCTCCTATATTTTAACAATATACCACATGTACATCACGCTGGTTCTTTAATCTGTTCACACAAATCAATAAGGGTACTTTTTCTCCAGCATCCTGCTTCTCTCCTTGAGAGGAATCAAGGACAGAGGAGAGGAGGAGGCACACAACCGAGCAATGAGAAGAGGCCACTGTGTGCAACAGTTCTTTACATTAATTGTTTTCATTGTTTGATCAGTAACTTTCTGGCACAAAGACTGAGATCATTTTGCTGTCCTTTGTGGTTGTTGATGATTCTGTGTGTCCTATGACGGTTTTTCTCTTCAGGCTGTGCAGGATTCAGCTCATGGGTTTACTTATGTGGTAAATATTTGCATTGTGTGTAGCTGTTGTTTTTTGAGCTTGTGAGATGCTGAAGTTTAAAGACCCACTGTGTGTCATGCTGCATCATCAGCAAGTGAACAGAGCAAATTTGCGTTTGTCGCACCACACACTGATACCTTTCTTTTGTTTACTAATTCTCTTGGCTTTGTTCTGCAGCTTCTTTTTCAGAATTTTCAGTGCAATATCTTTAGCTGGGGATACATTAGCAGAATAGTGTGCTGATTTTAGATATAGGTTTGTTGACCCTGTTAATTGATCAGGCCCTGCTGGCTGAAAGTGATCATCTTTGATAATTGCTGCCAACTGTTTAATTCAGTCTTACAGGTAAGCCTTCAACGACCAAATCAGTTCTGGTTATTTTGTACAACTTGTTTGGACTTTGTCCTCAGTGAACATTGGGGCTAATAAGGGCCTGTAGCAGAGCTGCTCTGACTGAAGCGTTGCCTGTTTTGTTGTTTTTTGGGGGGTTTTTTTGTGCTGCCAAATTTGGCAACAGGATAAACACAAAGTATCCAGTGCATTTTCTTCTAGTCTTCTTTAATCTTCTAATGTGTCCCCAGTGATTTTGTTTTTATGCAGACCTGCATGATTTTTCTCTACGCTTGCTCATCTGTAGAAGCTGCACAGCTGGTTTCTTGCTAAACTATTATTCTCTCACACAGGAGGCTCAGAATCTGCAATATCTGACGTAAGTTTCTGTACCACTTAATCAAAGGATATGGCCAGACATATGTTATCTGTGTGTGTGCGTGCGCACTGAAGGAGTTCATGCACTGCAGTGTGATCACATTTGAGCTTACAGTCTGTCTGTGCATCACCAGCTCCAGGTGCCATCGCTCTGCCCCTCCTCATCCAGCTGGTCTTGGGACCTCGATGAAGATCGCAGGCGTCAGGAGAAGTGGCAGGAAGAACAGGAGCGCCTCCTACAGGTGAAGACTCTTCCAAACAGAACTAAGGAGTGTATTTTTGAAGTTTAGTGCAGTGTAAAAGTGCTGCGGTGCGTTTCGATTTGTTTAGGAGAAATACCAGCGGGACCAGGAGAGACTGGAGGCAGAGTGGCAGAGGTCTCAACAGGATACAGTGGATGCCAAAAAGTTGGGGGTAATGTCTTTTCCATTTTATAGCAAATTTTAGCATTATAATCAAATACGTTTTTCTCCTACATATAGGACTAAAGAAGGGAACTTGTTTAACTGAAGTTCATGCATTAGGATTTTTTTCTTTAAGATCCTAATATTTCACCTAATATTACAGTTGTTCTACTATGACTTGGCATTTTTAATCAGCAGCTCTGACATATATTTACAAGCACTTTCTTAGAAACACCACTGAAATACTTTGATAAAGTTGGCCAGTGGTGCTCAATGTGTTACATTGGTTTTGTCTTTTTTTAAATGTTCGAAATGTACAATTTTTATTTTTCATATTTTAGAACCAGAACAACTTTGAGGTGACCCCTGGTGATGAGAGCCTCGCCAGGGCCCAACAGCGTGTGAATGGATTATCGAAGACAACCAGAGAAGAAGAGCAGACCCCTGACGGACAGCTGAAAGAGTCGAGGCCGAAACTTCAAAGTAATGCACAGGGAGTGCAGAATGACAAGATTACTCAACAAGACTGGTAAATAAAGCTTGTCGTCTTGTCATAATGCTCCCCATTTCCATGTGTTACAAAGAATATTATGTGTTACAAACAAAGCCAATGTCAAAAGTTCTAAAGCATTTTTTTTTTTTTATCATGATTGCTTTCTGCTGTGCTTCCTGCTTTTATTGGGCCTTGTTTCTGCTAATGCTGTACCTAAGGGCTGATGGCTCATGTGGCTTTGCTCAGCTGTCCCCTGCACACAGGTCAGATCAAACCTGGTCCAATTTCCACTCATTTTCAAACACTCTGTATTTGTATATGTAGTTTTAGACACACAGGTCCAAGTGTTGCACATCAGTTTAGTGATTATTGTAAATTAAGCTATTATAAAGCTAGATAATGGTTTGTTTTTCTCTCATTGGTGTTGCCTGCAGTTGTGCTTTAAGGAAAAAACACCTTGCTTGAGTTCATGCTTATGTCTTCAGTCGTTAAAAGAACAATTTCTTCAAAAAAAAGTGCATTGAATTGAGATTTTTTTTTTTTCCTCGTTGTTGAATAATGTAAGCTTTATTGTTCCCACAGGACAAAGTCCTTGTCTTCCCCAGTATTAGCTGGGCCTCAAAAGCATTCAAGAGGTCAGTTTTTCTCTTTCTGTTATATTATCCATTTCTGTTTGAGATGTACTTGTCTAACCCTTTCAACTTGCTTTTCTTCAGGGGGTCAGAGTAAAAGAAGAGGACTGTCTGTGTCCAAGGCTGAGAAAGAAAGGCAGCAGATTTTGGAGGAGATGAAGAAAAAGACTCAGCTTCTGACTGACAGCAGCTGGATACGTCAGCGCAGCGGCAGCTTTTACAAGGATCCTGTGACTGTTGGGCTTCCTCTGAAAAGGTGAGTCCTCAGGCAAACTGCAGTTTCAAGTTGGACTCACTGCATATAGTAGCTAGATGTTTTTCAGTATGTGTGTTTTGAATTGTTCTACTGCTGTTCTCTGAACTGAGACTTCTTACCTGCAGATATGAGTCTCTGGATAACATCGATAATTTGCATCAGCCCCAATCCTCAACCTCTAGTTACCCTCGACCACACTCAGCTGCTGCAGGTTACGTTACCCCAAGTAGGAATGCCTCCTCACGCTACAGCACTGGATCAGTGGGATTCCAGAGAAATCCATCCATGGAGTCCTGTCATCATGCCAGGTACACATTCATGTGAACTATGAGCCGGTGTCTCTTGTACATATCTTTATAGACATTTTATGTCCTTACACTGTTAACATGTGCTGCCCCAGGATGGTCAGTGGCAGGAGGACTTGCTGTATGTGTGGGCGTATCCTGGGTAGTAGGGCAGCTATGATCATAGAGGCCCTTAGTCTCTACTTCCACCTTGGCTGTTTCCAGGTGAGAGGTCTTACCTGGGTTAGGTGCAGTCACAATAGCTCCGATACTTATGAATAACTGCAGCTACTGCTCACCTCTAAGAAAGCAGTACCTATTCTTGCAAGTAAAAAATCATTGTAGTTAAAATGTGATCAGAGTTCACGTCATTGGCCAATAGAAAGATAGAACAGTTGATGTATTTGAAATTGAAGTAGTGGTTTTTGTAGTGCTGTTCAGTCTGTACTTGCATCAGTTATACTCTGAATGCAACAAAACTCAAGGCAAAAGACAAATCCTGAAACACAAATGGATTTATTTATTAGTCACAGTTTAGATTAATTTGCATGTGATGCTGCAGAATCTGTAGGCTGAAGTGCCAACAGTTTTAACACTGGAAGCTCTCTGGTATCAGTTTGTTCTATTGACCAATCACATTTGAACTGGAGAACAAAAGAGGGATGGCATTCTCCATAATGCAATCTTGAAACTGGCATCTGCCATTTCAATATGATTTTTACCTTTTCATGAACAATAACGAGCTGACAGACTTGGTCCTGATATCTGTTGTGTAGACCGAAGTTCTTAAGGAGACATAAGTACAGTCAGTATAAATGAAACAATGTAGCCGGATTTTCATCACAATTCTCAAACATGCTGAGAAATGCATTTTTTTTTTTTTTTTGGCAATTTGTTTAAAGCTTAATTCTGTTGGTCTGTAGAATTGCTGCCACAGGAGGTAATGGAACTTTTCTTTTGTTTTAGAGAAGCTAAAACGGCTCGTTTTATGCAGACGCCCAGTATAGCATTATGATTGTTATTTTTGAGCTGTGTTTCATGCAGTAGAGTCCAGGAATAATAAAGTAAAACTGAAAACTGTCATAACAGGTCCCCTTTAAAATGAACATTTTGCTTAAAAAATTAGTCACTATAATTGTACCCAGTATGTGTTTAGGGAGCTGATATTGAATGAAATTTTCAGGGTTAGGACTAATGTGACTGCAGCTTACCTTCAGTGAAGTCGTCCCTTTAGAATTATAAGGTTCTATCTGACATTTTTGATTAAATTAACTTATTGTCATATTCTTATTCGTTGACCGCTAAATCAAGAATATGTAAGATTTTTTTCAATTATATACAACTTTGGCCATTTTATTTACAAAACAAAAAGGTTCTATCTGCAAAATCAAGCTTTAACTTGGTATTATAAGGTTCTATTATTTAATATCTCAAAACTGGTCACAGTGCAGATAGAACCTTTATAATTCTAAGGGGACGAAGTTGGCAGGAGTGTCAAATCTCTGGTCTGTATTCTAATCATGCAGTTATCAGTTTGATGCATCTGCTAGGAGGAGTGTTTCTATCATTTTTAGGCATCTATTTTTGTCAGCAAGTTTGTCTCCTTGTCTGTAAAGCTTCTGGGGTGCTGGTCAAGCCCACTCTTATGTTTGCCATCATTTTCTCTCTTAATTTGTTTATAGAGTGGAGGCAGCCTACTGTCCCGCTTCGCTTTTAGAGCCTTGCTGTGAAAGTCTCACTGGCAGGGGACACCTAGATTTATCTGGCCTTGGTTCATTAGCATGTAGATGTAAAAGTAATTTTACTTCTGTCTCTTCTTGTGAGTCACAGACGCACATCGCACTTCTTGTGATATTTATAAATTATGTGTGCGTTTTTATGTGAAACAAAGCTTGTTTTTTTCTGTGCTTGGGTGGCAGACCGTCTGGTGAAATAATTTAGACACAAAAGGCCCACATCACAGGTCAGCTGGATTTATCTTAAATCGTCCCCGATTCCTTTCTCACTTCTCTGTCCTCCCCTCAGTGCGTGGGCTGCCGTCAGCATCTCGGAGGAACAGAGACTGGGGCCCAGGTTCGAATCCGAAACAGGAAGCCCTACTGTGAGCTCTGCTATTTCCAGCTCAAGTGTAAGTACTGATATCTAGGGATATCGCACTTTTTTTTTTTAATATTACATTATGCATGACTTTTCTTAGTGAATACAGTCACGACCTTTGTTTAAACTTGAATTATCAGTTACTTAAACCTATTTGCAGTAATTTTTTTTTTAAAAAGTCCCAAAATATGTTTGTTTACCATTTTGAAAAACAAATTTGAGTTTGTCAGGTAATACTCAGTTTCTAATGTTATATTTTAGCCACTGGTACATGGTGCACCATCCCCATGTGACCAGCTCATTGTACTCCAGATTGAAGAGTAAATGCAATGACAGGCAGTCGGCGTGCACCCCTGCTGAACAGATGAAATATCCACACATTCACGACTTTTGCTTCCTGGTCATCAGTAAAATATGCTTTCATACGGTCTTGGCAAAGTAGAACCTTGGCAGCTGTTTTTAAATGAGATACTTTGATTGTTTTTCTCCTGCTAATTTATTTCCAGGTTAGATTTAATATATGAAATAAAGATATATGATGGGAATTGTTTGATTTGTGCCTTCATTTTAATTCTAGTGTCTTGATTTCACATCTGTGTGCTGTGTTAAAATTATCAGATATTTCTTTAAGCTGTTTGTGTAACTGGTATGGAAATTTTAACATGTACTGAAGCACTTTCTGTTCTGTTGTAATGTCACCAAATCCACACTGGGGTACATAACACACTGGTATATATAATGCATGCATGTCTCACATAAAAGTCAGCCTCTTAACTGAAATGTCTTTGTAAATAAAGTGCACTGAACGTCTAAGTGTTGCTTGTCGTTCATTTGTGTACCACATGGTGGCATCATTGATCTCACAGTAAATGTTAGCGTCACACTGTAGGTAGAAATGTCATTAATATGCTCAAGTTATTTGAGGCAACGCAGTGACTTTTCTTTAGATGTTGGTGCACGAAATGACTTCTGTTATAGTAATGCAGTATTTTACAACACAAAGTGAAGTGCAGCTTCATTACTGGATGCTCAAATGTCTTTGTTGGAGTAAAGTGTCATTAAATACTGTAGCACTAAACAAAAGATGCAGGACAATTACATCAGGTGTTTTACATTGGCCAAAGAAAGTGGGAAGATGGGGTGACATCATCTTTATGGTGATACAGGATGATTGTGTGACATCATCCTGTATCACCCTGATACAGGATATGTCACACCTTTAGCCATTTATAGTGATGATACAGTAGTGATAAAATTCCTTTGTTTTGATCTTTCATCCATGCTGCCAAATCAAAAGACCAATGAATGCTTTTTAGTCAGTTTGTGAAAAAAAAAAAACTGCAGTCCTGTGGAAAACTAAGCACATCCTCACTGCTTCCATTGAAATAAAGTCAAGTTGGAGCTAGGTGCTGCTAATAAAATACTTGATTAACTGATCATCAGCAAGTGTGAGCACCTCAAAGACTGCAGTTATCAGAGAACCCCCTCCCCCCAAAAAAAAACAAAACAAGAAGAACAACAAATAAGCTGACTTTACAGTCCTCCGCATGTTAAATGTTACAGTTCATGACAGTACAATTAGAAAAAGACTAAACAAATATGGCTTGTTTGGAAAGCCTCTTCTCTCTAAAAAGAACATGGCAGCACAACTTAAGTTTACAAAGCCGAATCTGAGCAAACAAGACTTCTAAAATGATGTACTCTGGACGAAAGAGACCAAAGTGGAGATTTTTGGCCAAAATAAACAGCACGGTGGTTGGCGAGAAACGCGGCATATCAGCACAAACATTTCATACCAACTGTCGAGCACAGTGGTGGAGCGGTGATGATTTGGGCTCGTTTTGCAGCCACAGGACCTGGGCACTATACAATGAGTCAACCATAAACTCCTCTGTATACCAAAATATTCTGGAGTCAAATGAGAGGCAATCTGTCCAAAAGCTAAAGTTTGGCCCAAATTGAGTCATGCAACAGGACAATGATCCCAAACACTGCAGCAAATGTACAAGAGAATGGCAGAAAAAGGAAAGACTCAAAGTGTTGCAATGGACCAGTGAAAGGCCAGACTGCAGCCTGCCTGAAATGCTGTGGTAGGCCCTTAAGAGAGCTGTGCATAAATGAATGCCAGCAAACCTCAATGTACTGAAGCACCTTTGTAAAGAAGAGTGGGCCAAAATTCCTCCAGAGCGATATGAGAGACTGATAAAATCATACAGGAAACAATTCAAGTTATTGCTGCTAATGGTGCTTCTACAGGCTACTGAATCTTAGTGTGTACTTGTTTTTCACAGAACCTCTGTGAGAACTTTATCACATGACTGTAGAATTAATGTGGACTCGCTCTGTATTTCAGAAGATTACTCTTTATTTAACTGCTGGACTTGTACACAGTAGCAATAACAATGACAAAATGATAGCATCAGTTAGTATATAGCATAAAGGACTTGTGTGGCAGATCTAATCGCTCAAGTTATTTTTGGCAAGTGTTGCAGAAGTGCAGTGTAGGGTGCAATATTTTTTTTCTATGAAGTATGAAGGTCATGTTTCTGCTTTTTAAACTGTTCTGACGAATGTCAAAACATTAGTGGACACTTTCTCCATTTATGGACCAAAATCAGTCCCCACGAAAAGCTTGCAAAAAGGAAATGTCCTGTGTTGAAATGAGGAATGACAAATGACACAACTTCACTTGCCCCAGAGTGCTGCAGTAAGAGAGAGAGAGGTTTTGTGTCATTTGGGTGAACTGACTAACAGGAAGCTGATAAAGCAAACTTAAAGCGGCAACAAGGAAGACAAATTGTTACTGTCCTCGAGCCTTTCAATGGGGAAGTGCTGTACAGCAGTAGATTCAGAGTGTCATCCAACACTAACCGCAGAACATAAACGTGTAGTTTTGTAACACTATCACTAACTTTGTTTATGTTTCAGCCAATCTAGCGGCTAAAGCACTTCCCATCAAAGCATATTAAAGTACAACAATATATGGCAAATTTAAGTACTCTTTTACTTCCCCTTTGTACGTCTCATAAAACGAAAAATGCTATCATGGGGGAGGGGCTATAAAAAGGCTCTAAAATTAGTAAAAACTTGGAATAGTTAAAAGAAATTCCCAAATAAATAAATTGAACTGGGAACTTGTTCTTCGGTCCACCCATTCCGTGTGAGTGTAGTCCAGTGAAGGCGCAGTCTCCCTGCATCACTGACGACTGTGGGAGAGAGATTTTTTTATGAGAGGGGAAAAAAATGACCAGCTGATTATAAAAAAACCCCATTATGACCATGAATTATACATGCAACTCAGACAGCAGCAACACAATGAAAATCACGTGGATGAAAATCATCTGTGAGGCTGTAATGTTACTTCTAGCTTTATGCTGGCATTAAAAGTTGGTTCATGGGTACAGGTGACCTTTGAAACATGAGTGTTTGCATGACTGTGACTATTTTGCGAATACTGGAGCAACAGAAAGGAGGCATTCCATTTGCAGGAGGAAGTTGTGTACTAATGCAAATGTGTTGTAATGCACAAAGAGCACAGCCTTGTCTGATATGTTTATATTATGCATTGGATGAATGAAAATGATCCTTGGTGAGGAAACGGCACCAGCGCCGTTTCAAAGGTTATTACAGCAGTGACTGCATAATTTCATTGGTTGCTGGGCCACTACACTCTCATTCAGTACTTTGGGCCTAATAGAAGGATCTTCTTCTAACGCTTTGCTGTGACCTGGTCTTTTGGGAGAGTGAGCTCAGCTCCCCAAAGACATTTTTCAGTTTGACATGCTCCATCTTTGAGCATGACACCCGTGACCCCGCTGTGACCCATTTAAATACCAGAAGTACAGTAAGCTGGGAACAACAGAGAGTCGAGCACAATGAGCAGGCGCCTCACTTTTTTTTTTTTAGTTGGTTCAAATTTAGCATGAGCTGAAAGATTAAGCAGATGTAGGATAATGCTTACATTCCTCTCACCATAATGGCTGCGGAGAAATGAATTCTTTACGTGTCAAAATGTTGATGCTTTCCCAGTCACCAATAAAACAGGCAATGCAGCACAACTCTGCTGGATGCCTCTTTTTTTTTCTCTCTCTCTCTCCAAGGGTTTTCCCACATTCAAGTGATGCTTTAAGCAAAATCTAATCTATGAGGCTTTTGCAGAAGGCTGCATTCGGACATCAGTATTATCTTTAACTTAATATGTACTAGAAGAACTCTGGACTGCGAGCTGCCAGGCAGCTGAATAATGCAGATTTATTTGTAAACTAAAGAGCTCATGAGATAGAATTTTGTCAAATCTGACAAGCGTAAGAGGCAATAATTAACCCGAGGATGCATGATGGGAAAGATCTGCTGAGCATCAATATAGCATATGGCAAGGGCTACAGTTGCAAGTTATGTTTTTTTTCTCTAAACAGGACGGCAGAGTGGCCCAGTGGAAAACCATGACCCTGGTCTTTGTCAAGAAATCCTAAGAATTTTTTTTAAGGCTTATTGCTTCCTTTGGGTAAAGGAAAGTACCTCAAGATGTCCTAAGGCTGTCATTTATGGTACTATTTTGAAATAGCTTCTGCCGGTGGTTTTAGAGGACACGGTTTTTCATGCAAAACTCTTCCCACAAAATATGTGAGAGGTTATTTATTCAGCTGGACATATTTAATTATAGTGTCCCGACTACTGACTACTACTCTCTCTTTACGTTATATGTATTGCATTCTTCCCACATATTTTTTTTTCCCTCAGATTCTTTGTTTAACAACTGTATAAAAATATCCCACGGCAGAGGACTGGTAGTGCTGAGGTCATTTGTTTTTGTCTCTGCAAATGTTAAAGTTTAAAGATCATGACTTCCTCTCTTTTGTGATGTCTTAAAACACAAAAACTGGTTCCTTGAGATCTAGCACCTGTCTCACAACTGCTGATGTTTTTGTAATAACACGGCAAACAGTTTGACATTAAAGCACCGCCAGCCCGCCCCACCGAACAGCCAGTTTATCTGTGTGATCTCACAGGAACGATGCTGACACGAGGAAATCAATTTAAGCAACACATATGCCACAAAACACAACCTCTTATCTACATGTAGATCATCTGTTACACTATGACCCAATATCAGGCTGTCTATCTGGAGAAAGCAGGAAACACCCAGGAGGAAGAAGTGGGCGGGTCTGTGCCTTGCAGATATCAGTGTGTCCTATGAGTGAAGCCTGCTGTAACATTATCCAGAGCCCAAACACACAGGAACAGAAATTGAGCTAAACAGACAGCCTCCAGGCTGACCTGGTTTCTGTTTTGACAATCCCCATTTCATCTCTAATCACGACTGTTCTTTTGTTTTTGTGCCGCGCTTCTTGTACGTACATATTCACGTGAGATAGATAGATAGATACTTAATTATTGTGTTATAGCAGCAAGAAAATAATCCAATTTACAATAAATAAACAACAAAGTGAGAGTAAAAGTCCCACAGGTGCACAGTGAGCCATTAAACTATGAGTGCAAAGCTACACATATACAACAGTAATAAAAACTAAATAAATAAAATATAAAAATGTAGGTTAAGAAGAGTAATAGCAATACTGAACATTTATGAGGGTTAACTTTTCTTTCATGTAATTAAGCACCTTTTAAAATGTTTCATACTGTACTTACATTTAAGAACAGTTGTATTTTTAGCTGAATGCTCTGTGTGTAGCGTGTGCTGTATTTTTGCCTGCAGTATTCCATCAGTTTGATCACAGTAAATCACAGTAGTGGACAAATTCTTACATGATGATGGAGACGGCAGGGGATCATCCTCTGCTTACCGTGAGCAGCCCGTTGATTGTTGGTGACCAATTTCACTTTGGATCAAAGTGGTGGTCAAACTGGCAGGCATGTAGTTCTGAAGATAGATAGTAGCGCATTTAAAAAAAAAATAGAATATTGTGAACCTTTTTTCCATAATTTAATTAAAACTGTTTTAATTTTGATGATTATCGTTTGTAGCTCATGAAAATCTGAACTCCAGTGTCTCACATAATCAGAATATTTCCTAAGATCAATCAAAAAAAAAGTATTTACAATACAATAACGTCCCGATTATGAATAGTATGTTTATACACTCAGCAACTGGCTGGGGCTCCTTTACCACAAATGACTTCATCGGTGCAGCGGGGCCTGTGGAACTGCTGAGGTGTTATTGAAGCTCAGGTTGCATTGATGGCAGACTTCAGCTTGTCTGTATTTTTTGCAGCCAGTGTTTCTCATTTTCCTCACTGCACAGATCGCTCTTCAGGTCAGGCGAGTTTACTGGCCAGTCAAGCGCAGCAATATCATGATCAGCAAATAATTTGGTAGGAGTTTTGACATTGTCAGCAGGTGGTGAGTCCTCATGGAAAAGGAAATTGGCATCTCCATAAAGCTGGTCAGCAGATGGAAGCATGAAGTGCTTTAAAATCTCCTGGTAGATGGCTGCATTGACTTTGGACTTGATAAAACCCACTTTGGATTCTGTGCCTCTGCACTCTTACACCAAACTCTAGGACCAGCATTTCCAAATGCAAAATTTCCTCTCATCTGAAAAGCGGACTTTGAACCACTGAGCAACAGTCCACTTATATTTTTTTCTTTATCCCAGATAAAACACTCCTGACATTTTCTCTAGTCCAGGAGTCGCTTCATATTAGGACTGTGACAGATGTAGCTTGTTTCCTGAAGACTACTGTGCATGGTGGCTGACACGAGCCTCAGTCCACTCCACTCCGTGAAGCTCTCCCATGTTGTCATCCCTCTTACCTTTTCCTACCACACGCTTCCCTTACAGTCAATTTTCCACTAATATGTTTTGATACAGCATTCTGCAAACAGCCAGCCTTGCTTGCATGTACTCAACTAGACTGAGATGCACTATAATACAAACCCAGTCTACCTGTAAATAGAAAGACAGATATGAGCCAAGTGAAATGGCCAGAGATGCCTCCAGAATCAGTAACTAACAGGAAATACTTTTTTTGCTGAAACACATGACACCAAGGGGGGGGGAGCAGTATCCTGCAAATGAAATGATGGCATAAAGGCTTAAATTAAAGTGACCTTTGTAAAAGTCTTAGACAGACTGAGGATAAGACAGTTCAGTGATGGACTTTGAATCAGCTCCTTTCACATCTTGCCCTTTCCAATAGCCCCTAAGAGGGAGGGAAGGAGAGGGGAGATGCACTTCTTGTGAAAGGAAGCACACTGCAGCGACAGCAGGGGAGGAGGATGCTCCCTCTCTTCCTCTCTATTCCCTGCAGCTGATTGATCCTGGCAGCCTTTTACCTTTTAGTTTACCGGCACAGTGTAAGGCTCAGCTTTGTCACTGGGAGCTGCACCAATCTCCGGTCTGCTGCTGGGTGCTGAGAGCAGCTCAGCAGAGACTGGCGACATTTACTCCCCCTGCTACACTCCCATAAAAAGAACTCCGAGCAGATGAGGAGAAAGAGCTTTGTAGTCACAGGCACTGGGGTAATGTCCTTGAAGACACAACATGGCCACTGGAGGATCACAGATTTTAATCTGTCTGTAGCTATACCTGGCTTTTATCCTCATCCAGACTGTTAGCGTGACATACAACTCTTAAGTGTTACACTGCACGCAACAGTCGAAATGATGAAGACCAGCTTTCATGTTACCTGGCTGCACTTTAAGCTGTATTTGTGAACTGAGTGAACTTAAAGAAGCATTAGTAATTGCATATAAACCAAAGACATTGAAGTCTTTCATTGAAGTGAAAATTTCAGGATTTTATCTCTAATAGTTTTTGAGACAAAAAAAAGACCTGAAAGTGGGTCGATGGGCTTTTTAAAATGTATTTATTTTTTAAATGTCTAGAAAAGTATGTGATGTACGAAGCTCAAATTCATCAATCAATATTTATGTCCAAACTTTGGACCATAAAATTTTTAGGCGAATCGGAGGCGGTCGAGAAGAAACTTTTAAAAATGTGATGATTTGATGGAATGACGTATTATTGTACAGTGCTATGAACAAGTATTTTCTTAATTTTTGCATATTTATCACAAACAAGTTTTAATATTAAACAAAGATAACTCAATACAAATGCAGTTTTTAAATGACGGTTTTATTTATTAAGGGAAAAAAGATATCCAAACCTACCCGGCCCTGTCCCCTACATCTAATAACTGGTTGTGTCACTCTTGGCAGCAAGAACTGCAATCAGGCATTTGTGATAACTGACAATGAGTCTTTCACATCGCTGTGGAGGAACTTTGGCCCACTCTTCTTTGCAAAATTGTTTTAATTCAGCCACACTGGAGGGTTTTCCAGCATGAACGGCCCGTTTAAGGTCACGCCACAGCATCTCGATCAGATTTAAGTCGGGATTTTGACTCGGCTACTCCAAAATCTTCATTTTGTTTTGGATTTTTTTTTCCCCATTCAGAGGTGGACTTGTTGGTGTGTTTCAGATCATTGTCCTGCTGCATACGCTAAGTAAGCTTGTGTTTCATGGCGCGAACTGATGGCCGGTCATCCTCCGTCAGGATTTTCTGGTAGAGAGCAGAATTCATGATTCCATCAATTACAGCAAGTCGTCCTGAAGCAGCAAAGCAGCCCCAGACCATCGCACTACCACCTCCATGTGTGACTGTTGGTCTGATGCTCTTTAATGCTGCTGCATGTAGTGTTCTTTAAAGAAAAAAACAAAAAAAACAAATACAGTACCTTGAAGGTTTTGCATAATCCAGATATGATCTAATCACTTTGATCATATTTTTTTGATAACATTATTAATGTGCTTCCATGCTCATGGCTGCATCGAACTGCATAGAAGAACAAGAACTTGTTTTCTGCAGGTTTGTAAGTACGGCTGAGAGTTCATAAGATGAAACAGGCTTACAGTATGTCAGGCTTGTAGGGACAGGACAAGGTTCTGACTAGAATGGATTATTTCTTTCATTTCCTGCGTCTTCCCTTTCTGGTGGGTGTGACTGAATTTTATGCCCTACTTGAGCACAAACATGTACTGCCCAGCTAATCTATCACTTGTTGGAACTGAAGAGGAAATCAGTTAAAAAAAAAAACGAGCTGCAATCCTGTAAAACAGCACGACGGGTGCTGAATGAGAGATATCAGTATTAAATTGTTGTGGATTAGAGTTGCGCAATTCCTGAGCGCAGCACAGCTTTCAAATGATGGATTGTGGCAGTATTTTATTGCTTCTGCCAGACTACTGCTCCAGGGAAAGATCTGTGAAAGGGAATGTTTGTTTTCTTGTGAAAAGCAAAGGCGTGCTAACAGAAAAGTTCACTTATACATCATATTCATAGTAATGAAACACAACTGCACATAAAGAGAGCCGAATTCTAAATGTTGGTGATTTAAGGAATGTGAGGACCTTTGATGGATTCGCTGCTTGGTAACACAAACACTTAACTGTGGTAATTATGCTGTTAGAAGGTAAGCAAACACTAAATGTCTGCAGTGATGCAAGACTCTGCTGTTCTGTTACAGTGTGTTACATTAGCCAGCAGTGGTGGAAAACCTCCTCAGGGCTTATTCAGCCAAGTGTTTATTCTACTACCAAGGTTAGTGAAGATATGAAGTGGCTAAGATAAAGTTCCAGAACAATTTTAACTTAAGTTGACATTGTTTGATCAACAGGTCAAGAATGAAATTACAACTTTAAAATAAACATGGTTAATAAGTCCTGAGTGCCATGCAAAGGCTCTTTTAGCAAGTTTGGATTAAGCCCAGTGCCAGAATAAAGGAAAAATTCAGTGCAAATCCCCCACTGAAAAAAGTTTGCGCAGGACTAGACTTAATCCTTGTCTTAGAGCAGAGGTTATGAACCTGTGGTTCCAGAGCTACATCTGCACATCTCCAGTTGCTCCCTGTGGCTTTGACAAAAAAATAGATGAATATGGAAATAAACATGTAAATTGAAACTGGCTATTTTTAATCTCAGTTATTTGCACAAACAAAAGTAGGACTCAAAATGGCACGCTTAGCTTTATAGCTACTTCAGAATAGGCCTATATACTATACTTACATGCTGACCTTGAATTGGATGAGCAGAAGAGGGAGCATGGATGGATGGATGGATGGATGGATGGGGGTGGACATGGTCAGCATGGATATTTTCACTTCTTCTAACCATTCTCTGTAAACTCTAGAGATGGTCATGTGGGAAAATCCCAGCAGATCAGCAGTTTCTGAAATACTCAGAGCAGCCTGTCTGCCACCAACAACCATGCCACATTCAAAATCACATAAATCACCTTTCTTCCTTATTCTGATGCTCAGTTTGAACTCCAGCAGGTCATCTCGACCATGTCTACATACATACAGAACATGAGCAGAATAAATCCACTCTGCAAATACAGACGACTTTAGTATGTTTTAATGAAGTGGTTATTATATTTATGAAGCTCAATTTAATTACCTTTCAAATGACTTATGGATTGTGTAGTATTTTGCAGCCTGCTGGTTTTTCATTACAGTTTAACCTCAGTAGTGACGATGCTATTTGTTTGTAATCAAAGAGTTAAACTTAATATTTTCACCCTTATGAAAATATAAAGTGGAAAAAAATCATAGTTACTTTTTCTTTGTTATTGTTAAATGCATAGAACGAAGAAAAAACATTCAAGTCTAATATTAAAAAGTCCTCATTAAGGCTTTACTTCACAATAAGCTTAAGTGCTTGAAGAATATGTCGCAGTAGTGATGTAGACAAATGCGACAGAGCAACTATTAATGTGAATGCCAGCAGTGAAGGAGCTCCACACCAAATGTTTCCGATAACACAGAAAATGAAAGGAAAATATTTCTGCATGCACCTGAGGGCGATTATTTTTTATACAAATTCTCACACCAGATCTAAACAAAGACAAACACAGCTTGAATTAATAATTGATGCATTGTTCTCTCTCTGTGAACAGTGTGATGCGTCTATATCAGAGGAGCTGAAAACAGCATTAAAGACGTGCAGGTCACAGCGAGCTAGAAGTAGACACCGAGAGAAAGTGTGAAAGATTTAGCACATAGAAGCTGGTATGAAAAAAAAAAAAAAAAAGCCAGCATGCCTGTTGTATCTCCAGCTCCGCAAATTGGATAATTTGGCTCGCTTTATCCATCTCCCTCCTGCGCCGTGTGTATTCATAAGTGTGCGTGCGTGCACATTTTTAGCGTGTGGTGACCAAGTTTTCTTACTGAGACAAAATAGAGTGCGTTGAGGGAAATGTGTTTTGGAGGTGTCTTATCACCAAGGACACAAACCGCACGCACACAGTTCTGTGCTTCTGTATCAGAAATAACTGCTGGGCAAAGAAACTCGCCATTGTCTCAGAAGGACATAAAAAAGATTGTTTAAATTTGAGCCTTTTAAGAGAGGGTTTTTTTTTTTTATGCTTTCATATGATTTCACTCCAAAGTAGAGGATGTGAAGTATTTGCATCTTAGAGCCATTTAATGCATGTTGTTTTCTCATAATGACACATTTAAGGGCACACGTGTGCGCCTGATTTTGCTGTGTGCTTGTTGTGTTTTGCTTGAGGACAGTGAGCCCTACGTCCTGTTTCTGGGGATAGCATTAGAGGAAGAGTCGCGGTCTATCCTTCCCTTTTCCTGTCCAGATGGCAGCATCAGCTGACAGCAGATACGAGGTCTCTTGTCAATCCTTAAAGCTTATATGTAGCTTCTTGCTTGCAGAATTGTGCGTGGGAGGTTGGAGAAGTGAGAATTTATTTGTGTATGTGTGTGTGTGTTTGTGTGAGTGTGAGAGAGAGAGAGAGAGAGAGATAGAGAGAGAGAGAGAAAATTTGCGTGTATTTGTATATTTACTTACAGAAATTTAGGGAACAAACCCCCCCGTAACATATTTTACAGTAACAGTTTCAGATGCTTGTGGACATCTGACAAATGAGTCACTAGACTGATTTTTTTTCCTTTCTTTTTTCTTTTTGGCATATTTGTATTCAAGTACACTCTGATATGGCCCGCACAAAGCTTTTTTTGTATTAGACTTGATCCTGGGATAGCTTGGATTTGTGCCTCGGGATCCCACAAGGGAACAGACATTTGATTACTGTACTTGTCAGCCAAAGAGACCCCCCCCCCCTCCCATCCTGCCCAGTGGAGATAACAGACCTCGTCTGTGTTGGAAAGGACACTCTGGTCTGCCCGATCAGCAAACAAGTTCTCTTTTTGGTTTAAAAAATTTGATGCCATTTATTCGCATTTATCAGAACTAAAGATAAAGGGGAAGCCACCGAGCTGAGATGATAGGAAACCTATTTTAAATGTAGAGTAAATTACTTACAGAGGACCACTTTAAGGAGAAATAAGAGTGCAGTCACTCTTCCTCAGTCAGGCTGAAATAATGTTTACTTTGCATAAATAAGTTTGAAATCGAGACACCATCTCTGTATTTTAGAGCATCTCGTGCCTTCAGTGATGTCAGCCCTTTCCAGGAAACACGGCTGAAAGGCAGATCGCATCTGATATATTGTAGTGTGCAACAGCTCATCTCTCTCCTCTCCATTCAGTGAAATTTGAATGTATGCTTTGCTAATGTCGCATTTAATGTTAAAAAGAATATGCTGCAGCCGTATTCAGGTGTAGTTTTCATCAAACCCTTTTTTATAGTCTACTGGGGTCAGCCTGCACTCAGCGGGGGAGGTGGATTTTTTTATATGTCCATACTTGTAAAAGTATCTGTAAGTAATGTCCTGGTTGATTGGGATGCTGGAAAAATGATCTTTTTATTTTTTGCGTGATGGAATTCCCAAAACACTAGTAATCTGAGGAGATGGAAACCATCCATGTACTCTCATTATTATATATATATATATATATAAACTTTAGTTTTCCAGTGAATTTAACAGGATGATCAGCTAAATCTTGTTACACTGTCACACTTTATTGGATGGACCAGAAAAAACATTTATAGTAAAACACAAATCCCCAGTGTGTCACCTTTACAGCAATGCTATGTAATGTATGCACCCAATTGAATTCAACAAAACTGGGAAAAACAAAAGCCTCTTAAAGGGAATTTACTGTCAATGCACAAAATTAAAGACATGAGAGTTACAAGAAGAATACAGGAAGAGGTGCATGGTTAAGGTGTTCAGCAGTAGCCTCTCTATGGATACAGTAACGAGAAGATGCCAGCGCAGCTCAATAAGGATAAGAAATAAAATTGGCCTTTAACATTTCAGCAGTCCCATGGAGCCATTTATGACATTTACTTAAGAACACACACTTTGTGAAAATCAGAAAGGCCAACTGGGACATAAAAATAACCTAACCAGAACCCAATGCCACCAGAAAGGTCACTAGGTCTTTGCTTAATAACCACCCAGAAAAGAAAATGGCAGAAAGTTCATTCTAGCTGCACCCTGAGCCAACTGTACAGAGCAGAGAACCACAAAAAAAGAGAACAGAGAAACCGAAGTTGACAAATTGACAGTTTTGGATGGAAATGCAACTACTGTGACCGTATGTTGTTCTCCCAAAAATAACCGAAAGCACTCCTGCCAGTTCACCGGGAGAAAATATACTCGGTGTAGCTGGTCCACAGCTTGTCTTCCCCGGGGTCATTACTGCCGTACGAGCAGGTCCCAGTGGAGTTACAGGCCACCATGTGGAAACCAGCCTCGGCAAGCCGGTCAAATGCCTGCTCCAGAAAGTTATACTTGAGGTAATACCTGGAAGTGTATTTGTCGGGCGGTCTGTCCGGGTCGCGGCTTTCATTCAGGGTTTCTCCAAAAACCTCTTTAGCCAAAGAGATCTTGCTGCATACGGTTATTCTGGCCACCCTGCGGAACTTTGCGTCCGCCTGGATGTCTCTCCCGATGGTGTAGCTGCCTCTGTAGCCGATGGTAATGTAGCCGGAATTGGCACCAGGAGAGCGCAGGGTTCGGTCCGAGGAAGAGGTGACCGGGCTGCTGAGCTCAGCTTCCTCCGGCTCCCCGCTGTCCTCCGTGTACGAGCCCTCCTTGCTGACTGCCGCCAGGCGCCTCGACAGCTCCGGCAGCTGGAAGAAGTCCGCTTCTTTCTGCAGCCTCCGCCTCTCTTTGAAAAACTCAGGCAAGGAAAGCTCGGTGTCCCGCAGATAATCCAAAATATACCGGAAGAGAAAGCCGTCCCGGTCGAAGAAAAAACGGCCCTTGCTGTCTTTCGGCAGGGCAGCCGGGTTGCTCTGAGTGAACTTGGTCCACAAAAGAGAGTTGGGGACCGCAATGAGAGTTTCAAGTCGGGTCACATACACCTGGCCACCCACGTTTAGCTCCACTATCTCAGGGAAAGTTGAACTTTGCCTGTCGGTTTGTGCCATCTCTCCTCCTCTCACTTTCTTTTTCAGCCTGATTGTGTCCCTTTTAAGTAACCTAACAAGGAAGGATTGTTGGGGAGTATCCTCACTGTACAGAAATGTTTATATTGGTTTGGCTGTGTGGGAGGAGAAGGAAAAGGATGGCCAACAGAGACATTAACTGTTCAGAGGAAAGCTCTGAAAAAAACAGAATGCTGCTTTTAAGGGCTCCATGTAAGCCTCAACTTCCTACTCCAAACCCTCGCGATTAGACTTACATCCGATGTTTGATATTTTAACAGATGCAAAGTGTCACTGTTTATTTGTTAATCATTAATCTTAATCTCTGAAGCAACAAGTTTATTTATATTTTTACTTGTTCTTTATTTAACTAGGAAAACAGGACTCAAGATCAATCCTTTTTGCAAGTGTTTTCTGGCCAAGAGAAGCAACAGCTCAGCTGGCAGAGTAAAATACAAACGACTGTTTTAAAGGCTGTTTAAAAGATAAGTGTAATCATTTTTGGCATCTCGCATTTTTCTGTGGCTTGCATGCTGCAGCCTGAAAACCTGAAAGAGAGGCGCAC
>JAVDPK010002065.1:524079-538619 GCA_034780415.1 Cichlasoma orientale
TATATATATATGCGCCTCTCTTTCCAGAGTTAGGGTTATTTGTCACTGATCAGGACCCCAATTGCAAACATTAACCTTGATACATTTATTAGAAGTGGGAAAGTTGCCAAAGAGACCAAAACTGCTATTTGTACCAGGCTGTAAACATGTTTATTTGTCGCTGTTTTAACATGCAAGTCTACAGAGACTGACTGCAGTTTTTGGCATTTTCATACTGGCTGCATTTTTTTAGTCCCTGAAGGGGCAGGGATAGTCAGGGATAGTCAGAGAAAAATTCTGTTAGCCAGTTGACACTTGCCGCACCCCTCCACCCCCACCACAACCACCACCCCACCCCCACAAATCAATGTGATTGGACTATAGTACTGTTGATCTTACAGTGCCCAACACCATTGGATGACGGCACACGACCAATAGGAATGTAAATGAGTACATTGGCGCGAGTATTTTAACGAAGTACTCAATGTCCTTGTACTTAGTTTAAGTATTTCTATGTTATGCTACTTTGTGCTTTTACTTCCCTACATTTTGAATGCAAATATTATATATTTTACCCTAAACCATTTATTTTAAAGCTTTAGTTACTTGTTATTTTGCACATTAATTGCATTATTATAGATCAAGTAGTTTTAATAACTTATATTATGTAAGTAATATACAAGTAATTGAAATCATCATAAGCTGCAACATTAAAGAGATATACACATCAGTGTGGTACCGTATATGATTCTGAAAAATATGAGTATGTTTACTTTAGGTACTTTAAATATATTTGGATCACACAACTTGTGCATTAGTAACCTATGTAAGTACTACATTTTACTTAAATAAGTCTAAGTACTTTTTATTCACTTTGCAAAACAATTTTCAAACTCAAAATTATATTTAAAGTCATGTGCAGCACCACTTATAAAATAAATCTGTAGTAGGACATCATGCCCAATGTTTTTATATGCCATTTTTTTACACCAATTTTACTTTTGATCAAATATTCTGATTTCCTGCCCCCTCACCCCCATTCTTTGTTGCTTCCCCCATGCCAACCAATGTAAAAAAGCCTGGAAGCGCCCCTGCCTTCAGTTTGCATAGTTGATTTTACAGCTGATTCCTCAGCTGAGGAAGCAGCATATTTAAATGCCCGTTTAACTTAAGATAGATCTATAAAACCCACGTAGTAAAACTACAGTAATAATCTTTCAAACGTTAAGGAGTGTGAGTATTTAAGCAGCAGTGTATTTGCTATAATTGAGTAACCTGATTACTTTCCTGACACATTTCTGAGACATAAAAAAAATTACTCCATTAATACTGCACAAATGTCTAATTAACAAAGTCAGTATTGTGCATTATCAGTCTTGCTTTAAGCATTAATGACACCTATAATCGCCTTCGTCAAATAACTCATTTACTCATTTTCATGGCAGGCGGTAACAGTTTGGGAACATTGTGCAGGTTAATGGATGGTGAATGTTTTGATTGCCTGCTCTGATGCCTTTACAGCTCACTGACTGCTTTAAGTATTGCAAGTAAAAATGTGTTTATACCTCTGACAGGATGATTGTGTCTGTCTGCCGCAAAAAACATTAAGAAAAGTCGAGATGAAACTTTTTTTTTTTTTTTATGCGCATGCAGTCTGCTCGGCTGCAGAAACACTGCGCCCGCATGTTCCAGTGGTTTTAGTACCCAATTATTCTGACTAGTACTAGACAAGTTGTTTTTATGAACAAGTTATTATGGCAACTATAACAGCCCTCTGAATTCATTATGTTTACAACAGTAGTAATAACACTTTATGTAATCTGTCACATAAAATGAGTGGCATGATTATAAGCAGCTCTGATCATTGTAAACAGTAGTTTCACCCGATGGTTCTGCCCAGCCGCCTTTTTTTCTCTGGGTTTCTTCAAGGACCTCCTGTTAATGTTGCTCAAAAGCGTTGCTCACAAAAAAAGTTCAGCAGCTTTTGTAGTTTTATAATAACTGGGTCCATCTGCAGGAAGACTATGTAATATGATTTAAAGCTTCTATAAAGCTACTAAATATGTCTTGTAGCTGTTATTATAGAACTTTATGTTAAATAAAAACAGAATCATAATATTAAAAGCGTCACTACAATGGGTGGTGTTTGTGTGTGTGGTTTGGAAATCAGGCACTTCATGTCAGTGGTGAAAAGACATTTGATTATTTGTCATACAAGAACTTTCTCTTCTGGACTCTGCAGAATTTAAAGTCTCCCGTGCTTCAGTTAAGCATTTGAAACAAAACAGGAGGCCCACATTGACGAACACATCTCCTTGGCTTGGTTCCTAACCAACAGAGCGTATTTGTGCCTGGGGTCTTGGTGTGCACACTACTGGACTAAAAGTAGACTACAGCCAAAATTCACTATAAATAATGTACCAGCATTCTCCTTTTTTAAAGGTACGATAAAGCTGATCTGACTGATCAGTGGTGTTCCTTTAAAAAGAGGCCATACTTTGCTTAAAACCTACATGAACACTGAAGTGATTTCAGCTTAACACCAAAGACCTCTTTGATGTAGTCTTGAAGCAGCTGAAGGCTGTATTCATATTTCAGTCCACGCAACGTTATTACTTCAGAGGACGACCACTGACACTATTGCACGTAGTCTTACAAGAAGATGTAATTGGTCTGTTCTATCAGATATTGAATTTTGTGTGACTCACAAAGCGCCTCAGATGTGCATAGGAGTGACTGCTGATTAAGATCAATCTGTTAAAAATAAAACACAAATATTTAGAGATACATCCCTATCTTGATGAAATGAGTCATAGCACACATAATCAAGACCAATCTTTGATGGGCTTGCAAGTAAAGTTGATGTTGATACAGCTGCATGAATGCAGAATATGCAGGAGAACATGCTATTTTCCCTCAGTGGAAATTCATACAGTCGGAATTTAAAGACAGCTGTTTAAAACGTAGATATTCAGTTTAAACCCGGGGTCTAATTAGCTCAACGGAGACATTTTAATCAATTTCTTTATCTAATCCAACAAGTTTTATGTTTACACATTTTGATCAAAGCACAATAAAAGAAAACAGGTTTTGTTCTGATAAGAGTCATGTTCTGATAAATACTACTACTACTACTTGCCATGAGTGAAGAAACATGTTGATTCACAATGAAAAGCATGAAATGCTTTTTCTTATCTCATTCAGACCAAGCTGCAGCTTTGAATACTGCTCTTAAAGTGCCCAGCTTCTGCAGCTGAGAGCACCTGCTGCTTTCTTAGATCTTAAAGTTCTTGTTTTCTTTTTCTTTTTCTGCCTTTTCTAACCTGCCCGGCCAGTTTCAATCTCTGGATTAGAGTGACATCTAGTGGAAAATTAGTGAAGAAGCAATTTAACATCTTCTCCAAGGAGGTTTTGGTTTTGGTAGCATTTGCGTGTGTGCGCGCGGGCGTGTCATCGTTCCGTCTGCAAACACGATAGCTCGAAAAGTTTCGAATAAATTCTGATAAAATGTTAACAATCCATTAAAATTTGCGTCTTGTTTTTCGTGCTCACTGCAGCTGTGTCAGCATCAGTGAGACTAACTTCTGTGAGGTCCACCTTCTCATATTTTGCAAGTTATGACGAAACCTGCTCAGGTCACAAATTGTTCAAACATTTCACATTATGCACTAAAAATTCACGTTTTATGCACGTGGTTTGGTTCTGTTCCTGTGCTTTTTGTAGTCGTGTTTTTTATGCCTGCAGTATGTCGAAAAGAAATGTGTATTTGTTTACACAGATGCATGCTTTGTTTGTACAAGCATTAATAACCAGCATATAGCACAGTTTTGCTTCTGGAAAATAAATGGCTAAATTTCTCTTTTTCTCTCTTTCTGCACACAACACCTACATCGACATCTCTTACCCAGTCTCACCGTCCTGTCTTGAGTCTGCAGCATTAAAGGTTACACAGCTGTTAAACTCTCCACCCATTTCCTAGAGAATATGAAGGTTACCATGATACCATGAGAAAAATTTTCAACTCATTTAGTAATTATATGTGTCACAACTGGCTCAAAAGCCATGACAAATAATTATAATAAGTTAAAGAACAAGAAACTTTTATTTGAAATTAATAGAACTAAATATAATGTAGAGGCTCGTTTCTGCCACTGAAATAAAAATTTTTTGCCAACCATAAGTCAAAAGTTTGGCTTATTATCTCAAAAATTTCAACTTAGCTCTGCCACTCAGGAAATGTTTTATCCAGTGGCGGCTCTGTAAGTCAGGAAAAACCGTGAGATTTGTCAGTCAGCACGGAGACCCTGTACAGGTAAGGTGGAGTATATGTAAGCATAAATAGATTCCTAATAAATCTGGGAAGAAAGAATTTAGAAGGTGCTGAGATCCACCTGGAACTTTCCAAATGTCCAATATACTGGTGAATAGATTCAGACATTAGACACATGCACATATACTTTTTATTTTACCGAAAAAAAATCAGATCGGACATTACGTAAGAATTTCTTTATTGTCATTTTGCAATTCCTTTCTCACTCTGTGTTTTTGTCTCCAGGAGCAAAGATTTTATCTGAAAAATCTTCAGTCATACCCTCCAGAGGAGGCCGGGGTGACGTTTTGGGGGTTTCCAATAATCCCAGGAAAACCACCACATAAGCCCAAGGGTCATTATTCAGGTAGAAACTACTTCCACGAAACAACACAGAAATAATAATATAAGATAATAATAGCCTGACTATAGCGGGCTTCACTGTTTCCTTTCTTTTTTCCTTTCAGGATGAGCACACATGGTCCCAGGACAGTGTGGGGCCTCTGCAGATTCCCAGGGACAATTAACAATTGGACCGTCTCCCAGCATAATCATTAGTCGTACGCAGGGTCACATACCAAATACGGTGTTACCAAATGAAAATATCTCCAGTGCTCCCAGGCTTTTGTCAGTGTTTATAAGTCACAGAGTTCTGAACTTTTAGAGTGCAGACATCCCACGCACCCCTCTATATGTATGTGTGAACTTTTGCATACATACATATAGAGAACATCTTGATATTTATCCATTTATGTCTCTTCATGCAAACAAAGATATAGAAGATGCTGATGTCAAACGGGGGACTTTCCAGTATGAGAGTGGAGAACAAACATTCAGAACACTGGTGAGTACACTCTGCCACTGGACACATGCACAGTTGGGGACAGACTACCAAATTTTTACCCTGGAGGCACTGGGTGTGACATGAAATCAGACGAGAAGTCACGAAAGAAATTTTTTGTTGTTGTTTTGCAGTTCCTCACTCTGTGTTTTTGCCTGGAGGAGCAAAGATTTTAAATGAAAAATCTTCAGAGTCCTGCAGAAGAGCCCGAGGCGAAATCCTTACCGCTGCTTGTAAATCTGAGGCTCATTATTCTGGTAGAAGCTACTTCCACAGAACAAAATAATATGTCATTGTTCTGGAAAAATAAACAGAGCATTAAAACCAAAACAGATTCTCTGGGATTTGTTGAAAGAACCCTTTGCACAGGGATGAGTACAAGACAAGCAGTCTTCACAGCAGCATTGATACAGAACAGAAAAATAGCATCTCCTTTATTCTCATTGTGTGGATACAAACTTTGTCTGATCAGCTGCAGAGTTTTCTCCTCACAGTCTTATAGGCACCTGTCTGATAACAGAGACACACAGCTTACACTTCTTTGTTTTCCATCTTTGCACACAAACTCTTTGTCCAAGAAGGTGCAATCACACGCTAATATCACACAGATGATGTACACACTTCCTTTTCCAGCTAACAACCCTTAAGGGTTGTTAGCTGAATGATTCAAAACCATTTCCTGTCTTAGTGATGTTTCGTGAGCTGTGGGTGTTTCATGTGTAAAAATGTTTAGAAAAGTCACCGATAGCTACTATAACTACAAAGAACACAACGTTTTAGGCTGTCAAGGTTCAGCTGTGTGGTGGGCAGCGAGTGGACTGGAGACAAGAAATTAACTCAAAATCCAGCTTTAATGCTAATTGTTCACAGGAATAACAAAAAAAACCCTCTGCAGGACAGGAACCAGCAGAAGGAGAACACAGAGAATTGAGGTAAACTGGGGACTTAAATACACACATGGGGTAATTAGGGACAAACAAGACACAGGTGAACAAAATCTAACTAACGAAGCAAAACTAAACACAGTGCGCAGGAGACTAACAAAATAAGACAGGAAGCAACAAAACACTGAGACAATGACTAACATAGAACTTGACACAGAAGGGAAGGCAACGAAAAATAATGAGACAAAACCAAATAACCCAGAGCACAATGCTACAGAGAATACACATTAACTAAAACTCAAGGACTAAATTATAACCAAGAATCTAGAAACTCCTGCACATAATCCAAAACAAAAGTAAAAGAAAACAGGAAATCATGCAGAAGAAAAACTCTTAACTAAGGCCAAAGAATAACAAACTCAAAACACTGGGTCAAAGACCCAGGACCGTGACAGAGGACAGACCAGCTTGTCCTACTGCTCCTGAGTCCAGTTAGAATGAGAAAAAATTGCCTCTGGTCTTTGTCATTCCCCGTGCTCCTGAAACTAAACAGATGTAATCTACCCACCCTTTTTTTTCACTGTCTGGGTGAATGGTTTGGATGGATCTGGTAAACCTAAAGAAGGTGCAGTCTGCAGTGTCAGTTTTAAGTCAGTGAAATCTGCATCATCAGTCCACTGCAGCCTTTCATATACAGTCGGTCCCGTCCTATGGATCACTGTTAACAGTAGAGCATAGTTGGGTTTCCACTCATGAGGACTTCCAACAGCGCTGTTGTGTTCGTCTCACCGGCCTGCTTTGAAGGAGAACATATCATTAAACTGTCAGCGTACTGCAACACTGCCGACCCCCTCCAGAGACATGAAAACAGACAGGTCTTCTTTCAATGCACTGGTAAATATCATCTTGTTCAGCTTTTTTTTTTTCCCAATGAATTTTATTTATAGATAGTAATAACTTTTTATTACAAAACAAGTCATTTGTCATAAGATCATGAAATATGTCCTGATTAAGCATTGATTCAAAGTGAGGCAGAGACTGCCTGACAAAATTCCTAACTTGAAGATAATGCAAAAAGTGACCAGAAGGAAGATTGGACTTTGATTGAAGTTGGATAAAAGTTGCAAAATCCCCATTTATGTAGCGGTCCGGGATATCAGACAAACAGCGTCCAAGAGACCTGGCTGGAAAGAAGGTTTCTGACTTATGGGAGCATCAACTGACAATTCTGAAAGACCCAAGAAACACTTAATTTGATTTAGTATCTTAAATGAATTTCGCAGGATAAAGTTTTTTGCTTCAGTTGCATTAACAGGTGGATTGACTTTAGAGAATAACGTAGCAGCTGAAGAAGCCCCCACAAGTTCAGTAGCAATATTAGACTATTGTAGACCAGCTAGGATAGGATGAGGAAAGGGGGAAGTATTTCCATTTGTCAATCATTATTTTTAATTGATAAATTAAATCTAAATAATTAAGTGTAAACAGAAGCTTCAGATTTCTGGCCGTGTTAACACCCAAGTATGTGAAAATGTTATTTACAACTGTCAGTGGTAACTTTGAGTCAAAGGCATCAGAAAGAGGCCGAAAGAGGCTTTTTGTCCCAGTTAATCGAAAAACTAGAAAGATGACTGAAGGCCTTTATCAAATCTAAAAGTGGAGGCAGAGATATTGTTACATCAGACGACGTCAAGACCACACATCTGCGTACAGGCCAATCTTCGATTCGGCTGCACCGCACGTTATTCCTGAGATCCAAGGGTTGGCTCTAATGGAAATAGCGAGGGGTTTGAGGGCCAGGGTGAAGAGCACTGAGGAAACGAAGCAACACTGGTGTCGTCTCTATCTTTTCTCAAGAGCAGACAGATATTAGCCTCATACAGAGTTGTTGAAGAGACACTGTCATTGATCGAACAATTTATCATGCAGAGTAAAAGCGGAGCGATGACATCAATGTGGACTTTATAAAATTCAATCCCAAAGCTGCCTGGGCTGCAGGCCTTACTGTTAGGAAAAGAGTGCATGGCTGTCATAATTTCATCAAGTGTGACTTAATGGAGTCTGACTCCTGTCTAGCTGCTTTGTTAAGGATTGGTATGTCCAACACATTCAGAAAATCTTCTATCTCCTCATCTGTGGCACTAGATTTAGAAGCATACAGCTGGCCAAAAAAAAAAAAAAAAAAGGCAAATCTATCATTTATCCCCCTAGGGTCTGTTATTATGTCTCCTTTAGCAGACCTCATGTATTGCCCCATCAGCTTGTACACCCCTCAGCTGTCTTGATGCAGCTTATCTGACTTATCCCCAAGCTCAACATATTTTTATTTTAACCTACGGATATTATTTAAAACCTGTTTGCCAAGAATTTTATTATGTTCATATTTTATGTTTAGGATGGAATTCAGCGTGTCTGTGGATTTAGATTGTCAGTATTCATCCTCTAACCCAGATAATCTAGCCTCCATATCCGAAAGACACTTCTGCCTGGCTCGCCTCGCTGCAGTTTGGTAAGAAATAATGTGACCCCTCAGTATGACTGGAAAGGTCTTCCACAGTGTTGAATCTCAGGCGGCAAAAAAAAACCCTGATTTTGGCTGAAATGCATTTACAATAGTCTTTCTCTAACTGCAGGGAGGGAGTATATATATCCATTTATAACCCCATATATGTATATCAAAGTTTATTTCCACAGTGAGAGGAGCATGATCAGAAATTAAAATGCGATGACAGGACAACCGACTTACACTAGACAAAAAAAAAAAGGGGAAAAAAAGGAATATTGCCTCTCCAGGAGATGCTGTTACCTCCATATGCCAACAGGGTTTAATGCTTTTACAAGGTTATTTAGAGCTGGGATGTATATTAAAGGGGGAGCTGCTTTAGAAGAGGATCTGTCCAAGTATCTTGTTCAGCTTTGGAAAAAGAAATGTGGGATGCTGTCATGGTTACTGTAAAAACCTTTTCATCAGTGAAAAGCACTCCGGCTGCACATTTATCTACACTGTCTATTCGTACCGTTTCGGTTTCCCATGTCTCTGTTCCATTTTTTCTCTAACAGTTCATCAGCTCCCTCGAACACTCGTTACCTCACCCACTTGTTACCTGCGTGGAGGGAAGTTATGTTTTCACCCCATCTTCGTTTACTTGTCTGTTTTGAAGTTTTGAACCATAAATTGATGAAACTTTGTGGAAATATTCTTTAGGGGCCCCAGAACACATGATTTTATTTTCAAGGTCAAAGGTCAAGGTCACCAAAAACATTCAAAAAATTAAAAAAAAAATCCCAATCTCATCATTGCCAAAATTTTAAAATTTAAAATATTTTTTTTCTATTTTATATTAAATACAATAATGCAAAGTGAACTACAAACCCTACAGAAAATCACGAACACAGTTCATACCTCTGCAAATGTTTGTTTTCACTTTTTTCATTTCATTTTTTTTAGAGGATGCTATTAGGGTACATAAACTGAATAAAAATATATCCAGACTATATATGCCATTATCTGTTTATGTGGATCTAATTTCTTAAATAAAAATATAAAATCAGGGAGGCATGCGCTCTACTGAGTGTGGTCCTAGTAGTGAGTCTGCTTTCACGTAATGAGATGAGCGTCGTGTGTGTTGTTGTGCAGGCTTCACCAGTTCATCACAAAAAGGAAATACAGCAGCCTGCCGGAGTTTCCACTCATACGCATACAGCAGCGAATCTGAGTTATATTTAATCATCTCCAGTGTGCTGTTCACTCGTGTTGTAATCAAGCCATCTCTCCCTGACACAGTGCCAATCAACACGTTTACACATCAAATCTCAAGCCAACAAGTTGACAACAGAAATGCATGTTTAAAAGATCCTTATTCAAAGCCCCCACATTGTAAATCTCTTGTGCATTGTTCAATCACTGGAAAGCCTCCTGCTGCTACAGATTTTACCTTTTGTTGTGATGCCTGGGCATACTACCCTGAATCATTTGGCCTCAGTTTCCTGCTTTCCAGGACAATCCTTAACACAATGTTCTTTGGCCCCCACACAGCCTTCATTATTTCTCCTCTACCTCTCTGCCGCCCTCTGCCTCTCCCACATCTTGCAATGGTGAATGTTTGTCTCTTTTGTTGTCATTTTTTTCCCCATGTATGGCAAGTTTCCCACTGAACACAGTGCTTGTGTGTATCTGAGTCCTTTCACAAACTGATCTCACACATGAACTTCCCAATTTGTGATTTGGGGGGCATCTCCCCATCCAACTGAGCCGCTGTGGTTTGAATGTACTTCATTCAGGTGGTGTAAAATAGTCCACGTCAGTCTCATTTCCCTGTTTAAAAGAGGAATGAGGCAGAGCTATCCACAGCAGAAATACTCTTACTTTGAAGGATTTTGCACTTTCCCTTGACAGCGGCTCGAACTGTGGAAGACAACATTGAATAGGATGGCCACCCTGTGTGTTATTTTGTCTGTAATAGTCAGTCACATAGAATGTACTTAAATAAAAGTATAGAAGAACTTCTAGACTAGGTTCACAGATTTTTTTTATTCTGTCATGAAACATTTTTCTGATGCCCAAATCAGAGATCAAATAAAGCCTCAGAAAATCATTTCTCATATTTATAATTAATACATTTCACAAGACACTTCAAATTTAAGCATTGTTTCTTTTTTTTACCGAATTTTTTACCTAATGTGAAGCTTCTGTTGTCAAAATGAGTCAGATCAGATTTTTTTAAAAGTGCTTTTTAGCACCAGAGCCTTAATTAAAAGCCTTTAAGCAATTAAAGGGGCCCTTTTAGGACAGAAGAAATGATTCACCTGACTGTTAAAAAAGTGTAAAAAATTATTTACCCCCCCCCCCCCCCAAAAAAAACCCAACCAAAAACAAAACAAAAACCCCACATTTTAAGTTTTTTTTAGTGCATTTTGACAGACATTTCAATTTGGTATGGTGCTGTGCAAAAGTCTTGTCACCAGATTTCAGCAATTTATTGAAACATGCAAACATATAAAAAACACTTTGTACAACTCTAATGAGCATGAAAGTCAATATTTGGTATGGCCGCCTTTATTCTTCAACACAGCCTGAACTCTCTGAGGCAGCTTTCTTGTCATTTCATCACAAATCATTTTCAGGAACAGTTCTCCAGGCTTCTTGAAGGACTTTTAAAGCTCTCCTTTGGATGTTGGCCGCCTTTTGTTCTGTTCTCTGTCAAGATGATCCTACACTGCTTCAATAATGTTGAGGTCCAGGCTCTGGGGAGGCCAATCCATGAAGAGTTTTGGCACTGTGCTCATAGCTTTCAGCAACCATCCAAACAATATCAGGTGCAAAATAAGACATGCATTAAATTTAGTGCAATTTGCAGTAAACTCTGAGCAGCAAACCTTGGCAAATCATGTTTCTATGATTCATGATATTCTTTTCTTCTTCATGATATTCTTTTTACTGGCAAAAGAGGGCTTTGCACAGGTGCAGACTAGGCCCAAGTTTCACAACACACAAACACAATGACCACTGCTTTGGCTACAGCTGCAGTGTTGCTCTATAGCCTGAATTGTAGGTTTAAAATTATATTTTTCCAATATTATACTTTGCTCTTCAATTGGGTAATATGCTGCCAGTAGATTTGTTCATGGCCATGTTTCTTATTGATCAGATGCTGCCAACAGCACCGCTTTCATGTGAAGTTTTGTAGTTTGGTTGGAAGACCCCAAGTTAACTTTAGAGAATTGATCACCAGGTTCGTGTGGCCACTTAGCCTGAATCCAAATCCAAGTGAAGCTACAGTAGATAAGGAAAAGATATAGGAAACGTATGCTGAACTTGCTCTGTCCCTCACACTTTGATTGAAAGGGAGTAAATATAAATGTAATGCTAATAACAGAGACACCAGTTTAAGTATTCAGTGAAATCATCTGTGGACTTTTACAGTGCTTCACACATTTATTACACTGCCATAAAAACAAGAAAACACAAATATTTTAAAACTTGTTTAACACTAAAAATGACTAAATTCACTAAATTGAATTTAGACTTTCTCAAAGAAGTCAGAAATGAATCAAGCATAGCATTCGACTACTAAAACTATTTTAAAACTAGTTTTTGATATTCTGTTTGTGTTAATAATTGATTCATTAAACACAATAAGTCTGGACACTAACAGGGACCACTTTAGTGCACAATTAGTACTCGTACTTTTGCAGATTTAAATTTTGCAGATAATTAACACATAACAAAAGTTTTAATGCCTGATTTTTGTCGAGTATTTTCAGTGTACTGTTTATGCTTTGATTGATTTGCCTATCAACGGGACATTGTTCACCAGCACACCTTAAGATTACAGGTTTTTCTCGTCCAGATATTGTTTAAGATCTGTCTTGTTTTTACCTGCGATTGTCATGGTTTACACATCGTTTTTTTACCACGTCAAAGGAGAAATGTATCCATACATCACCTCTTCTCTTTCTCCCTGCTGACATTGTCTACATAACTTAGTTCTATGAGAAGTAAAGAAAATTCACAGGCTTGTGTGGCCTTCCCAGGTTTAGATTAAATTTGTGCAACTGTGCGTTTGATTGGATATTTTCCTAACTTGTCCCGCCCTGTCACAAAATTAAATTAAGTTCTGATTGGATGTGTTCCCCGCAAAACATTTTTGTCTCGTTTTTATTCATTGACGAAAGTGACAATTTCGTCGTTTTTTTTATCGTTTCAGGTAATTTTTAATTAATTATCGTCTCGTTTTCATCATGAAAAAAAGGGTTGTTGAAAACAACTATGAGGAAAATAGTTTGTCAACAAAATTAACATTGGTTACATCAAGTGTAGCACAGATGAGTTTGAATTTAAGTTGATGATACTTAGATTCATTCGCTGAATTCAACCTGTATATTTTATGATATTATATATATTCATTCATATTATATATTCATATATTACAAAAATTTTATTTGTTTAAAAAAAAATATATGTATATATTTTTTTATTTTATTTTATTGTTTTATATTTAAAAGTTTTAATGAATATAAATATATACTTGTGTTCATATATAAATATTTTATAAAAAGGAATAAAATCTTTATGAATATATATATTTAAATTTTTATTTTATATTTATTTATTTATTTTATTATTTATTTTATATATATAATAAAATATATTTATATTTTTATATTTTATAAATATAAAATAAAAACTAAAAATTTAAACATATATTTATATGCTTATATTTTATGAATAATTTATATATTTATAAGATCTTTTTATTTAATAAAAATATAAATATATATAGTTATGTTTATATATTTTTTAAATATTATGTTTATATTATATTTTATAAAAAGATTTACAAGATTTTTTTATAAAATATAAATATGTATTCTTATACTTATAATTATATATATATGTATATTTATTTATTTATATTTATATTTTTTAAAATATTTTTATATTTTATGCTGCCTAATATTTATACCTTTATGTATAAATACCATACCATACTTATAATACCTACCTACCATACAATGCCATATATAACATATATATATAACATATATGCATTATATATGCATATTTTATATATATATATATATATACATATTATAAATATTTTATTTCTTTTATAAAATATTTTTATAAAATATGCATTATATATGCATATATATATAAATATAAATATTATATATATATATTTTTTTTATTTTATTTTATAAAATATTTTTATTTTTGTATTTTATAAAAAAAATTATAAGATTTTTTAAAATAAAATATATATTCTTATACGTACAGGTTGCCAGCCTAACACAGAGACACAGACAACCACTCACACCTATGGGCAATTTAGATTGGCTAATTAGCCTAAACCCATGTTTATATTTATATCTTGTTTTATGTTTCTATTTATATTTTAAAATTTTTAAAATATATAAATATATTTAAAAATATTTTGTAAGATAGTGTTATTTTATAAAAATTAAAATGTATTTATATATATATGTTTATAAATTTATATTTAAAAATATTTTATATAATTACAAGATATTTGTATTATACAAAATATAAATTTATATTTTTTCTATTTATATACAACCACTCACACCTTGGGGTTATAAAAAAATATTTTATAACTTTTATAAAATATTTATATTTTATAAAGATTTTAATATATATAAATATATATAAAAATGTAAATATATATATATTTAAAAAAACATATTTCATTTATTTTAAAAAATTTATATTTTATATTTTATACATATTTTTTATATTTTATTTAAAAATATATACTTATGTTTATATTTATATCCTTATTTTTATGTTTTCATTTTAATTTCATAAATATTTTGTAACACAATTTTACATTATAAAAATTCAAATGTATAATTATATTATAAATATTTTATTTATTTTATACAATATTTTTATTTTTGTATTCAATAAAAAATTATAAGATCTTTTTAAATAAAATATATATTCTTATACGTACAGGTTGCCAGCCTAACACAGAGACACAGACAACCACTCACACCTATGGGC
>JAVDPK010002065.1:540907-551772 GCA_034780415.1 Cichlasoma orientale
TGTGTGTGTGTGTGTGTGTGTGTGTGTGTGTGTGTGTGTGTGTGTGTGTGTGTGTGTGTGTGTGTGTGTGTTCTCATCACTTTCTCTCAGGGTTACTTCTGCACCCCCATGCTCCTCAATCAGCTCTAATGGATCTTCTGGCTCAGACTCAGCCCTGGCTCTGGTCGTGATACTAAAGATACTCAAATACACACACATAAAGCACACATAAGCTAGGGCGGGGCCGTGAGCAGACATACGTCACGATTAGCTCAGAAGTAGGATGACCCTTCTAACATTTTCCTCCTGTCTTTGTCCTTTGTTTTGTGTCCTATACTGCACCATTTCTGGTCCACAATACTCCTCTTCTGCCCCCAGCTGAATCCAGTACAGTAATACTAATAACAATAATTATTATTTATCAACTATTTAAAATGTAACTAATTCGTATCTGTAGTTTAAAATTACACAACAGTCAAACAGAATTTTCATCTCAAATGTGACATCTTTCCTCCTGTGTTACCCACCCCCATCCTCACTCGGGCCCTTGTGTGTACATGTTTGTATTTGAAAGGTCCACATGAGTCCTATCAACCCTCATTCTCTCTGAGTCTTCTTTCAAAGAGTGAACGCATCCCCTGGGGCTAATGTGTGCTCTGTGTGTGTGTGTGTGTGTGTGTGTATGTGTGTGTGTGTGTGTGTGTGGGTGTGCGTGTGTGTGTGTAGAATATTGCCACTACATTATTCTCACCACTGACTTTCTATGGGATGAAAAAGATGACGGCCGGTCCAGCGCGCCCCTTCTTTCCTGTGCTTAGAAAAGAGATGGGTTGAAGGTGAACATGTTGTAAAGCAGAGCAGCCCTCACAAGAACAAAAAGACACATAGAGAAATAAAGATTCTACAGATGCATTAGTATTTTACACATTTTTGCTCAATTTTCACAACACACTTCCTCAAAACTAAAGGTCATACTCACATTTCTTTTTGGACACTATGAAAATATGCACAGGTGCACAGGCTGTGGTTCAGCAGGTAAAGCAGGTCTACCAACTGGAACATCAGTGGTTCGATCCCCAGCTACTCCAGTCTACATATCAATGTATCATTGGGTAAGATATTGAACTCCAACTTGCCTCTGATGCATCAGAGTGTGCGCAAATGTTCAGTATGGTGCTTAGGTGTGTGTGTGTGTGTGTGTGTGTGTGTGTGTGTGTGTGTGTGTGTGTGTGTGTGTGTGTGACTGCGTTACTGAAGCTTGTAGTAAAATGTGCCATATAAAGTTCATCACTGAATTTTAACCATTAAAATATGACTGCAAATTTGAAAGTACTGTCCAGAATTTGACTGCATTCACACACAAATGTTCATTTTGTTAATTTTGCTTTAATTCTGTGATCTTATGGGAACGTTGTAGGTAAGCACCAACCAAAGCTAAATCAAATATAAAACCACGTGCAAATGAATCAGTATGTTTAACCAAAACAAACAAAAACACAAAATAATCATTGTGTTGCACTTCAATTTCACATGCAAATGGGATTTTTTTTTGTCTCCACACTCTGACCATCTTGCATTGGAACAATTTGATTCTCATTGATCCAGTGGGGCTGCTGGCGCCGTCCCCCCCCCCCCCCCATTTGTAAAATCTGGTATTCCAGGATCTGAGCAAAACTTGGAGGCTTAATTCCATACTGCTGAAGCTGATTCATGGCTCTGACTTATTAAGACTTAGTAGGTTTGCTGATTGCAGAGCAGTTGTCTCATTCCTGCGGTGAGCTCCAGACAGTCTACCTGCGGCCGACCCCAGTGGACGTTCGGGTTGTATAATTAAGTTCTCCTGGCTGATTTGATTAGAGCAGCCATTGCATTCATTTTGCTGCAGATGTTCCTCAGCTGCTTGGAGAGACTAATGGAGGAGATGGAGAGATATATGGGAAACAATTAGACATGGCATTATTGTCTGATGTGTGTGTGTGTGTGTAAGAGATAGAGCGAAATTGTGCACAGATATGCATTAAAAAAGCAGCATGTTTGTGCCTACAAGTAGACCCATTATTTTCATTCTTTCTTGCCATTTTACTTTACAATATCACACACACAAAATCCCATTTGTCCTCGTATCGAGATGGCTTGTTTGTCTCATGCCCTCTTCCCACGTTCAGTTAGCTCCTCTATAATCAAATTAGGGGACGTTACTTAAGAAGGACATAAATAACATGATCGTGCATGAGCCTTAGATGAGATATGAGCTTTCTTGTGTCACATTACGTGCGGAGGAGATACAGAGTGCATGCCCAGATTTTCATTATGTTTAATTTACGAAAGATCCTAATGCACACAAATTATTATTAAAGGTTTCCTCTACTCCAAAATGTGTTTTCTATAATATTACTTCACTTGTACATTTGACCCTCACTGAGCAGGATGATGCACAGAAAACAAACTTTTTTTGTGAAAAGACAACAGAAAATACACATTTTTAGATGTATTAAATATTTAAGAAACATCAGTGCAGCCTTATAGTCTCTGTTTCAGCACTGAGACACGGCTGACTCATTGGTGCTTGGATTTTTACTAAGATACAATCTCTCCTCATTAGAGTCTTAATAAAGGAGCGAGGGGCTTTTGAGATTGCCTTCACAGTGTCAAGGCTCCAGATGATGGAAATGGAATCAAACCACCTGAGGATGAAGGATCCAAATGTTTATTTGAGCTGGATTTTTTATATATAAAGGGTTTCAAGTTAAAATTCCTGTGGCTCAGTTTTAAGCTAAGCACGCAGCTCTGGTTTCCATCTGCTTCATTATTTCCTGTGAATCTGTTAAAAATGTGTTTTGTCCAAGTTAACATTTTAGTAATGTATAATTTTCTACTGTATTTTATCCTTGTGATGCTGTGGATTTAAGGTAATTTTTTGATTTACAAAATGCTGAAGTGAGTTCTTTTGGTGTCTCAGTGCTGGCATTGGTTGTTGGAAATTTGGTCTCCTTCAGAACTTTTAAAAATGAACAATAAACATTGCAAATAATCCAGCAAGCAGTTCGATACCTGAACAGTCACCTTACCTTGAGTCTGCTCTTCAAAGTTATGCTCGACTGCAGCGCGTTAGATGTCTATCTGAATGCACTGTCTGTAATCTCATCTTCTTGTGTCCACGTTCAGGGAAAGTCGGACCTTGATTCCAAGAATTCCTTCTTATCTCTTAAGGTTGGCCTGGGAAAAATGAGCTCAGAAAGAAATCAGAGAAGACAGCTGAAGCCGATAAAGTGCAGTGAAGGAAAAATGGTTCAGATTCCCATTTTTGAACATCCTGTCCACCCATAGACCAGACTTAAAAAAAATTTCCACCTGGAAAAAAAGAAGAAGAAATTCAGTCAGTAACAGCTGCATGTCAGTGAGGCAACATGAAGAACCTTGGGGTCTGAATAAGTGGCGCTCAGGAGGGCATTGATAAGTCTCTTTGCCCACATCACCAGGCTAAAGTGAGACTTGAAAACCTCTGGATAAAAATATATATAACTGCATTTTAATAATGAGTCAATAATTAAGTGACGTTACTGAACCCCTTTAGGGAAATTCTTTGTCTGCTGGTCTCCTTTTGAGATCTAATTACATACTTTAGCAACCTCCTTTCCTTCCTTCCTTCCTTCCTTCCTAGAAGAACAGACACAAAGAGTGGCTTCTTAAAAAAGAAAAAAAAAGATTAGAAATTCAAGATGTAGAAAAAAAGATCAAACTATCAATGACACCTGCAAAGACATCACGGGACATTCAAAATACATCGAGTGGTTATGAATGAACAAATCTGTTTTGGTTTGCGTCCAAATGCTCTCTGGAAGAGTCCTCAGCAAAAACCATCCCCCAACAATCTCCTCCTCCCGTAAAGGCCTGGATAAATGGATTGACTTTTGGACAAGTGACAGTTTTTTTTTTCTTTACCATAATTGTTAATTATCATGAGTGCTCTCTGAGGTACTTTCTATGAATGGAGATGGGACTCGCTCTCTTTCTCTACCCTCTGTTCTTTTTATGGGATTGGTCTCCGTTCTCAAGGACGTCGAAAAGGACACCAATGATGTAGGGGGGCGGCGCAGTGGATGGGTGGGGCACCCGCGTCATTCCTGCGCAATTCCTTGACTGATGAATTTTATGGCAACGGGCGCCATTAAGATACACCACCCAAGTCTATCTGTCCTGCCTGACCACGACCTGTCTACCCAGCCTCGGGTGGCTCCTCCCTGAGTTCCAGATGAGAGAGAGTCCAGCACTTAATGTAAATAACCAGAGAGGACAGCTATTTTAAGATGCTGTCTTTCACTGTGGACAAGGAGGGGAACAAAGCTGCAAGCCAAGCGATTATAATTTCAGTCATGTTTTCTTTTTCTCAGTCTGCCAGCCAGCTAGCTGAAGGGCCTAACAAAGAAGAAGGAGCCTGGACAAGCAAATTTATGTTCAGCCTGTCCCTAAATAAAAGAAATATCCAAGTACATATAGAGCCAACAGGAGGTAGAAATTGTTAAAATGTATTCTAATATTGTAATATTTAATAGAAAAGGAAGACAAAAATTTTACGTCTGAGGCTTTTTTCTAGTCTTTGTTCTTTGTCTTTATAAATCACTCTATGACAAAGAACGACTCTTTGGTCGAACCCCTGCAATATGAGTCAGAGCAATCACAAACCATTAAGGTTGGAAACCACCACCATAAAACCCCCACATCAAGCGCTCATCCCTGAAAGCTCACAGAGCTCTGTGTGTTTCACTCATAACCAAATAAAACAGCTAAA
Organism: Cichlasoma orientale; assembly: GCA_034780415.1. Taxonomy (NCBI): domain Eukaryota; kingdom Metazoa; phylum Chordata; class Actinopteri; order Cichliformes; family Cichlidae; genus Cichlasoma; species Cichlasoma orientale. The sequence continues at coordinate 545,676 of JAVDPK010002065.1, forward strand.
AAAATAAATAAAGCAACATACACGCTTAATGGAAATTTGAAAAACTGCATTTTCAGCATCAAAGATTATTTTAAAAAGACTTAGAAATGAAGGGAAATGACAATTTTAACTTTTTACAAAAGTAATTTTTATATATTTTTTTCATAATTTGCTTTTTTATTGTTTCATTTTTATGACATCAAAAATAAATAAACATCCTTCGCATTATATATGAATAATTTTAACCTGCATTATTTGTTTTGTTTTTTTATCCTTATATGTACATAAAGATACACATCACAGAGAAAATAAACTGTACACTGCTGCTGACAACAAATAAACAACAGATCTGTAAGTCTGAACCTGCCTCCACATTATTCTGCAACACTTTGCAAATCATAAACAATAACCAGAATTACACTATCGGATATAATCTGATTTCTTTTCTTTTTCTTTTTTTTTTGTAGAGGTTACATTCATATTCAAGTCTTAGTTCACTGCAGTCTGACCAGAATCAGAGCTGTGGAAACAAAAGTATCTGTTTTACTGAGCTTCATTAAGGCAGTTGAATACAAGGTCATTTTAAACACTAGTTCACACTGATTCTTACGCTTAAAACAGTGTCTACACCTGACATTAAAGAGAATATTAGCTAATGCTTCAAGTCGGCTACCATCACTACTGCTTGTATATTTTCTACACAGCATGGCACATGAATCACATCTTCCTTGATTCACAGTAATTATGATTATAGCTTCAATAATGAACATGAGAGACGTGACGTTCTGTCTGTAAGTCTTTTTTGTTGAATTATGTGAGACGGGATTTAAAATCAAAACCCAGTTTCAGTGCTGCTGTGGCACATAACAGGAAATATTTTTTCATCATTTCCTTTTGTTTCCATCTATTTTAGTTACACTCTCACAGACAGATCTTTATAATAACTGCTGTACAGGTTAAGGTGTGTGTGCGTGTTATTGCTTTTATCTAATTTGTACATAGATGGTTGTGAATGGTTGTGCTGTCAGTCACGTTTTAGAAAGAACTTTGTGTCATATTTCTGATTGAATATTTCACCCCCTTTTCCTCAGTGTAAACAGCAGCATCTTTCATCTCACGGTGTCCTCCAAACCAGTTCAAAAAAGGGTGAATATATAGTACAAACAACTACTGATAAGTACTCCGAGTGTATGTACGTATGTATGTATGTATGTATGCATGTATGCGTGTTTGCTTTACTTCACAGAAAGACCGCTTCATGTCTGGACAATCAGCAAGCTGCTACACTATATATCCTGGCACACAGCTATTATCCATTCGGGTGGGATCTTGTATTTTGTCCCGTAGGAGGATGTTTCCTTGCTGTCTTTTAATTCTCTGCCAGATCAGTCAATTGCTCAGTCTTTAGTTTTTTTTTTTGTTTGTTTGTTTTTTATCTAATTGCATCCTGACTTCGTCATTCCTCCTCATGATGGGAGGAGTCAGGGCTTGACTCCTCCTCCTCCTCCTCTACTGTTTCTGTTGGCAATGTGTCACGGCGTGTAAAGGCTGCCGCCAAGGTCACACTGAGCCGCGGTTTCATGGGCGCCATTTCCGACAGCCCAATGGTGTTGCCACGAGTCACGAGCGTAGTTTTATCCATAATCTCTCCACTGTGCTTGGACACCACCGCGTCAAGAAAGTCATATTTGTGTGAAATCTTGCCGCTCTCAAATAGATACTTTGCCAGGTATGAGAAAGCAACATTACCCAGAAAGGAGGCCAGCATTGATACGGTCTTGAAGGGGAACTTTTGGACCACAACTTCCTCAATTTCTCCAGTTATATGGTGCTTCCGCTCCTCAGTTGTCCAGCCAGGGTAGTAAATGAAAGGAGGAAGCTGCAGGTAGGGTTCACCTCCACCGATACGCAGCACCATACCGAACAGGTACGCAGCCACTGAGCCGTAAGTGTTGGTTCCTTTGATGAAGAGCACACTGAGCAGCTGGGGGAAAATGATGACGTAAACCAGATCTGAGCTCAGGTACCAGAGGCCGTAAACTGTGCCGGTTACCAGTGCCATTATGGTGGCAAGACCGCCGAACACAAAGATAGTGATACGCATCACCCACACAATTTCGCGATCAGATGCCTAAGCAGAAAGAGAGGAGCAAAAAATACATATCATGACATATGCTAGCTAAACTAAACTTAAACAGAAAACTGTTGGTGCCAAAGTACATGTGCCCAAAAACCGGACATGCACTTACTGACTGTCTGAAGGCGAGCTGGTAGATGTTCCTTGCAAACATGGAGCTTGCTGAAAGGATGGAGGAATCTGCAGATGACATGACAGCTGCAGAAACAGCTCCCAAGCCGAAAAATGAGACAAACGGAGGGCAAAGGTGTTGGAGCACGATGGGTAAAATCATGTCTGCCTCATCCTTGTTTTTAGGGGGAATGGAGCCGTAAGATGTCTGGTTCCAGTCTGAGGAAGGCAAAGTCAACGACATATGACTACATTCATACTCATTCACAATCCTCCACAAATAAAATACAATCAAATATACACGATTTAAGCCATAGCTCATTCAATGTATGTGTAAAATAAAATCATGCTATAACTCTACTGGATGTGCCCATTACTTGGTTCTCTTAATAATAGATAAAAGGTTGAACTTAAAGACAAAATAAAATAAATGTGGTTCTCATAGACTCTCATAGTTATGAAAAAATGACTCAAGTTATTCTGATTTTTGAATTACAGCTCATATTTTAGTAGAGGACAAAACAGAGCAATGTAGTCACTTGTTCACTGAGGAATTTGAAGCCTAAAAATCTGAAGATCAAACCACTAATTTGGTCCCTTGCCTCTCTCTAATGTAATATTTACACAACCAGCATGGTATTAAATGGATTGCTGCTTCATTATGGATGAGGTGAACCAGCTGCTATTTACCAGGTTCTCTCAGATCTAAGGGCAACATAGATCCATCCAGAGCAAACTCATGAAACCCCAAACAAACACACAAACAGAGATGTGATCACACCCGTCTGGCTTTATAAACTAGATAAAATACTTCATATGTGGAGCTACAAATACATTATAAAAAGAATGTAAGACAGCAGCATCAGGTACTTGGCACCATGGCTAAGTACTGGTAGAAGTTAACAGCAGTTCCATTTTACCATGAGAGTCCCGCAAAGTGAAAACATTAACAGAGGTGGTGTCCCTCACGCACACAAACACAACATATTAGTGTCACTAACCTGTGGAGGCCCCAATGGCCCCGATGAGAACGGAGGGCACAGCCATGATGAGGCACCCGAAAGCGGCCAGGAAGGAGAGGACCTGGGCGTACGTAGCAGAAGAGGCTGACAGGACTCTCTGGAAATACACTTGCCAGGGTATTCCTCCCAGCATCTGCAGCACAGATAAATGCAAGTGAATACCATTCTAAAATCCACAGTCACGAAAATCAGTCAAAACCCTCTAATCAACATTTTTAACTGGGGAAAAAAGCAACTTCAAGAAAGCACAAGAGGAGGCCCTTTTTTTTTTTTTAGGATAAACATACTTTCATACTGTGTATTCAATTTGTGTTTGCATAAAAAAAAAATCTGTCCCATAATGTACATCTACATTACAGTCAAACTGTTACAGCCATCTTAACAGCAGCTGCCAGCAGGCAGATGATTATTTCAAGAACTTGAAAGGAAGGCGACTGGACTTTTTGAAAACATTTCACCTCTCATCAAAGAGGCTTCTTCAGTTCTAAAATTAAAAGGCTTTAGAAACCCAGAAACACCCTAAACAAAAACTAGACAAAACTCCCAAACACAAGCTAAGCAAAACAGTGTGTGCTGTGCAGTGCAGTGAGGACTGCTCTGACCTCTGTGTTGGAGAAACCAAACAGTCACTCCACAAACACATGGTACAAAATAGAAGAGCCACATCGACAGGACAGGATTCAGCTGTAAGGACACGCTCTGAGAATGCCAATGTTCACATTTTGGACCGAGAAGACAGATAGTTTGAAAGAGGAGTAAAAGAAGCCATCGATATCCACTGTGAATGACCATCACTGAACAGTGGTGGCGGCTTACAACACCAGCTGTCCGTCACCTACAATGCAGTTTTTGAAATTGTTCCTAGGCACCTCAGCCCCCACTCACACCTTACTTCAGGTGACCTCAATAGGTCACATGATGGGGTGGGGCCAAGGTCTCAGTGGTTTCACCCAAAACCCCTGGTGGTAATGACCCACACCTTTTTTTATACCTTGGCTCATGATGATGCACATGATTAATAGTGGGTCAAGGACCATCTCCAAAGGGAACGACCCCCACTAGGGTTTAAATACCTGGGACTCTCCACCTTTTGGTTTTAGAACTGGAGAAGCCTCTTGGATAAGAGGCGAAACATTTTCAAGAACCTAAAGAAGTCCGTTCACCTTTTTTTTCAAGCTCTTCAGACTACCATGACCTGGATGACTGAGAACCTGCACAGACTAAGCAGATGATTCATTCTGAGAAGCTAATACATTTTGTTGATGCAACAAAAAGTTATTACCATAACTCATTAAATTTTAGATTATTTATGAGAGTAATCAGCTGGTAGTAAAGAAAAAAAAGAGAAAACAAATACAAATGTAATGCATTATCAGCTATAAGACTGATCAATAAATAGTCTCATGATGACAGCATTTAGTTCATCAGTTTAATGAGTGTCAGTGTTTTTCCAGTGCATCAAAGCATTGAGATGATTTGAACAGATTGTGGTTACAGTACCAGGAGGCAAAAGTTGTCGATCCAGACCCAAGTGTCGTTCTTGTGGACGCTACCTATCCAGGGTGACTGGTACAACTGCTTCACAGCAGTAACAGTGATGTCTGACACCGCAGGGTTGATCAAAGCAAAAGGGACACTGATCCACTGCAGATCAAAATAAACAGGTATACATGAAAAAGAAAAAAAAAACAGGAAAACAAGAAGACAAGAAGAGAGGTGGTGGCTACAGAAAAGTAAATATAAACAAGCTTTCTTAGGAAATCTGGATCACAGCGGCATGTAGTGATGCAGTATACAAAACAGATATAGAAGTCTCATTGCATGCCACTGCAATTCTGTCCACTTTTGTAGGAGACAGAATCTTCTCAAAAAGTGGGGGGATAATTACACAAATTTTCAAATAGCCGTTAACCTACCAGGCCGACAAAGATGCAAAACAGCTGCACAACATCTGTGTAGGCCACGGAGTAAAGTCCTCCAACCAGGGTGTAAAAAATTGCAATAAGCGCAGAGATGACCACGGACATCTTAATGTTGATGTCCACGATGACACTCAGAGTGGCACCTAAGATCATGAACAGATGAACAGCCCCGCAGCATCAAGTCAAACACAGTTGCTGAGTTTGTTGACCACACCAATCTTTTATTTTGCAGTGATTACAGACGTAAAACTTACCGAGGGCCGATAAGATGGCAGCCGACCAGAAAATCTCACCCATGAGTGCAGGTATGAAGAGAAGGCCTCCCATACGTTTCCCGTACAGCTGCTGGAATGGGTCCAACATAGTGACGTAACCTCGTGAGCGCATGGGCTTAGCAAAAAAAAGGCCACCTGGTACAAAGGATGCACAGAATACAGGGTGAGAAGAGGCAACCACCACCCATAGCCCCTGGCAGAAAACGTAGACCTTAACTTAAAGAGGCCCCCTCAGACAAATTAACAGAGAAGTACTTGCAAAGGTCTGATGAGCACAGTCAGTAAGAGCATTAATGTGTTTGTTTTGCTTCACTGTAAATGGGCAGAAATACATCTCATCCAAGTCTGAATTACCCCAAATCATTTCTCAAGTAATATAACACCTCCAAAGTAATATAAAATCTACACATTGCATTGTTTTAAATATAAGGAACATATAGCACCACTCACCCAGAACTAAACTGAGTGCGTATCCAAAGGGGGCTTGAGCCCAAGCCAAGCCATAATCTGGAAGATACACATACTCAGCAGTGCCATTGATGTACCCTCCTCCAACCCAGGTTGCTGGAAATTTTACCCACACACACACACACACACACACACACACACACACACACACACACACACACACACACACACACACACACACAC
>JAVDPK010002065.1:551872-575298 GCA_034780415.1 Cichlasoma orientale
CACACACACACACACACACACACACACACACACACACACACACACACACACACACACACACACACACACAAAATCAGATTAAAGCTTTTAATATGTATTATAACTACAAACACCTAAAAACAAACCTGCACAAAAATAGAGACACTATAATACATTTTAAAAACACTATAATACATTTATAGAATAAATTAAAACAATCAGAAATAAATTAATTTACTCTCATTTCACTTATTAAAAGTAGTAAGGTGCCATTGCTTTAATAAAAGACACAGACCCTCTTTTGCCACTTAGTTATAATAAGTAAAAAACCTTTTGTTAGTAAGTAAAAAAATAACAAACTTTACCTGTCATGGTGAATCCACCCACAAATAATCCAATATCTCTCCCTCCGACCATGATGGTTTCGCTGCGGTCGGTGCCCTCCGCCTCTCCGGAGTGCTTGTTCTTCCATGCCGCCCAGATGCCGACGAACAGGATCAGCAGATAGAAGACCGCGATAGCCACAAGCCCTTCTACATGGATGGTCATTGTCGCAGCGGTCTTCCGCTAGGAACGGGAAGGCATGAAGACCTGTGTGGAGACACGGAGGAGAAGAGTCATACAAATGTTAAAAAATACAATTATTTCGCATTTATTTCCCACATTTGGACAAATGGACAGGAAAAGGACAGGCGCAACATGTTGAATTGTTAGGTGAGTTTGAAACAAATGTACAAAAAAAAAAAAATCTTCCTTGCTTGTTGCGGGGTTTCATGCAATGACCAAAGCTATTTTAACTTATCAAACTAGTAAATTACAGATCTAACTGCATAAATTTTTGTGTTGCCGATACAGAAGAGTTGATGCGCCTTTTGATCCTTTAAAAAAAAGAATTCGAGGTAAATATTAATCCTGAAAGGCTCCTTATAAAAATCTGACTTTCATCGTGAAAAAATCTCATCAATTCAAATGTACTGAAAATAAATATCGTAGTTTTGGTCCTATTCAGACAATGTGACACAGTAATTGACTGAAACTAACTTGTTCAGGAAAAAAAATGTTCTAAATAAAAAAATAAGCCAAACAAATTGGTCAGAATGAACTCTAAACGTGGTCAGCGGTCCTGTGGTTTTGCATTTTGCTCTGTCCTTTTTTGTCTTCCATCCTTGCCTGTCTCCTGTAATGATTCACGTGCGTAAAATTCAAATTACGCACAGGGCGCATGATTTTTTTTTTATTTATTTATTTTTACTATTATCCATTTTGGTCTTGTTTAAACAAAAAAAAAATAAAATAAAAGCATCCTGTATGAAATGTATCAAATTATATATGCTAAATGCACTTGAAAAATTAGGAAAACTTCAAAAACACATGCAAAACTTACCTGAAGTATTTTAGAGTCATGTGCTGGGGCACTTAAGGGTAACAGAGAGCATAACAGGCGTTTATGAAGACCCTCGTGCTTTTTTCGCAGCGTGAGGAACCGTCAAATTAAACCGTAGGTGGGGGTCTTCAGGGTGACTTACTGAGGCTTATAAAGGGGACAGGTGCCGTCAGAGGACTGAAACCTACGTCAGAGAAACCAAACGTCCCTTTAATGAGCACCTTTTATGGAAACACGTCACAGTGCACTGGCTGATGTGACTGGGGGGAGGGCGGAAGAGATTCCTTTACTCAATGAGGGGGATGGATGGCCATCTTTCTCTTTTTAAACCAAGTGAAAGACCTGATATGAATTTTAATACCAATGTGGCTTTTTTTTGCGCATCAAATAATCAATATCTTGTGGTGGAGTTTCACGCTTCAAGCGGTTCCTGCTTCTCCAAACTAAAGTGATTAATACCCGCTCGCCTGTGCACCCACATTTTATCCAGTGTCATCCCCTCATCTTACAATCGTATTCAGCTTTGCTCCGCACAGTTTTTGCGCGACGAGGGTGATGAAAACCTGTCCGTACAGTATGTCCTTGTATGCGGAAAAAATATTTTAATCTAAAAATGACTCAGACACCACTCAAACTTGTAAGTTCTAATGCCTTCTTGAAGATACTCCCCACCTTTGAGCAATTAGAAGTCATTTGAGTGTGCCTGCCACTTCCCCTTCAGGATATAGTTGAGCTGTGACCACTTAATGGCTTCCTCTGCCCGAACTCGTTTAATCTGAACCACTCTTGTCAAAACTGACAGGCATCCAATTAGGATGGATCCTGGAGAGCAGCGGAGAGATTTAATGATACAGTCTGAGTGGCACACATACAGACACACACAAAAGAACAACTAACAGAGACGTTATCTGATAAAGAGGGCTGCGGTGTTTACTCAAGAGGAAGGCCGACAAGTTTAACCACTATACATATACAGCGCCCTCTGTGGGTGAGACCACAGACGCGTCTTAGCACCATGGACAGCGGACAGCGGTAGTTGGTGGAAAGTTTGCATTGAGTTGGAACAGAAATGCTCTAATTGCTCAGGCTGCATGATAAATATGATCTGTATGATTGCTAGCTCTTTTTTTACTGTTAATATTTATGTCAGCCTGGTGCATGATTTCTATTGGAACTCTTCATTGGATTTTAATCATATGCTCAACAAAACGCATTCCTGCTTCCATAGGATTTGGGACTTGTACCAAGCGTAACGAAAGAGTGTGTCCTGATGAAAAAAGTTACTCAGCTCTGCTTTTACTAAACATCAAATTACAAATACAGACAACATTTATCACAGCACCATCTGAAAAGTTAAGTACTTGCATATAGACTGACTTAAAATGTGCTTATTTGTTGTCACCTGACTTGATTCCACTCAATATGGATGCCAGAACCTAAAACATCCGGTAGACAGATGGAAAGCTTTCTAACGACATGTTTCACAGATGGTTGGCACATGAACCTGACACTTTTTCAAGCTAAACACTGAAGCTAAGCCTGTACATTTTGTTTCATGATCAAATCCCCATTATATATATTCCCTAATAATACATGTTACCTAAAACAAATCTGATGCACTATGTACCATAATAAGTGCAACCCTAATAATTTGCATGAATAAATGTTTATGTTTAAAGAAAATAAATTGGTCAGGGCCCAAGGACTGGCGGTTTAATGAGCAGCTGTTACTGGCAGAGCTCAAGATGTCTGAGAGGGAAATCAAGAGCTAAAGGAAGTCAGAGACTCACAGAGAAAGAGAAGATTTTCCATATGAAACATCCAGGGTACCATCAATTTCCAAAACATGAAACAATAGTTTTTTTCTCCACAGAATTTATTTTCTGAAAGTTAGTACACATAATTTAATAGACAAAATACACAGCTCCTGTGAGGGATACAGCTTGTAGGGAGGATCTAAAATGTCTAAAGTCTGCTAAAGTCAACTTGTGCTCAACACGGGTCCTGGTTTTCAACAGATGTGGTGGATAAGAAATATGACCTCACTGGGACCCTCTGCTTGTTTAGAAAATATGAAGGCATCTGGAGGATTTGAAGGTTGGCCAAAGTCTTAGAAATAAACAGTCATGGTAAAAAGTAAGTACACCTTCTTTCAGTACTAAGGTTTTACATATCAGGACATAAAAAAAAAAATCTAGTCATTAGCCAGGTCTTAAAATTAGGTAAATACAATTGGAGAGGAATAACAACATGACATATTACACTGTGTCCTTCATTTAGAAACAGTGTGTGGAAAAATTAAGTACACCTTTGCTGCTTCCATAGGATTTAAGAGGTTAAGTAGCAGCCAGATTCTACTAATCAAATGCACTTGATTAATCGATAACCAGCAAGTGTGAGAACCTCTATAAAAGCAGAATTTTGGGCATTTTGCTGGTCTGGAGCATTCAGGTGTGTTAACACAATGCAGAGGAGGAAAGATGTCAGCAATGATCTTAGTGAAGCAACTATTGCGGCCCATCAGTCCTGGAAGAGTTTCCAAACAATCTGAAGTCCATCATTCTACAGTGAGAAAGATTATTCACAAGTGGACAACATTCAAGACATCTGCCAATCTTCTCAGGGATGGTGATCCCAGCCAATTCATCAAGGTCACACCATGGCATGCTCAGAGAAACTGAAACCCCAGAGCTCTGCCACAATGATAAAACCATACAGAAAACTATGACTTCAAGTTATTGGAGGTGAAAGTGGGTCCGCAAGCTACTGAATCATGGGGTGCACTGAGTTTTTCCATGCACTGCTTCTGCCATCTGAGGCTGTATTTAAATAATTTTATTTTGATTATTTTTAATATGTCCTGACACATAAAACCTTAGAATTGACAGGTGGTGTACTTTCTTTTTACCATGACAGTACAATATGATATCAATGTAGTGCCCTGTCCATGGAGACTATGAGCTGAAAGCAACACATATACCAGCTTTGACTGAAAATGTATCCGTGCAGTGAAAACATTACATTACAGACATATACATGTACACCTTTCATAAATTATAAACCTCCTGATGTCAACAAGCTCATTTCAACTTGTGGTTCTTGTCTGTAAGCTAAAGTGATTAAATAAGGTCTGTTTTGTTTGCGCTACATCAAATCTGTGAAGTTTTCCCTGTATTATAATATTTGCTTTAAAGCTTGGTTTCGAGAGCCTCATAAACACCCTCAGACATGCACACACACAAAAAAAGAGAAGCAAGCACACAGCCATATCTGCACTTGTTTTTAATGCAAGCTTTCAGTCAGCTAAAACACAGGATGAAAGGCTTGCATTCTTAACTGTGCAAGCTGAGCAGATGTTTTGTTTTGCTCTCTGCCTTTGAATCACTGAAGTACCATCGGTAAATTCTAAGAAGCACAATGTTTGATATATTTTCCTTTCAGCAATGAAATAAGGCAAAAATAGTTCAAATAAGCTTTGCAGAGACACATTTTGAGATTTAAACAAACTTTACAGGCTAGCATTATAATCATGTGTGACAAATCACTTTACAACTGGGTTAGACCCTACACTTTTAGCCATGAATACAACTATGTAGGACTTATTTTATAACTTTGTCAATACGACTACAACTGGAACAATGTTAATCAAACACAAGCAGAGCTGCACGTCATGTTAGCTGCAATAACAATAATAGCTGTTGTTGCTTTCTTATAACACGGCAGTGAAACGGCCCTCTATGCAAGCTTGGAAAAGGCGATGCACTGAAATACGTGAAAATATTTGGTATTAACAACACAAACACCAGATGATTTGCCTATGCTGAAGAAATATATGAGTAATACACCACGATGTATTCAAAGTGGCCCTGAGAAACCTAAGAAAAAAAAACAACACATGAGCATTTGGCATATGTCAGAGGTGGGGAAAAAAAATCTTAAGGGCCATTTCTTTCATTTATATCCAAAAGTTTTTCTTCTTTTAGAAAGATATCTGATATATGGAAGCTCTCAAGCAGCGACCATAAAATTTAGAGCAGAGCATTTATGCCCTGATTTAATGGTGCAGTGGAAATGAATTGTGACTCAGCAGGGAAAAAAGGACAATAAAAAAAAAAAAAAAAAAAAGAGGATAACACAATTGGAAACAGACTTCTTCAGTGAATACATGTTTTAAATATTACTATTACTTTGTAAACTCACTTTACAAGTTTTAAAATCCAGCCCCTTTGTATGGAAACATAAGCACTTGTCTTAAAATAATGTCTTAAATCACCAATTCATACAGATATTTCTCACTGACTTTTTCTCTCAGTTAATACATTCTTTAAATTCCTTAATGGTAAAAGATTTTTTGATTGATTAAAAAAAATGTAAATACCCCATTATAAACATTTAATTTTAGTGGTTCCTCTGAAGACAGTGTCAACCCTTCTTTCATAAAGGACTTCAACAAATGCTACTTCTGGCCGGCGTCTCTTTATGCCCTCATGTTCGCATTGTTTTGATTTGATCTGGGGAAAAAGGGCAGAGATGCAGTTAATAAGGAACATACAGCACAGGTGTCATTTATGTATTACTATCTCTTATGATGCAGGAAAAACAGTACACATGAATATGACATAAAGGAATACTCCTTTATCCCATTTTGGATATGGCAAGAGGTCCACTTCTAGATACACTTCACTGTTATCAGTTCACTCAATAATCCTGTGGACCACTACCTAAGTCACACTGACACAACATCTTAAGTTAGAACTACTTTTTAATACAATCTGCTATAGCTACACAGCATCACAGTAATTAAGACAACACAGCATTCAGTACTCACTGCATAATTTGATCTATGCAAGGATTTTAGTGAGAGCATTAAATGTGATAAAAGGAAAAAATATTGACAATGCAGAACATACTGTGATTTGCTAAATGACATAAAGCTACATACACATATACACACTAAAACCAACACATGATCCATTCTGATACAGTGAACAAAGAGATATTTTTAAATTTTACAAAACAGGCATCAAAAACTAAGGTAAGTTATCAACGAGTCATGTGAACAACAAAGTTTTCACAGATGTCTGTGCAGTCCTGTGAAAAATTAAGTACACCCTTACCGCTTCCATATGAATTAAGAGAGTAAAAAGCAGCCAGGTTAACTGATCAGCAGCAGGTATGAGCACGTCTATAAAAGCAGAAGTGTTGGCAGTTTGGTGTGTGTTAACACAATCCCACAATCTTCCCAGCAGTGGATGTCCCAGAAAATTCACCCCCAGGTCAGAGCTACCATCTCAGACGCTACAGGCCTCAGTTAGAATGTTAATGTTAACGTTCACGACAGCACAGTTAGAAAAAGACTGAACAAGTATGGCTTGTCTGAAAGGTTTGGCAGGAGAAAAAAACCTGATGATTTGGGCAGGTTTTGCAGCCATATGACCTGGACACCTTGCAGTCATTTAAGTCCACCATGAACTCATCTATATACACCAAAGTATTCTAGAGTCAAATGTGAGGCCAAAGCCTGAAAGCTAAAGCTTGGCTGAAATTGGGTCATGCAACAGGACAATGATCCCAAGCACAGCAGCAAATCTACAACACAATGGCTGAAAAATTGAAAAAAATCTGGCGGGACCTTAAGAGAACTGTGCATAAACAAATACCTGTAAACCTCAATGAATCGCGGCATCATTTTACAAAAGAGTAGGCCAAATTCCTCCAAAACGATGGAGAGACTGATAACGTCATAAAAAAAAAAAACACATTTCTTTCAAGTTATTGGTGCTAAAAGTGGTTCTAAAAAAAAACCCCAATGAATCATGGGGTGTACAGGACTCTATGCAGTCCTGTGAAAAATTAGTTTTTGCATGGCTTTAACTGTTTCAAAATTTCCTCAATTATAAATGTTTAATCTACACAATCCAAAATTATAACATTTTTATTTATTTTTTTTATCGTAAGCGGGAAGCTACACAATTGCCTACTATAACTAAAGAAACACTGAGCACAATGGCATTACTATATGTATAGGTTAATTTATGGGACGTTTTACTGATTTCATGCAAGACAAATCAGGTGTTTCTTTCATTTGTCATTTTACTAATATGCAGACAAACTCAACACTTCTTAAATCAAAATTTATTTTAACTGTTTGAAACATTTGTAAAAGGTTATCTGATCTATACGTAAAGTACCAGTTATGATTAACAGTGAACAAAATATCAACCAAACTACATGGTGCGCTGAGGTCAATATTACACATCCACCTTCCCCTTCATGTGTATGTATTCCCAACATACCTTGTAACCAGTCGACTCCCTCCTGTAAACCGTCTCCTGTCAGAGCATTGGTGGCACTGAAAAATATCAAAACACAAGACAGACTGATTCCATTTTTTTCTTTCATGTTTAGATTTAATCATTTAGGCCTAGTGACAGTGTATCCCAAGTAACATATGAACATAGATAGTATGGATGGATGGATGGCAGTGATGAGTAAGAAAAGCAATTAGTCACAGTTTGAAGTATTGATCAAAAAGTAAAAAGGTGGTGACTAGTTTCCTCCCCTGATCACTGCACCTGCTGTTAGACATCACAGTATGTAAAAAATTTTTACAAAAAAATTAAACGTCTACTTTACTACATGGATGTAAACACAGTCACTGACTCATTCTGGTGTAAGAGAATTGAGTTCTGTGCCTCCAGTAGAGCAGACGCTGAGTGGAATACAAACACAAAGATTTTGGAAATTTCACGTGTTGCATTCAAAATTTTCAGTCATGTGACTGGCATAGAGCCCTGAAGGGCAGAACACTGTTCTAATATGACAGTCGACAACGATAACCCCACAGAATTGCAGTCTGTCAACTCCTCATCAGTTTCAAGACCCAAGTATTTACACTGATCAGGCATAACATTATGACCACTGACACATCATCATAGCACCCGTTAGTGGGTGGGCTATATCAGGGAGCAAGTGAACATTTTGTCCTGAAAGTTGATGGGTTAGAAGCAGGAAAAATGGGCAAGTGTAAGGATTTCAGTAAGTCTGACAAAGGCCAAATTGTGATGGCTAGACGACTGGGCCAGATTACCTCCAAAACTGCAGCTCTTGTCGGGTGTTCCCAGTCTGCAGTAGTCAGTATCTATCAAAAGTGGTCCAATATGGGGCTATTATTGTAGCAAAACGATTTGTGTGTAACTCAATCCGCGTGTGTGTATTGTGATCTGTGTGGAGATCAACGTGTGTGTACTGGAATCCATGTGTGTGTGTATTGCAGTGTGTGCATATTCAGATCTCTGTGTGTGTAGTTTTGCTACAACAGAAAAGTTACTGTAGTTTAAATTGCCAAAAAAGTTAATGCTGGTTCTGATAAAAAGGTGTCAGAATACACAGTGCATCACAGCTTGTTGTGTATGGGACTGCATAGCTTCAGTGCCAATGCTGGCCCCTGTCCACGTGACCATCACACGGAGCAATGCAAGGTGCCCTGGTCTGATCATTTTCTTTTACATCATGTGCATGGCTGGGTGCATGGGAAGAAGGCAAGCTGGCAGAAGCAGTGTGATGTGTTGGACAACGTTCTGGGAGGCCTTGGGTCCTGCCATCCATGTGGATGACACGTACCACCTACCTAAGCATTGTTGCACAGCATACACACCCTTTCATGGAAACAGTATTCCCTGATGGCTGTGGCCTCTTTCAGCAGGATAATGCACCCTATCACAAAGCAAAATTGGTTCAGAAATGGTTTGAGGAAAACAATAACGACGTGTTGACTTGGCCTCCAAATTCTCCAGATCTCAGTCCCAGTCTCAGATCGAGCATCTGTGGAATGTGCTGAACAAACAAATCCAATCCTTGGACCACATCTTGGTGCTAGACACCACAGGGGTCTAATGGAGTCCATGCTTTAACAGGTCAGGGCTGCTTTGGCAGCAAAAGGGGGACCAACACAATATTAGACAGGTGGTCATAATGTTATACCTGATCGGCGTACATAACCTGGGCCGGACCGAGTCTGTAAGTTGTGCTCGCAGTACTTCAGCATCTAGCTAGCGCTACTGAAGAGGAGCGAAAATAAATGTGTGGCAGGTAATTTTAAATGCAACATTTCTAAATGCTCAACAAATATCAACAAACACACAAAGTGTCTGCAGTTTATCACACAGCGTGTCTGCTAGATAAAAGAACATCTGCTGTACTTCCAGGGAGAGAAAAGAATGAGAGAGAGGTTCACTCAGAGATGTTAGATTTAAAGGTAAGGACTGCAAAACAAACTGAGGTCTTTAACTCTTTGTAATTCAAAGATTGAATGAAAATTCTGCAGTTTAGTGCGTGATAAAGAGGTCAGCTTGCTGTACTGTATTTACAGTAAAGCTCTGTGTTGAACTGGAGCACAGAGGCTGTGTTCATAGTCAGAGTTACAGTTTACATCAGTTTAGCAGAGATGAGCTGTTTTTAAATTCCCTTTCACAGCTTGTGTCCTACATAACAGAGTCAAGCTGAGTACATTCATTAGAATTAAAATTTAGATTGGAATAACGTTTGCATTCTCATGTATTATTTCATATTATAACAATAATATATAATGAGGTTCAGTTTGCTTTACACAAAAATAGCTGGTAGAAATGTCCTGCAGTGAGCTACTTTATCTTTCTTACTTTGAGTACATTTCAGAGCTTGTAGTTTTTTTATTTTACTTGAGTAAAGAAGTTGAACAAGTACTTCAACTTTTACCAGAGTACTTTTTAACACAAGTACTTGTACTTCTACTTAAGTACAGAATGTCTGTACTTTTGCCACCTCTGGTTTTCCCAACATGAAAACCATGAATTCTGCCAGTATGCTTGCACCAGACAGCATCATTTGACAGCAGTGTATTCTGTCTATCACAGGTACAGATACATACCAGATGTGCCAGGGTTTGTCTTTGATATTCTCCAAACAGAGCAGCTGTGAGACCTTGACTGAAGTCAGAGCATCCCTCAAATCCATCTTATTAGCATAGAACAGAATGGGGATCCTCCTGTGTTTGATATCTGCAAGGAAACAGAGATTCAAGTTTCAACATCACACAATTAATTAGAAATGTTATGAACTTCAAATAAATTAACACTATTTAAAACAAAATTTACAAAGCCAATAAAAAAACCTTTTAAACGCTGTTTAATTTTACAAAAAATATATACAGTATTGTGAAAGGTATTTGCCCCTTTCTTGATCTCTTAATTTTTTTTGCATATTTCCCACACATTTTTTCAGATCATAAATAAATAAATTTTAATATTACACAAAGATAATTCAATACAAAATGCAGTTTTTAGATCATGATTTCATTTATTAAGGGGAAAAAAAGTTATCCAAACCTGCCTGCCCTGTGTAAAAAAGTAACTGACCCCTATACCTAATAACTGATTGAGCCATGCATTGCAATTTTGTGAATCTCCTGGATTAGTCGCCGATGCGTTCTTGGAGTAATTTTGGTAGGCCGGCCACTCCTGTTCCTGTTCCCTCCATTTGTGGATAATGGCTCTCACCATGGTTCACTGGTGTCCCAAAGCCTTAGAAATGGCTTTGTAACCTTTTCGAGACTGACAGATGCCAATGACTTTGTTTCTCAGCTGTTTCTGTAGATCGTGACATGATATGCTGCTTTTTGAGATCTTTTAGCCTACTTCACTTTTCAGACAGGTTCTATTTAAGTGATTTCTTAGTTAAACAGGTCTGGCAGTAATCAGGCCTGGATGTGGGTGGTGAAATTTAACTCAGCTTTCTAAAAAAAAGTGGTTAATCACAGTTAAGTCACAATTTGACAGGGGAAGGGCGGGGTGGGGTGCAATTACTTTTTCACTCAAATTTATATTTAAGTGTAAGAAATATGCAAAAACCTAAGAAATCAGGAAGGGGGCAAATACCTTTTCACAGCACTGTATGTGAACAAGTGATAAATACTCATCTTTATGTAGTTGAGTGCAGTCGAGACTTACAAGAGCTCAAGAAAGAGACACACCAGGTAGTAAAAATTCAAGAAACATGAACTTACCAGGATGATTTAGTAATGTGTCCAGTTCTTCTTTGGCCACAACCATCCTCAGTTTGTCTGCGCTATCAATGACAAATATGATAGCCTGGCCTTCCCTGAGAAGACATCAGATATATGAATATATACATCACCAACAAAACTTACAAAGGATGTTGTTTTGGGATCACACTCACTTGTAGTAATGTTCCCAAAGGTTTCTGTATCTGCCTTGACCTGACATGTCAAACACTGTGAAAGAAAGACTACAAGAAGGAAAGAAAATCACTCGTGTAAATTGTATGCAGTGTACAAGACAAGTAACAAAATATATTCATCTGCAGCAGACATAATCAAGAATGTAAAGGATGGCAATACATTATCATTGGGTTTTAATTTAATATCAAACCACAGCAGCTACCTGGATGTCTTGAACTTCTCTATGCTGAAGCCAATTGTTGGGACAATGTCTTGTACCTGGGCCTGAAAAATAAATGCACTATGTTCTCATCAGCAGCTTCAAGTAGGAGCACACAGTGTAGCAGCATATGAGACAACATTCAGACCTCTGTTACACCAACCCTCTGCATGTCCTCCATGAACCTCCCTCTGTGGTCTTCCTCATTTCTTCCTGCTCCATATTTACCATCTTTTGTCCAATATATTCACTATCCCTCCTTCACTAGCCTTGCCTCTCCAACACCTCAACCTGAGCTGTCCCTCTGATGTACTCATTTCTAATCTTGTCCATTGTGGTCACTCCCAATGAAAATCTTAGGATGTTCAGCTATGCTCCAGCTCAGCCTCCTCTCTTCTTGTCCCATACATCACAGCAGGTCTCACTACCATTTTGAAAACCTTCCCTTTCACTCTTGCTGATTTTCTTCCGTCACAAATCACCCCTGACACTCATCTCCACCCACTTCACCCAGCCTGCACTCTCTTATGCACTCTGTTGCTTTGGATAGTTGACTCCAGGTATTTAAACATGCAGATCATCACTCTACTAAACAGTAAATATGGCAAATGTGGTTCATAAAGATTAGTAATGCAACATCTCTCATATTAGACAGACTTACATTCGAGGGCTTCAGTTTGTTGATGACGGTGGTTTTTCCGCTGTTGTCCAGACCGAGACAGAGGACGTTCACCTCTTTCTTCAAGCCCAGCCATCCTGCCAACTTGTCAAACAGCCCCATTGGCTTAGCCAGCAACCATCAGCTGTCTGTATGATCCTAAAGAAGCATCCCATAAACACAGTAACATTTAAAATACAACAATTCTTTACAGCAAGTGCTGGTAACTATACTATAATTCATGGGTCCTGGAAAATTCACAACACGTGGACCTACGGGCCAAAAGAAGTGTGTGGGCACTGACCACCTGTGGCTATTCACCCACAATGGACATCAGAAACGAACAAATCACTCCTCAGAACTACTTTGTTTAAATGTTATATTTTAGCCTATTAACACCAAAAACGTTCTACATATAGTAAACGTGGTAGTCTAATATTATGGCATGTCACACAGCTACTTACTTAGCTGTTAATGTTGCTCGATAACATGAAGCTACTTCCACGAAAATGATGGGCTAACCTGGACTTTAGTTAACATTAGCGCTGTGGTAACGAAGCCATCGGTGAATGGGAATGTGTCTTGGGTGGTGAACATGTTTCACATTTCATTGTTAATGTTACAATCTTTATCGTTAGCTCTGAGACCACCAAAGTCAAAGTCGCGACAAAGTTCGCGTTTTTGTTGCATAATCAGCATTCGCATTCAAATACACTTACATGTGGATGGTGTAGCGTTAATAAAAGCCGTTCGTGTTTCTGCCTCACCAAATCCAACAACATTAAGCGTTATTTTTGGCGACTTTTGCTCGGTAACCGCTAGCCTAAGCTAACGCGCTTAGTGAGCTCTAGAACATAATTAACACTCGCTAACAGCTATTTCGTTAATCTCCTGTTGTTAGTGTGGCTAGTTAGCCTTAGCCAACCTTTTGCCACAAGCTGTACTTTGGCGTGCCAGGCTAACAGTCAGCTTTTTAATGCCTTCTGCGGGAATCGATATCCCCAATTTAAACAAACAGTCTCAATCATGAAGGCAAACTAATTCACGGCAGCTAATGATGATTTTGCTATGGTTAGCTTGTATTATTCCGTGCTAGAGTGTATAAGACAGATGTACTTTACCTGTAATTTTAGCTGTGGAAGCTTACGTTCAGGTCGCACTTAACGCTCTCTTCACTTCATTTACTAACCAGCATCAATCCGCGTTTTCATTCATTTCTCTGCTTCTTTCTCAAGCTCCATAACCTGCATAAAAACCCCACCGAGTTATTTACACTGTGTTGCTGGGAGACCACTGCACTGACTCTAGTCTGCCCTCTGCAGGTCAGAAAAAAGCTTGCTTCCAATCTGATACTGTGGTATATTTAAAAATGTGATGAGAATGAATTAGCAAACAAGCTCTAGGCGATGTTAGTAATGGAGTGGGTGCATGGTGACACGTTCATACTCTTCTTACTGACAGCATCAACTTTCCAAAACAAAACGATTAGGCACAATAAGTGGAGTATGTAACATCTGAACGCCACAAAACCAGTCAAAGAAGAATACAAAACAACCATAAAACAGTTAATCTGAAATTATAATAAACAGGAAGCCAATTTCTTAAACTTAAGTAATAATTATATTGAATAATCTATCAATATCTTATAGGCATTTTGAACCCATTGAGAACCATTTTTAGCAACTTTTGCTGTCCAAAATATTTTTAAGTGTAAATCCCCATGGACAAAATAAAGAATCTAACAATTGTAAGCCATAAGAAAGCAGCATGTCTCATAAAATCGAAAACTGTGTACATACAAGCACCCATGTGACAAACTCACCTGACAATGCTTTATGTCCAAAAAATGTGTCAGTCTCTTGAGTGACAATTAGAGGACTTGTTAGAGGACTAGAGAGATGGCATCCATGGACACCTGTGTTTGTGTGTCAGTGTCTAAAATAGACTCCCTGGCCACTTCATTAGGTATACCTGTTCAACTGCTTGTTAAGGTAAATACCTGCTCAGGTAGCTGCATGGCAGGAACTCAATGCATTTAGGTACGCAGACATGGTCAAGATGACCTGGCGAAGTTCAATCTATGCATCAGAATGGTGAAGAAAGGTGTTTTAAGTGACTTTGAATGTGGCATGTTTGTTGGTGCCGGACAGGCTGGTCCGAGTATTTCAGAGACTGCTGACCTACTGGGACTTTCCTGCACAACCATCCCTAGAGTTTACAAAGAATGGTAAAAACAAAAACAAAAACAAAAGCATGCTGTCATGCTAACATGAACCAAACTGTTTCCAACACCTTTTTGAATCAAAAGAAGGTCCAACCTAGCACTGGCAAAGTGTACCTAATGAAGTGTCAGGTAAATGTAGATGCTGAGGCTGGGGGTGGTGAAAGTCTGAGAGAAAACTAAGTATTAAAATAGGGTTGTTTATTCAGGAACCAACATACTGGATAAAACATACAATTTTCACAAGACTTTTTGTACAAGACATACTGCATCATCATCATCATCATCATCATCATCATGAAGAGAGAACATACATTTCTATAAAATCTTTTGACATTCAGCGGTCTTCAGTTCAAAAAACATGATTGTATTTTACCATCCGGTCAATCTTTATTTTAAGTGAAGTGTTTCATAAACCAGCTGGAAAGGTAGTTATTAAAGTCACACACTGTACCACACATCACCAAATGATTTTTTCCTGTCCTCATCTTCTCTGGTCATGAGGTAACAAACTTTAGACCATTTAAAGTCAATACAAACCGTTGGATTGTCACTTGGAAAGAGAAGAGGTATTGGTGAACACTTGAATAGACACTAGAGAAAAGAAGTCCTAAATTCAAGTGAATGCTAGTATTTGCTGAGATAATAGAGACCGCATTTGGCCAACGCCAGAGGTTGGTTGTTGTGGAGGCTGTATTGATAATGATCCATAAGATGATGAGTGTGTACTTACTAGACCACATGTGATCTAGCAGCAGAGCGCTCTCATGTAAGCATCATGTGGTACCTGCTACACCTAACAGTCTGGTGTTTTGTGCAATTAGTTGAATGACGATGCAAAGGAAGATGTTTCCAGCTCAGTGTGTCCACACAGTCTGACTCTGTGCAATGGTCTCACACTTGAAAGCCACTCTGCTGGATGTGGTGAAGCTGCAGGCGAAGAGACTGTATGCTGCTTATGATTCTCCTCTGATGGCCAATCAAACAGATCCCAATACGTCTAATGTCACTGAAGAAAGATGAGAGAAAAGAGTAGCTTGATAAGAACAGCAGACCTAATTGCATGCCAAGAAAATCATGCAATAAAGCTGTCACAAGCAAAAACTTGATGGTGTTAACAATCACCACATTTAACATGAACGCATGATAGCAGCGGTAATAAAGTTTATGTTACACAGTCAAAATATGTGGCATAAACTTGACATACAGTACTATGCAAAAGTCTTAAGCCACCTCTCATTTCTTTATAATTTGCTTTCAAGGAGTCAGACTCTCTTATAATTTTTAAGAGGTCTTGAGTAACAGTTCTCCGTGCTTTGTGAATGTCTTTCAAAGCTCTTCTTTGGACATTGGCTGCTTTTTCACTCATTTTCAGTTAAGTCCTTTGTTTGTTAAGCTACCTAACACTGACCTTTGAATCATACAAGCGTAGAAAGGCACCTAATTCAAGGGATGAACCAGTGTTACATGTATGTCTACGCATAGCAGAGAACTTAGCAAAGAACCAAATTTAAATTCTATCTTTAGGCACTTTGTTACTAGCAGCCTGTCACAAAAACACATAATTTGTTCCCATATCTTTAGTTGAATTACGAAAAATGCCAAAAATAACAGTTTGACAGGCATAAAAGAATATTTTTGCACCAACAAGGTGATTCCCAAAGAGCTATTAGCTGAGAACTTGGCATGTCTTTATATAGTGTGCAGTGTGTCCTTAAAATAATTTGAAGAAACTGGACAAGTGGAAGACAACAGAGGTGTCAGGCCTAAAAAGACTGCCTACAGCAGATGAACAGTCTCTGAAAGTCAGGTCCTTAAGAACTTCGACACAGGACCTGAGAGATGCATCTGGGCCTTCAGTTTATCCATCTACTGTTCATGAAGCCACATCTGAAATGGTCTCAGAAGAGGGTGCTCAAGACTTTTGGCACAGTATTCCAGGCCAAGAGTCATGGTCATATATACCAACAGGCATGGATAGCATAAAAATAGTTCATTTAAAAGACAACTCTATGACACATATTTTCTGGACAAAACTTAACAGTGGAATCATGTTTTCTTTTACAGGGTCATAATTTCCTGCTCATTTGACATTGTTTCCTTTTAGTGTATTTTATAATAGTGTAGCTGCACGCTCACTCTATACTCATGGTTGAAATAGAATCCAGTGTCGTGTATCCCGCTGCAAGGAAGTTGTTCTTATACTGGCTCATTTTGATGGAGTCAAGCCAGTCGCCGATAGAGATGAAAAGAGGGTAATCTGGCATATCATCTGGGGAGTCAGCGAAACTGAAACGGCAAAGAGAAAAACAGGATTTTTTTTTTATGAATAAACAGTTTAGGTGCATAAGCATTATCAGCTAGTCATTATTATAACCTTTCAGATAGTTTTCTTCAGGATCGTCGTTATTAATGGTTTATGATGTGATGCAGTGGGCACTGGAGTCAATAACATGCAATACTTACATGTGGGACCCCATTACTTTAGCACTGTAATTATGTAACTATAATTCTTAGAAATTCCTTTTTGTATTGTTAGATGTCCCCACGGTGCATCTTGGATGTTTATGCTTAAATTGTTTTAACTGTGGTTATATGTCTCCTCATATTTTTATGCGTGTTTTTCATTAATATATGGTCATATATGCCCTCATGATTGTACGTATTTCAGTGCTTTTTTATGTAAAGCAACGTGCTGTAGTCGTTATGGTGCTCAAGACCAGGGAAAATAAACTTTCCGTCATTTTTAATGCAGAATGGCTCCATATTTATGTCCCATTTCTCCAGATGTCTTCATTGTTTCAATGTCTGTATATGCTGTATCATACTCTAATGATAGTAGCATATGTATACTGGTGGACTAATCTTGATGAAACTTTGCATAAACATTGCCTAGGGCACTGTGAGTGCCAACATCTACATGGCGTATATAAATATTTTATACAAATTCTGCAATTGTACATATTTGTACATTTGACAGTTCAATTGAACACTGTATGGGATGTCAGGTTAGAATGGTGTATCACAATATAATGTATTTTAGCATCATACTATAATGATTATAGTTTATGTATGTGTGTATGTTTGTTTGTATCTCCCACCCGTGCCACCAGGGTTTGCTAGTATATACATTACAGTATCTGCATTAACTGATACTTACCTGTGAACATCATTGGCCAGATTCAGCAGCCCACTGGGATTAATTATGAGTTTGTCGAGGAAAGAGAGCACATCACTGAAGTGTGGGCGCTGGCTAGATTCCTTCTGCCAGCAGTGCAGCATCAACTGGTGCAGCGTCACAGGGCAGCCCATTGGTGCTGGCAGACGGTAGCCTTCTTCAATAGATAAAATGACCTGAGATGAATGTCAGTAAACATGCTGTTGAATCTCAAACAGAACAATGACTGATTCATTTTTTTAAGTTATTCTCCTCGTAGAAGAGACAAAATTGCAAGAAATTGCATGAAGTGTTGAACATGCTCAAGTCGTTATGGAGTTTATGATGATCAGCAGCTTACGTCTTGATTGGACATCTCCCAGTAGGGCCTCTCTCCATATGACATCACCTCCCACATGACAATGGCGTAGCTCCATACATCACTAGCTGAAGAAAACTTTCCATAAGCAATAGCCTCTGGTGCTGTCCAGCGTATTGGTATTTTTCCTCCCTGATGCCAAATAGAAACACAGAATATTCTTGTTTAGGGTGATATTCAAACTTTGTCATTATTGATGGCTGTAAAATCCTCATGCAGCTGCACTCACTGTAGCTGTGTAGGCTGATTCGGTATCATCTTCAAGAATTCTAGACATGCCAAAATCTGAGACCTTACACACCAAGTTTTCATCCACCAAGATGTTGCGAGCAGCTAGATCTCTGTGAACATAACCCATGTCTGAGAGGTAGGTCATGCCAACTGCGATGCCACGCAGCATGCCAACCAGCTGCAGCACCGTGAACTGACCATCACGTGTCTGAAGTGGTTGTAAGACAGAGAGAGGAAAAACAGGGTGTGAAGAAGACGATTTGTCCTCAGGAAAGTAGCGTACAGGTGTGAACTTGCATTCCTCTTACCCGGAGGAAAGCGTCAAGTGCTCCATTTTCCATGTACTCCACCACAATCATTATTGGTCTGCCTGAGGAGAAGCAAAAAGACTTGATTTGACAGATCAACAGAAAGAAAAGAGGCCAAAATGAGGTAAACATAATGTATAATGCAACAACAAAAAAATATGTGAGACATACTATATCAGAATCAGCTTTATTCGCCAAGTATGTTTTCACACACAAGGAATTTGTTTTCGGCTGTTGTTAGCGCTCTACAATTTTACAAACACAACACAGTATGTAGACAGACTGTGCAGACTATGTACACATTCACTCAACAGAATTTGCATATGTACAAAAATATAAATATAGAGCAAGGTTAATAGTTGAGTAAGGTTAGGTGCTGTTGCAGTATTGCAGTATTACAGTATACAGCCTATATAAAGTGCAGTGTATATAAGGAGCTTACTTTTAGTGACCACTCCCTCCAGCCTGATGATGTTGGGGTTGTTGAACTGCCCCATGATTGAGGCCTCACGCAAAAACTCTCGTCTTTGCTGGTCCATATAACCACCCTTAAGTGTCTTTATTGCCACAGCAATGTCCATCCTTCCTGGCACACGCAAACGACCACTGCAGACTTCACCAAATTCGCCTGCAAAACAGAGCACA
Source organism: Cichlasoma orientale (assembly GCA_034780415.1). Taxonomy (NCBI): domain Eukaryota; kingdom Metazoa; phylum Chordata; class Actinopteri; order Cichliformes; family Cichlidae; genus Cichlasoma; species Cichlasoma orientale. The sequence continues at coordinate 571,271 of JAVDPK010002065.1, forward strand.
CAGACATGCACTTACATAATAAAACATCTTCAAAATAAAAACAGGAACATTAAAAATATTCATAGTTTATGACCAGAGAAAGGATTAAACACTGGTTATTGTTCCCAAATCTTTACTCTAAAGATAAAATGCCTTTTAAAAAGCAGGTGGAATAAAAATAAAAATGCCTCATACAGTCACATAATGACTTGAGGAGATATGAGGAAGTCATTACTGTTAGACCTACTGTACCGTTACTAGTCTGCAATTTTTTTGAATCAATGTAACTGCATGCTGCCTCCACCAGATGGAGCCCATGTTATGGAAACCCCTGAAAAGGGGGCACCTTCATAATTACTCAGGGGTTTACAAGCCGATACAATCTGTTCAAATTAATGAACCATCAAACTCCATTATTCAAAGCCTGCAGTGTTAGCATCTCTGAGGCCCAATACTAATATGCTTCAGCATTTCTTTTTATGTATATTCCTAACAAGCAAACATTACTGGGGCAGTTTTGCAAATGCCTGCGTTTCAGTTTTGGAAATAATACCCAGATTAAAATAGTGGCAAAGACTGAAAACACTACAGCTATTTTATGCCATGCAGTACCACAACTTATTTATTTGTATTAGTTATGTTACCAGCACCAATCACCCTCTCGATGCATATGTAAGAGGGTTCTATCTCTTTGGCAAATTCCTCCACGGCTTGAGTGGGGTCTTCATACGTATCTGGATCCACATAGGTCTTTATTCCAGAAAATGGGACTAGAAGACAAAAAGACAATATAACGTATGGCTTTGCATATATTTTGGACTAGCACACAAAAGTTTGACAGTAGGATAAAGCATATTCTCCACATTTCTACACATCAAGAATACACAAACAGAATTGTACAAATATTGTGCGTGTACTTTCAGATCTTAATAATAGCCTACTTACAGGATAAACACATTTTCAGAAGAGATGTGTTAAAGGGTTTTTAAACACATACTGAAAAATTATGATTATTAAATTTATTGATTTATTGACTGATTGATTTGAAAAGTCCCATATCTATGAGAAAATTTAATTAAGGCCAGAAGACCATTAAAAATCTGTAACTTTGTCTCCGACTGAGTTGTTGAAAGATGAGTTATTAGATTATTTTCCTACATGACTTGCACAGAAAAGCTTTCTTTCATAACAGATATTAGTTTATTTTATATCCCAACTGTTTTATCAACCACAGTGCATATTTTCCTAATCTATTCAGAACCAGAAGCATTTGCAAGCATAAAGTCATTATCCAGCTACTCTAAGCCTGTAGGATATTCTGTTATACTGAATCCAGACCGTGTAAGAGAAGGTGATTCTTTATTCAACTGTGTTAGTCCATAATTGGTCGAGTATTTGCTTCTTTTATATTGTGAAGTTTTTCTGTTATTTTGTCAAGGGATGGAAAAGGGGCAGAAAAAGAGAAGGAAAGAGCTGGAAAAAAAAAAAATCCCCAGAGCAGTATAAAAAGACACTGCAGACAGTCAGGATTCTGCATCCTCCTCTCTGGCTGAGGCTGGGGATGCTGCTGCAGTGTTGTGCATTATGACTGGCACAAATGATATAACTTGAAGTTGTCCGTGGTACACCTCAAGCAGATGAGCTTGGGACTAAATGTACTTTATAGCTGTGTCAGCTTGTGTTGTGGAAGGTTGAAGGCTTCATCTACCCACCTCTGTCTCCAGGGTGTCTAAGCTCAGCTCTATAATAGAACAAGCCTTTTCTACCAGTTTGTTGAGCCTGCTGGCATTCCCCCCACCTGGATGATGCTTCCCAAGCACACAAGAGCAAAGAACAAATAGCAAGAAAAGACTGGTACAGTTCATATAAATTTAATTTTACTTGAATAGAAACAAATGACTCATAAAAGTGCACTTGTATCAGCAAGGCTGCTATTATTCTTTGGCATATGCTGAAGGTAAAATTAGACTCATTCCTGGATAAGCTGCAGAAAAACGGTCCAACTTCCTGGACCATGAAGGAAAAGTCACAGAGTAAAGTATTAGTGCAGCAGATAGCTGAAAAAAAAAAATTCAAATGTGGATGCAAACACCAAAGTACCACTCATATATACAAATTTTCAAAATTTTCCAATTTGGCCATCATATCCATGCTAGAAAACAGCTTTTTTTCACTACAGAAAAACAGTGGATATATTTGTGAGGTTTTACTCTTGATTTGCAATCCTTTTATCTATAAGTACGTCAAGTTTATAACTTAAAAACTTCAGAGCTACTTTGTTTCAAATAAAACAAAAATAATTATAACGACTCATAGTATGTTACATGCTGCTCCAATGGTCCAGTAACAACTGTAGCTGCATAGAGCTGTCCAGGTTGAGGGATTACCCTTTTACTCCTTTGATAGCACTATGATGCATGCAACTGCGTTGGGATATTTAACATTCATCTGGTGCTGATTTATTCCTGGTGCGATTCAGTGAATTTTATGTATTCAGTGCATGAAGGCTTCTTTACCCTTGGCTCAGCTCTCTCATTCTGGCACACACTGTCATCAGTGTTTTTAACCGCTTATTTTTTTCACAGGTTAACTGAGAGAGATAACCATGTACCGTCACACCAGCAGCCACTTTAGAATCACCAGTTAACCTGACAAGCATGTCTTTGGACAGGCTCAGACCTAGAAACCTTTTGCTATGAGGTAATCAGATGCACTACCGTGCTTCCCTGCTATTTGTATACTGGGCAACTAATCTAACTACACTAGGTTAAATAGTATTCTCTGAATTTTACCCTCTCCCAGTTTAGTCTATGGTAAATTGACTGCAATTTTTAAAGTCCTTTTTACTCTCACCTAACACTCAAAGTACTTTTTACGCTGCAAGCTGCATCCTCAGATGTATTTTTAATGCTTATATGCAAACCCAGATGAATGCTTCAGAGGGTACTTGGGGTTCAGCATCTTGCCTGAGAACACTTCAGCATAGAGTTGCAGGAAATGATCTTCTCAATGGTAGACAACCCGCTCTGAATCCCGAGCTACCTTAAACAGCAAGTTTTGGGGGAGGGCACAGCTGAGATGTGGATAACCAATGAGGAGTGTAAAGGTTTCATCCAGGAGATGTGACTGAAACAAACAGTAATAATTGTACTGGTACAGCCACATTCCTTTTTGCAAATTATTAAAAGTTATATAGCCATCATGAAAATAATAAACAGGTGTTAGTAATCATTAATCATAGTAATTAAGTAATCATAAAAAAGCATATGTACCAATTTTTGTTCTCATATCCACCCGTGAATGATCTCCCAGCAATGTTCAGTTACCTGCTGCAATATATGAAGAAACACACAAGTACCTGCGCGCAAACAGCAGCTTAGAGACAGGCCTCATGTCCAAAGGAGAAGGAATTGGTATGTCAGCATGTTACAATCTTTTTCTTCACAGTCTTTAATGTTCTCCTCAGATCAATAACAAATCCCAAAATCAAACACACACAGGGTGGAATAGCTAGATTTGTGTCGAGCGCCACACTTTTTCCCCTGCAGGCCTGAAATCGGATCCTACAAGTGCTCTCACTGAATTGTCTAAGTAAACACAGGGCAGAATGATATGTCCTCCCTATGGGGCAATCTATAACTCTGTTTTTATCTGTAATTGTAGCACCACTGTAATTATTAACCGGAACAGCAAGTTTTGTCAAAAAACCAATAGTGGGTGTCTGGCAAACTGTGAGTGATTTAGCACAGAAAATAGGCCCAATCTGTGTGACAAAAGCCCAAACATAGTGAGGGGGGACTTGAAAAATTGATTTTTAAGAGGCAAAATCTTAACAATGGCGTGCACAATGGTGAGCCAGACTGAGAGATTTTGAAGACTGTTTTTGTTTTTTGTAAGATGATGCAATGTGTGTTTACTAAAAGGATTAAAAGGACATGAAGAACAAACAGTTTAACCATCTACTCTCTGGATTACTGTACACACACACACACACACACACACACACACACACACACACACACACACACACACACACACACACACACACA
>JAVDPK010002066.1:0-11413 GCA_034780415.1 Cichlasoma orientale
CACAGCAGGGAAACACAGGTGCACGTCATCACACAGATGGCACAGGACAAGAACACAGGTCAAAACTAAATACAACTGAAAACGCTGGGTCTAGGGACCCAGGACCATGACAAAAATCTTTGTTTAAGTAGGAGTTAGAAAATATCCAGACTTCAACCACAAACCTATCTCATCATTAATCACTATTCTGATACATCAAACATTGGAAAGCTTCCACAAGAATGAAATCCCTTCAAGGGCTTTTTTGTGTATCTCTACCACCAGGGTTATATGCTCGGGTGTCTTTCCATTTATATGTCATATGAAATTTGGCTCAACTTTTCACATGGTGGTCCAAGATCAAGATGACACCCATCTCTGAAAATAAGTTTTTGACTATAACGTTTACATTCATGTAGTAATTATAATGATTCTCGCTTGGGGTGTGAGAGATCATGGGTTCAAATCCTGGACGAGCCCCCAATTGTCAAACTGGCTCAGAGTAAGTGGCCAGAAGGGAGTCCACACAAGAGGTTTACTTGAATAAAAGGACATTTATTAAACATAGCCTGACCAAGAGACAAACATCACCAATGGGTTGATGCAAGGTATAGTGGAAGAGAGAGACTGAGCAGTTATGGGGGCATCTTTTATATCCTGTAAGACACAGGTGAGCTGCATTAGCTAATGATCCTCCCAGCATCATATTAATAGCCTTTATATGTTGATTTAGGGGATTCTTGTATGAAATGAATCAACTAACAACATTAAAAACTCAAGGTATCATTTTCAACCCACTCATTACATTAATTTTAACCTCATTCACTAGCAAGCAAAATCTGATAGTTGGCAACGCCATTCACAAAACTGATGCCCAAAGAAAGACATTTGAAAATCACATAAAACGTAATGACAGGATGTGCAAGGAGCAGTTTGCTCACTAAAACGAAGGCACACTGACCTGACTGTGATTTAGTATCTGAAAATACCTTTGGATGAGAATTCACAATGCTCATTTCCCCACATCAGCACTGACAGAAGCTTGCCTACCAGACAGTAATTAGAACACATTGGGACTCAAATGACCACAAGAAGCTTTTTCAACCTTATTTCATACACACCTACATTAACACACACACACACACACACACACACACACTACTACTACTGTAAAAGTGTAGGAAATGTTGGAAATACACTGAAGGATGTATAGTGTTATATTATTTATGCATGTATTTTTTTTTAACCTTCCTTAATTTATGAAAAATGACTAAGATTAAGACTAAGATATCCAAGAATAGATTTAAATAAAATTTGTTGGTTTGATCTGAGCATACTCTGTCCTAGTCCTCAAACTAATAAATGACTTGCTGATGACTGTATGTGTTTGGTTCTAGTACTCCTTGACCTGATTACAGTCTGTGACACAAATGTTTAATACATACGGAATGACAGACTAAAGTTCCTAGTGTGAAAAAAATCTGGATTATTTTACCTAAAGGCCAACAAATTCTGTATCGTTAACACTTTTATAATTTCATCATTTTCTTCATTGCGTATGGAGTACCTCAAGGCTCTGTTCTCATTCCCGTTCCATTTCCTCCATACAGCTATTCTTACACTACCTTTGCTTTTGTTTTTTTATCTTCATACTGATAACATTGGTTTATCTCACCCATTTAATTATCTGTTGATCAGAATTTTTAACCACCGCTACTCACTGCCCGTCTCAGACAGAATCACTTTACCCCCACTTTAACCTCCCCTACGTGAGCCACCTTCTTGCCAGAACTGATTTTAAATTTCTCCAAACAGCTTTTAAAGCACTTCACAGCTTGGTTCATAGCGACATGCTTTTTATTTGCCTTTAACCAGCAACCACAGTTTGCTTAGAATAAACAGAAAAGGAGCTTGGCAGCAAGCACTAACAGTGATAAACAGCATGGCTGAGAGAGGATAGAGAAATCAGAGAAACCTGAAGAACCCTAACACAAACTGACAAAGCATGAGCCACTCACTCTGTTTGACTGACAGGTGATCTATGGGATGAGCAATTTAATATATATATATATATTTTTTGCAATTAGTAACAAAGTTAACAAACAAATGCACACACAATAAAGGATCCGCTTGGTTCTAATCCTTAAATATGCTGCTACAAGCACACTACATTGTCAGTTTTTAAGCTCTAGCACTGAGCAACAGCTCCCACATTAGAGAAGCTGAAGTGTTTACTGGACTTTGCTGAGCCTCTTTTACATCCTCCAGGGAGAATAGTCTTATCCCATTAACTCACCCAAGGTTGGCTGGGATTTTCATCTCCAAAGATATGCATTTCTAAACATTGTATAAGCATTGTGCATTATTCATTGTGCTTATTAGAGGAGGTGGACTTTGGGTTATTGCAAATCAGAGGAACAAATATTAACCCATAACATTTGCATGTGAATGAGTAGGCTTCTCACTGAATGACTTACAAGGACTGGTTATACAGCGCGTACCCCAAAGGTAAGAACTGCTCCACACTAATACAAACAATATAGGCTGGAATTAAAATTGTATGACCACCCCCTCCTATAGTATAAGTCCAATTTTATTTGTACTTAGACAATATCCTATGTGTGTAATAGTAAATGTCAGTGGTATTTGCAGGAAAATGACATAATTAACTTTGCTAATAAGAGGCAGCGTGCCATATTGCTGCTGTGCAGGAACAGTAGATCGACAAAGAACGTTATGGACTCTTTGCCCCTAATGTGTGCCGTTTTCATTCAGTGCGCATGCTTGCACATATGTTACCCCGTTTATGAGGTCTATTAGCATCAATTCATTGATGAATATCAATGATCTTCCAGGATTGAGCGGCCTCGGTGTGGCCTGAGGTTTTGTTTTGCTGAGATTGTAGCCTAATGAGGCATTGCGATCCTCATCCACGCAGACTTGAATCCCATCCTACACCCCCACCCAGCCTTCTGGTCCACACTAAACATGCCCTGATGCAGATGTCTTCAGCATGAGTTACTCATTAGCTATAGGGTTATTTTCCAGCTGTCATCCACTTTTTTTCACTCATTATGAAGTGGAAATATGGGAATTATTAAAAATCAATCCGAAAAACATTGAAACTGTAGTATTAAAACATTTCCAAGAGGGAGCACATGTTTAACTTGGCTTAAAAAGCCAAGTAAATATATTTCACTTTAATGGTCTTATTTACAACCTATAGTGTTTAAAATCCAGTGCTTTACTAACTCTTGCATGTCAGCAGACAGCGGTTAGCACATTAATTTTCAAAATAATATATATCTTCAGCTCATTTGTGTCAATCATGTTCAACTTTACTACATCCCACTCGTCTGTGTCCATCAGATGCTCGATGGGACTCATCAGACTTCAGTCTCAGCGTGCGCCAACTTGTCATCTTAGTGACGCACGCAGCTCAACTTTACTTGACCTGGTTACATCACTTCACTGCCTCTCATCTTACCGCATTTGTCATAATTACATTATCATAGGAGCATGTGCATGTGTGAGTGAAGGTGTGAGTGAACTAAAGTTGAAGAAGCCTCCTGCGCCCATTTTGATCTCCAGCACAGCGTTTTTTAATTACTGTATTGTCTGGCAGACAAACTCCTGCTGGAGCTGATGGTTGAACAACTTCAAGCAAGAGCGTGAAGATTTTTTTTTTTTTTTTTTTTGCATATTGAAGAAAAGGTAACAAAATGTGCCTGAGTTGTAAAATACATGCAGGCAGACTGTTCCTGGCTCTTCACGGTTTAAGCAAAATGCAGCTGAATCGGGTGATTCTCAGCACAAGGACTGCAAACATGAGCTGAGAAACACCAGGCGTTACAATCATCCTTCGTTAGCCAAAGAGTGAATTCAAGGAGGGCCAATCCATCTTTTATATACAGTCTATGATTAAAATAGAAAAATTTGCTGTTTTATCTTTATATTTTTGGTCTAAATTGATTTGTTTTGGCAAGGATAAAAAAAGAAACTGACATCCAAACACCACTTTAACCTGCTGCTGTTTTGAGAATGGCCGTTCTACCCGTCTTGGTTTGTTTTTTCCTCTGACACCCATCATGTAAAGGTCACGTCTAATAACAGCCCCTCTGCTGCCATCCCAGGAGCTTCCTCCTCCAGCAGTCAGTGCCTGATGTCATATGAAACACAACAAGGAAGTTAGAGCCTGACAAAATGTTCAGGGGGTTTTCTGTTTTCAGGTGTGTTATTGTGACTTCATGCAGAGCTTGCTCTGACTGTCACACGGATCACGTATCTTGCAGTTTTTAATGCAACATGAAAATAGAAAAGTAGCCATGGAAAATTCATGTTGTAATGAAATTAATATGACGTCCTGGCAGCATTTGATCCGGCCGATATTAAGTTTTTCCATGGCTCATGCTTGATACACTCTGTCTTCTTCTAGCCAGACAGGTCAGTAATGAGAAAAACTTGTTTTATTCAGAAAACATGGCTTTCTGAGGCTGGCTAGAAACCCACTTTATTTGGCTGTTATGACCACATCCTAAGTGGGTCAGTCATACTAATGGGCTGCTCCATCGTCCTTCGTCTGGTAATTCAGAGCATTGATTGAACTCAGTCTCAACTTTCTCTTAACCTGTGCAGAGAGGCAGAAAACACGGTATCACTCAGGAGGAAAGAAAGAAAAAACAGGAGGGGTGATCGAAGGGAAAGATGATGTTCTCATATGCCTGACTTGGTCTGTGAAAGAAACATGTATTTCCAAATATAGCAATGTGACCCGAGGACATGGTATTTAGATCTTTGCACCAATATTTCAAAGAACTATAAAACCCTTTTTTGCCTACAGTGGTAAATGTTTCTCTTTTTGAGATATCTTTCTCAATTTTTTCATACAACATAATATTTACTTGATGTGCACTTAATTCTTATAATTAAGCACCTTGCAGAACATTCATGAAAAGATGTCAAAAAGATGGCGACGCTGCTGCGGCACTGAGATTTCTTTGAAAAGTGAAGGTGAAAAGCCATCTGCTCAGATGCTTGAAAAGGCATCTAGAAAAAAAAAAAAGACATGAAAACAAATCCTTTCTCCTGAACACATTTGCAAACTCCTCAGACAAGCAGCAGACTGATGATCGTGAGACAGCAGCGCTAATCAAAGCACCATTGTGTAGCATGTGTAACGATAAGTTTTGACAGGTTTGCCGTTTTTATATAGAGTGCTGTGAAAAAGTATTTGCCTCCTTCTTGATTTCTTTTTTTTTGCATATTGTCACACTTATATGTTTCAGATCATCAAACACATTTTAATACTAGACAGAGTGATCTGAGTAAAAATGACGTTTTTAAATCATGATATCATTTATTAAGGGAAAAACACTATCCAAACCTACCCGGCCCTGTGCGAAAAAGTAATTGCCCTCCTTGTTAAACTATGAATTAACTGTGATCAACCACATTTTTTGGGAAGCTGACTTCAATCTCAGCAGCCACACCCTGGCCTGGTTACTGCCAGACCTGTTGAACCAAGAAGTCACTTAAATAGAAACCCGTCTGACAAAGTGAAGCAGGCTGAAAGATCTCAAAAAGCAGCACATCACACCCTGATCTAAATAAACAGCTGAGAAACACAGTCACTGACACCTATCAGTCTGGAAAGGGTTACAAAGGCTCCTTCTAAGGCTTTGGGAACCACAGTGAGAGCCGTTATCCACAAATCTGGAAAACTTGGAACAGTGGTGAACCTTCGCATTTAATTTTAATGGAAATTTAATTAAATTCTAATTAAAATAGAATTCTAATTCTGAGCATTTATTTATTTTTTTGCTCATGTTGTTTTGTGTATGTCCAAAAGGAAATAAATAAATGATACAGTACATCTAAAACTGCAACATTTACTACAGCAATGAGAAATTAGGTTAACCAATCAATGTTATTTATGTGCTTATGCGTCTCTGTGTTTACAGATTGAAATGCAAGCAACTGCCTGAATTAATTTACATGTGCACACGTGCGCACTGTCAGCCAAAAGTTTGCTTTCAGTCTTTGGAAATGTAACCAGGCTCACCTCACTGTCTCACTGCTGGGTTGACTTATGCAACTACAGTTTCCCTTTCACAGTCCCAGCTCGTGCTTTGTGTTTAGGCGTAATATAGTGTACATTGCTCTTCCGATACCAATAATCTAGTTTTAATAATCAATGACTCCCAGAGGACGCGTGATGGATTGTAATGCTGTGTGAACGCAGGCTGTCGTTAATGATTCAAATTTACAACACCAACCAGCGCCGTATTGTTTGTCCTTGCCACATTTCAGCACATCTATTTTGTATCGAATGCCATTCATCATTCCTCAGTCAAACATGCTTCATGTGAGCACACATAATGTGGTCGTAAAAAGACGGATGCTGCAGCGCATGAGAAGCAGTAGATAATGGCCCTTTTTGGACTTGAGGGTATTTGTCACTTTTGTTTGTACACCAAATAGCAAAGTACATCAGCAAGGACAACTGTGGTTTACACCATCCACTGGCAGGCAGCCAAGCAAAGAGTAATAACAGAGATGGGAAGAAAAAGGAGCTACCTTACATCATTCATTGCGCCTAAGACCGACAGGAGAGTGATGTACAGTATGTGTCACAAAGGAGTGTTTAAAGGGCTCAAATTCCAGCGCAGTCTATTGCAATTGCTGTTTGAAGAGCCTCACTTTCCACCTTATTTGGCTATCTGTGCAGTTATTTTGTGCATGAGTCTGACACTCACCATAACATTCAGACGTTCTATTTCCTCAGCATGGAGGCATGTAGCAGCCCGCTGAACGCAACAGGCTATATTTCAATTCTGTGATTTCATTTCAAACTAGTGAGCATATTTTCTCTGATAATATTCCCACTTCCAAGATGTGAACAAATAAAAACATCTTAATTTGTCTGTTTCCAGCATTCTGAGGTCAATGCTTGCACTATATTACCAGAAGTTTTTGCTTGTCTGCCTTCACACACTTGATTGAAATCCCATTCTTAATCCATAGAGTTTAATATGATGCTTCAGCTCTTCTGGGAAGGCTTTCCACAAGGTTTAGGAGCGTGTTTATGGGAATTTTTTGACCATTCTTCTAGAAGCACATTTGTGAGGTCAGATGTTGGACAAGAAGGCCTGGCTCACCGTCTCCGCTCTAATTCATCCCAAAGGTGTTCTGTCGGGTTGATGTCAGGACTCCGTGCAGGCCAGTCAAGTTCTTCCACACCAAACTCCCTCATCCATGTCTTCCCACACAGAGCATGAAATTGTCCAAAGTGTTTTGGGATGCTGAAGCATTAAGAGTTCTTTTCACTGAAACAACTCCTGAAAAACGACCCGATACACCTTGAGCTAATCTGAAGGCCACATGAAGTTTGGAGGTCTGTAGCAACTGACTGGAGAACGTTGGCGAGCTCAGCGCATTATCCACCTCAGCATCTACTGACACCACTCTCTCCTTTTTCATGGCCTACCACTTTGCGGCTGAGTTGCTGTCGTTCCCAATCGCTTCCACTTTGTTATAATACACCTAACAGTAGACTGTGGAATATTTAGTAGCAAGAAAACTTCATGACTGGACTGTTGCACAGGTGCCATCCTATCACGGTACCACGCTGAAATTCACTGAGCTCCTGAGAGCGACCCATTCTTTCACAAATGTTTGTAGCAGCAGTCTGCATGCCTAGGTGCTTGGTTTTATACACCTGTGGCCGTGGAAGTGATCGGAACACCTGAATTCAATGATTTGGATGGGTGAGGGAACACTTTTGGCAATATAGTATGTATGCTGCATACACACACACACACACACACACACACACACACACACACACACACACACACACACACACACACACACATTATTTCACCACTGTGTTTGCCCCCTACTTCTGTCTCTGACAGAGCTTTTGCTGCCTGAGCCAGATGGCATTTCTCAACACAAATGAGGCCCGCTGACTAAAGCATGGCCGTAACACGACAGACAGAAAATAGTGACGGTCCGAGTGCGCTGTCTCTGAATAAATCATGGGCTGGAGAACAAAGGCTTCTCGCAGCTTGATCAACAAAGCTCATTTAAATCTCTTTTTAATGCACTAAGACCTGCAAAATGTATCAACCTGGCTGCATTAAACTCAGCTTAACATTTACAACAACGGGGAACCTTGTCTGAAGGAGCTGTTAATTCCTCATTTATTCTGTGGAAAAGGACACTCTCTAGGGTGCAGCGAGTTAATCTCTATTAGCTGATGACAGTGTGGGTTTTTGCTTCCATTAATCCGACAAATTTCTTGACTACAGACTAGTGGTGCAGGTAGCAACAGCCGTGCTTTCAGCCCACTTTTTTATCCTGAATGTTCTAACATGCCATAAAACAAAGAATAAACCTAAAGGGATCATGCTGAATCATTCTGCCACAGTCTCAAAACACCACTTTGTTTATAGTTAAAAATATGCTTGGTTCTCAGTCACTTGAAAAAAACGTGTACTATAGAAAACCTGCCTAATGTGCACATTGTGACCAAGCACAGCTGGATCTGACCTAAAGAGACCCAGGCACTGCACGGCCTTTCTAAAATGTGGCTGAGCCAAAAGCAGTGTGATTGGCATCGTGTCCAGCTGTCAATTAAGTTGATCAAGTAATAAGTAGTCCTCTTAGAAAGGGTAGTCAAATTATTATAATTATATAATTAGACTATTTCTTTCTTATAGTTATGGACAAATTCATTAAATGTTGTGGTCAGCACTCAACATGCAGCATACTGACACAAAGACCCATAGAAGTACAATAAGAAGGCATCTGGGCAACTTTAGGTCTACTTTAAGCAATGTTCCTTTAGCGTCTGTGCATTAAGTACACATGTCTTGTGTGTTTTATTATAACAATTGCACAATTAGTGTGTTAATCTGAGCTTCACATCCATCTTCTGCGTATGGGTTACAGCAGGATTTGTGGTTTAAAATGAAATGTTTTGTAATAAATCTGATGGACTTTGATGAAATTTTGTGCTAAATTGGTTGGGTTAGGATTAGGACCTGTAACTTCCTGGAAATTTTCTTCTAGATGGATCATGAGTTCAGCATCGCTGCTGCTGTCTTATTGTATTCAATCACACAACCTCTGTAGGCGTTCAAAGCAGTGCATTCGTGTTATTTTAGATGAAATTAATATTACTTGAAATGCGGAGCCTTCCGTTGTGCCAGCAGTTACAGGCATACAGGTGAAAGTTTTGTAGTAATGAGATTTATGGATTTGGCCTTCATCTTTTGAAAACTGCACTGTCTCATCAACTTTACCTTCTGTTTAATCAGCGCTTTTCTGACAAAAGGTCATCAGGAGACATCCAAACCTGTACCGCAAATATTTGCCCATTTGTGATCAGAAGGGCCGCATCCTAAACATTTTGCCTTGGATTTTTTGCGAGCGCAGCTATTAACCTTTTCAAAAATCGAATCTGGATTTGACAAACTGGGGCCTGGCATAATGCGCTTCATCCCTCAGCATGGATTAAGAAAGCCACAGCCTTTTATCAAGCAGGACGAAAATCAGAGATAGCGTGGTGAGACAGTTTGAGGTAAAATGTATCTGGGTCAGGTCCGGTCCGTCAGACGGTTTTTGCTTATTATTGAACACTGCCATCCTCTCTCTCTCTCTCTGTCTGCCTCGCGTTATCCAGCAGATCCCCTCTCATATTGACCGCATGCATTACAGGGCTCGGGGAACATGGCTACAAAAGTCCCTCATTAGAAGTTTGGGTTTCTGTGAGCATTATGGGAGGAGGTGGAGTATTGATCGCTGCAAGATAGCTAACTGGAAAACACTTCCCATCGGAGCCGACTGAAGCTCATTTGGGAGGGATGCTGCTGGCAAGCTGGAGACTATTCCACATCTGGTTATTGGACCCGGGGCGGTAGTGAGTACAGTATGTTTCTTCTGCAATCAGGAGACACTGGGAAATCTATATGTGGTAATTACAAATTCATGCCACCACTGTGAAATTGAACACTTGGCATCATTATAAAATAATGGGCGCATTAGAGGGAAGTTTGCAGCAATGATTCCCTCTTGTATGAGTATCATCAGCAGTGATCCACACAAATGCAATATTATCCTGTCAAATTACTCAATGGGCACTATTATGAGAATGCACCATTGGAATGTGGTTTTCTTCAAACCAAAAGCAAAATGGACTGTGGCTCAAAACTAAAGCGCAGCACCCAGGACGGTTCATTTGGTTCAAAGTAAATCATTTACTTTGCTTACCAAGCTCATTTGGAAACCATTACTTCAAGGGGGCTTTTCATATTTCTAATACAATAGCCAATTTGTACATGAGAATGTAAAATATGCTATGACTCACATCCATTCTCCCCATCTGTAATGCAATTACCTCACATGCTGTAACTCCCACTATGATTCCATAAATATTCATGCAAATCCAACAATTCATAGGAGGCACATATTCACTATCAAGTCTGAAGTGGCATGTGCTTTATGGCAAAAATATCCCTGACTCTGTATTTGATATAGGACATGAATGGCTGTGCTATTCCCACTGCTGACAGGGTAAGACAATGGATATAGGTCATGAAGAATGAGGTCCACTTAAAAAGTGCTCATCATACTGGAAGGCAGAGTCATTATTTTTCACAGAAACTCAGTAATGGGCACACGCAGATGCCAAGATGAAAGGCCACTGTCTGCTTTCATAGTCATCTCTCAAAGACCATTTTTACAAATGTTGTCCAGCCTATTTTGCCATCGACAGCCTTTAATCAACGCATAAAGATTGTCCCGACTCTGCCATATCTGCCCTATGAAAGGCCCTATTGAAAGAAAACACTGTTTTCATTCATCATTAAAGATATTGGTGCAGACTTTGTTTTTATCCCGAACATCAAAAGCATCTCAGATTCTTCTGTTGCGCTTCACATATAAACGCAGACATACTCAGGTAAACAGACCGCCTTTTACAAAGCGTCGGAATAACGATTCTTGCTGCGTTTCGCCGCACTGAAGATGTCACAACTCAATTACGAGCCCGACGTAACGTGGCAAAGCTGCGATTTCTCCCCACGCTGTGCACTTCAAAGGGTTCTTGTGCTTCACCTTGTATATTAAAACGTTTATCACGAAATGGTGTGTACAAAGTCTCGAGTCAATCCCTTTAATAATTACGGCCCTTCCCACCTCTTACTTTAGCTATTGGTCCTTAGTGTCCTTTGTAACACTGAATAGGAATTTGGGCCCAGTCATCTGGAAATGAGGAAGGAGGGAGGTGACTGGACGGTATTTGTTCTGGCCATGCTCGATGAAGCTGCTAATTGTCCTTGGCCATGTAATGCAAACCTACATGTCCTATCCGGGGGGGGGGGGGGGGGGGGGGGGGGGGGGGGGGGGGGGGGGGGGGGGGGGGGGGGGG
>JAVDPK010002066.1:11423-30706 GCA_034780415.1 Cichlasoma orientale
CCCCCCCCCCCCCCCCCCCCCCAGTATCACTGCTGTACAGTCTCTTTATTCTCCCAAACCATTTTCACAGTGTCAGGCCACTGAAGAAAAGAGCGAAAGAGCAATAGGGTTTTTGTGACTGGCTTGAAAAATTAATGCTTCGGTATTAGCAGTAATATGCTGTTGCAGTACCTTATTTTGCTCTCGACTCTTTATTTATTTTTACCAGAGTGGTCTAAAAGTTTTACTTGAGCAGCACTGGTATAAAGGAAATTATGCAAAGTAGTAGCTGATGTCCCTTTTTCCTAGTCCGAGTGCAGTTCACACCAGTAGCCTTAATGAGTTTATGAAAACGGGTAAATATTGTTTTCTGTTGCAATGAAGCAACTCTCTGAAGAGCAGCTCTCTAGAGTGAAAGCCCCAAATGATGCAGCCAAGGAGCATCCAATGAAATCCGCTACTATGTAACACTATCAGTGGCATTCACTGTTTTTGAAGCTTGATCCATACTATTGACTAAAACAATGATTTCTGGGCTCGTAATGCTTTAACTACCATTTTTTTTTAAATAACAATCTTCAGTGCGATAGTTAATCACTGGAATAACCCATCACAACATCCATCCATCCAGTTTCCTATTGCTCAGTCACACTAGAGTAAGAACGGGATGACAACCTCCCCGCAACCAGGTCCAATCAGCGGTTTCACAGAATTTTTTTTGCTCTCAGAGACCAAATGCAGGTAGTTGCAGCAACCACCTGATCGCTTAGAGTGAGTGAGTGTGTGCAGATGAGTGACACTCATCTGGGATGCATGTCTCGACACAACTGGTTGCCAACTGGTTGTATTCTGGTTATATTCCGGCCTCATCAGAGCGTGTCATTTCTTAACATTAGTTTCTTATTTTTAATTTATCTTTATGAAAATGTACAATCATGAGGATATGAACCAGAAGACTGCTTTTTTTGTTTCTCTGAGATGCCAGTGTCTTTAAAAAAAAAAAAAAAAAGGCAGTATTTGACACCCTGGGCATGCAGACAGGCTTGACTATCACATAGCAGGCCATTTCACTGAATCCAGATGTAGCAGACTGAGAAACCATCCATCAAACTCCTGGTGAGACAGTGAACACGCTAAAACTGTCAGTGTAACAGAGAATTACTGCAACTACTGAATTTCAAAATGTAATTGTGAAAAAGCAATGTCACACTCTGTCAATGATATATACCTAGCTGAAAATAACTGTGGGAAAGATTTCTGGTGTATTTGGAGTCCTTTCTTAATCTTAAGCGTGATATTGTTGCTGGCTGATTTAAAGATACCTGCAGAATATTTTGGATGTTGGGTACGATTGATGCCTATATGGGCTGCCACTTAGCATGACATGCACTAATGCATGGCACAAAGAAAAAGTATAAATCTGATGGAATCACAGGCACCCTTCATTTTTCAGTCTAATGGCTGCAGCATTAACAGCTGCTAGTCGCTGTCTTATAGTCATTTATAACCACCCATGTTATTCTAGCCTGCCATTTTACTACCATAGTGCTATAAATCAGGGGGCAAGAAGGGGGCCAGCACCCCCATTTGCGCCTGTTTCTGGAGAGAAATATGGAGCAGTGTGACGGCTGAGAACCGAGGTGGATAAAACGACTAAAACGTAGCATTTAAATGCAGCATTTAAAAGTCAATCATAGCTTCTCTCATGGCTTCAGGTCAAATATTTTCATTGCACAACTGGCCTGTTTTGAATTACTCTGCTATTATAGTGCTTACATCACTTCTACAATAGTACATGATCAGTCATGTTGGCTTATTTGGCTGTTGATAGATTTAATATGTGAGCTGCTTTTTTTTTTTTAACTGAGAGCAGTGTTGGAATAAAAAAGGGTGTGTGTGTGTGTTTTTTTAAGCTAGAAATGTAGCTTTTCAGAGAGATCCTGGTTCCTGTAAACACTGGAGGGAGATGTTTGAATGCTTTGGCCACAACAGCACAGGCTGATATATCCCTGCTTGGCCTGTTGGCTCCCGTGTGGCATGGCAGCACACCGCATTTAATTTACTAGTGGCTCGACTAAATGTATCGGGGGAGGCTCTCCATAATTCATGAAGGAGGAGAAAGAGAGAGAGAGAAAAAAAAACGTGATGAATCTGCGGTTGCTATTCATACATCCCCCCTCCTGTACTTTCAGCTGAATGTTAATGGGCAGAGACAAAAGACAAAAAAAGGGATGAACACTGGAAGCCGAGATGGAGATCTAAGGTTTAAACAAGTTTAAATGTGGAGATGTGTTTGCGTGTGTTTTTGTAGATCTAAAACTGAATCCCAAGCAGGAAGAGGAAGAAAAAAAAAACTCTTTGTAGACTTTGCATTAATCATTGCCAGTTCTGTTCCTGACCATATTCTTATCTCCATAATTAAGTAATTAACAGCTCTCGTTGCCAGTTGCCCTGCGCTCGGACAGGCCGCAGCAGGAAAATAACACTAAATCAGTCAACCGTTACAGGATTTTGGAAAACAGCTGCATGGTAATCAGAGATTAAAGGTAACGAGTGAAGAAATGGATATTGGTTGGCAAGGAGCAGGAGGAAACGTTCTCACACTCCTGCATGCACGTACATGCACGCTCTAACAAACACATACACTAACTAAGAGATGAAAAATGACCACGGGCGTTTTCACACACTCGACGTGCCGGCACATGCGCTCATGCACCAATTCACCCACTGATGCAGACCTGACCTGTAAATCAACACTTGACAGGATGGAATTTATCACAGATCTTTGCACTTTTCGGTTCCACATGGGAATGCGCGCAAATACCGTTGTGCAATCGTGATATATAGCAGGGGTTTGCACCTCGTGCTCATGACAAAGATGGACTCAAGCAAAGAGAAAATGAACAATTGATATTCAGCTTTGCTAAGCGATCAGTTTATTTAGACTTGTGTTCTTGTTTTAAGAATTTTTTTTTCCTTTTATTTATTCCTCCTGGGGTGATTGTGCCCCCTACCTTAGCAGTCTGCAGAGTGGGTGAATCATTGGTGCAATATTAATCTTCCATCTGAATATGCAGAATCTTCAGGCTCTTTTTGGTACCCGAAGCGTTCTGGTTTCTGTTTGTAGTATGATCAGTATTGACCAATCGTGCTTCGAGAGTCTTTGGCTGCATATTGGAATCCCTCTGAAGACCAAAAGAGGCAGTGCATTTGCAATCTTAAAATCATTGGCTATCCTCCGATGATGCTATTTAATTGGCTGTGCAAGCAGTAGATGTCTTGTTGCTTTGTCCCATCTGTAACTCACAGTCTGTACATTTCTCTGTTACACTCTACTACACATGCACGTAAGGTGTAGGACCACTAATAAATACATTTGCGTCACTGGCAGTCAATGGTTATTTAACCCTTATTTTGAAAATTACGCACAATCGGCGAAAGACGAGTTCTGTTTCTTCAGCCTAGCCTGTGTTTTACTGGTCTTTGTATTCGAGTCGCCTAAAAGGTTTGACCTTTCTCTTTGCATGGCGTCTATAAACAGTGACATCTGGGAAAAATCAAACGGTCTCCATGTAAGGCTCTGTTCACCTGATGCCATCTCAGTTTATCGTAATTTATTGGACGTGATCTTACACACATCTATAAAAGTTAACAAGCTCACAACATTTATGTGGGCTTTGTGCTTCTCTGTGTTGCACGGAGAGAGAGAACAGAGGACATTTGTTGAAAGGCCCGCTGATCTATCGGTCATACTTGGACTTCAATGAATACATCTTTTCTTTGATCTGCTAAAGTTGTTTATAATGATTCTCTATTAGTGGCACAGTCATTACCCTTTCCCGTGGGAGTGATGCATCCCCACCTTTTAACACACACACACACACACACACGCACACACACACACACGCAGGCCATTCATTCCCATCAACAGCACAATGTCCAGCAGATTAAAAAGAGAGAGTGGACATATCTCAGAGAGCCCATACATCAAGCAGTCTTCCCTCTGTGGTGCCACTGTAAAAGCTGGGGTGCCCTGCTGGACTTTGTCATGTAACTCTTCCTCTGTTTTTTTTTTTTTTTTGTTTTTTTTTAAAGGCAGAGATAGAGGAGTCTTTCATTGCCGGTTGCTGTCTGAGATAGTTAATCTCGGGCCTATAATAGACTCGCTTCAGCTTCACAATGTAGCGGAGCATGTCCCTCTGATTTGGAGGCCTTGTTCCAATCTGGCTCCAATCAGCGTGTTGAGTTTCTGAGACCACTGCTGATTTTCTCGCCTCAGATGAGTGATCGCTGGGAGACAGCCGGACATGCGCTGCCAAGCCCCGATCGCATGTTTTGAAAAAAAAAAAAAGATAAAAAAAGAAGAAATCACACAATCCAACGATGAAATGACCAACTGTGTGTATTTGTGTGAGTGTCCTGCCAAGGCGCCACGGTGAACCAAAACGCTCTGGCTGGCCTCCAGTTTGGGATTTCTTTAATGCTCCATCTGCAGGGGAGCGTGCAGGTTGCACAGCACACCTCAGCACAGACAGTTTCACACACACATTCCAAGCACCGCGCTGTGATATTATGCTGTTTGCATTTGATGTGGGAGACTGAAGAATCATTTCATAACGTGGTTTAAAGCAGCCACAGTGGGAAGAGCAACCCGCTGCTTCGATTGAAGTGCGCTCGTCAGTGTCGACCTGCCGGATCAAAACAACCACGAGGCAACCCCTGTGGCTTGCACACCTTTGTCACTTTCTTTAGAAGACGCAATGTTCAGCATTAAAAAGGGACGAGGAAGAGGTTATTACTTTGTCAGAGAATGTTTCCAAATGACAAAAGATGACAAATATTCCTCCTCTCACTGTAGCAGCCAGCCAGCGAGTGCAAGAGAGACCGTAACCTTGGTGGTTGGCGATGCGCTGACCCGGGTCACTTTGCCTGATGTATGATGCAGCGTCACAGGGCACACCGCACATTTATTAGGCGGTGTAATGATAAAAAGATAGCGGAGGGAAATGGATGATGGTTGAATCGGAGCCCACACATGGAGACGAGGCTGCTACTTGCAGTCTCCTGGCGGTAATATCATAAAGCAGGCGAGAGAAGATGCTCCCCAGGAATACAAATGCTGCCTTTAAGTTGGAAACGTGTGGCCTGAGATGTGCCACCACATTGAAGGAGGGGGAAGATTTAGCTCTTTAGCCGATTAATCTTTGTCATCATCTCAGCATTGTGGAGAAGCAATTTAGATGGTAAATACAGTTTGTGTTTCATATATCATCTGTTTGGGTGCCGGGGCATGCCAAAGTTTGGGCGCACATTTAGGGGCTAAGCAGGATTTATGTTAAATAAATGGTCTCATGTGTCACTGAGATTTTTTTTTTTAATGTTTTTCATGGTAACAAGAAGGAAATATTTGCCACTACACATTTGAATTTCATCAGCCATGGAAATACTAAGACTTGTGGGGCAAAATGTCAATAATGTGCACAGGAGGAGGAATGTGTTACAATATATAACAATATAAACATTCAGCATAAAAATGATAGATGTTCCTTTAAAATTAATATTAAAACTTTTTGTTGGGTTGAAACATGTTGGGTGGTTGAGTTCTGAAATGATTTCTTCTGCTTGAGTTGGCTGTCAGACCAAAAAAAAAACAGCACTGCCGCACCCAGCGTATGGGGTTGGTGTAGCTGGAAGTCATCCTGCTGGTTTATATTCAAGTTATGTATCGCAGTATTTTTCCCAGTGGGCCATGCTGACTTAGAAAAGGCAAGGGGAAGGGCCCAAAAATGGGAAGATAAATAAACACAGCTACAGATTATGAGAAAAAATATTACTAATATAAATTTAAATGAACTTATGTCACGCTGATCGTCTGCCTAAGTTGGTGATTAAACACGCTGCACTGGAGCTGAGTTGAATAAGTACGGTCTCATTGCAGCCATTCACCTGGCAGCATAATGCAGCATAATAACCTCATTGATTTTTGGGGAACATTGTTTTGCTTTCTTTTTAAGAGACTGAGGTCGCCCGTGGTATTTTTTTAATGTTATAGTAAGTGTTGGTGTGGTTCACAGATATTTTCATAATTTCTTAATGAAGCAAGAAGAAGAAGATGAAGGACTGATGATCAACATATAACTTTAAATACAGACTGTAATGGAATGACCGCATGCTACGTGCAGCGATATTATACTTCCTGTTTAATTAAATCAAGTAGTCCTCAAAAATAGCAATGATTAGTAACAAATTCCTTCTTATTTCTAAATGTTTTATAATTAGGATTTTCTTCTGTACATTTTGGCTCACTTAAGGACACGAAGGCAAGCTGAGCACCTGGAACCTCTTAATATCCAACAATGAAAATGTGCTTACTAAATAATTTGAATTTTATTGTAACTTTGGAGCAGATTTAAGATACCTATAAAGTTGAACTTAAGCAGTGATGTTGCTTTCCTCCACAGCAGCTCTGCCCCCGCCAACTATTTGCATAACTAAACCTCAGCCCTCCCTGCATGAGTCCACGATGCCTATTAGACTTTCAACATATGTCATAAACACCCTCACAGAATCAAACTGGGAGGATTTTTCTCTCTGAGCTGCTATACTCCGTCTGGCTCGTCTCACATCTTACTTTTAATGAGCAAAATATTTTTGGAGTCCGTCCAAGACTTTTTGCTGCTCCGCAGCAGACCTATAGAATGAGATTATCTGTCCAGGAGCTGCTGAAAACTGTGGGAAGGAGAGAGAAGTGTGTATGGAAATTACAAAACAGTCCCACCACTCCCTTGACTGTAATGTATGAGATCTACTGCCTTAATATCTCTCTTTGAAAGCATAAAGCCTGCCTCTTTAGAAGTCCCGAGAAAACTCCAGTGTGCCCGCTCCACTCCACTGGCCCAGTGACAGCAGTGGCTTGATATGGAACGCATGTTTCATATTCAGTAGTCAATGGGGTGAGTAGTGAATTATGCTACAGTCTGCCAGCAAAGCATACAGATTGTCCCCGCTGTGTGCATAACAAATGCAAAACAATTTTACATATGGTATTCATATGACATCTGGAGCTAATGGAAAAGATATAAAACACAGCTTCACCCTGAGTGATGGAATTTTAAATTGTATTCTACACATGAACGCCTCCCGGTGAACATGGACGCTAAACAGAGAGGAAATGAACTGATGGCCTAATTCAATTCATTTCAATTTGAAACCACTGTGAGACTTGTGAGACCTGCTCACTTCAGGTCACCTCAATAGGCGTGAGCGGGGTTTGGGGCACCTGGAAGGGATCGCTAGGCTGTATTTTAGGAAGCTGACAGCTGGTGTCATAAGCCACCACCTCTGTTTAATGCTGGATCTTTACAGTGGACATAGATGGCCCCTTTCACTCCTCTTTCAAACCATCTTTCTTCTCAGTCCAAAATGTGAACAGTGGCGTCCTCCAAAGACATGTGCTTATACCAGTTAGGCCTTCATCAAATCAGTGAACATGCACAGGGAAGAAAGTCAGACACCAACTAACACAATGATCTCTTACGTAGCAGCTTTGTCAGAGAAATGCAGGAGAATTGTCTCCAAGCATCAAATCCCAGCCACACTTTAAGACAAAAACTGCTCCCAAGGACAAAACTCTCAAACACAAGCTAAGCAACATAGTGTATGCTGTGCTGTGCAGTGCAGTGCAGCGACACAAGTCGCATGATCACAGCCCGCACACCAAGAAAATTTACTGGAGCTCTCAAGAGAAACTTGTAATTTTTCTCCCCACGCGGAGCCACTACAACTCATCTGAGGGTTCCCCGACCTTCTGAATCCCACTGTAAACCCTGATTACACTCATTTTTGTCTTTAGCTGTGGAGGCACAGTGACCCTACAGTGCAGGCAACAGCGCCTGTTTGTCTACTGCTAAGCTTTTACAATCTCTCTACATTGATACAAGTGATGAGAGCAGAGTTGAGACCGCACAGTGCGCTCACTGTCACTGTTTGATCTTGCAATAGCTTTGTTAATGTTCTATTGTTTCAGAACAATAACTTTTATTTTGATAAAGTATTTTCTATTTAGCTCTAAACTTTGCCCAATTCTATCCTGGGTTTTAACTAATTAATGATCCAAAGGAAAAAAAAAATCACAAAGCAGTTGAAATTCATGAAAATTCTTCATAATTATTAAAAAGTATCGGTATGATTATCGGTACGAGTATCGGTATGAGTATCGGTATGAGTATCGGCGATACTGGCCCTGAATTTACTTGGGATGGGATTGATATCAAATCTTGCAGTATCGCACACCACTACATTGAGCAGCACATACATGGGGAGTTATTGACAGTGCTAAGACCCTCCTCCTGGCTCTGACTGGTTGTTTTTGACCGGCAGCAGTTCGGGGAGGAGATGGAGGAGCTTGATTTTCTTTTTTTTTCACAGATTATCTGTCTCATACTGTCGCAACATGGTGACAGTTTTAACAAATATGTAAAAAACTGATTTTTTTTTTGTAAAAGTTAGATGCTGCAGCTTTAATCGGTATAAGAGGAACTTGTGGCTTTAGTCGTTACTGTCAATGATTGGCATTTTTTCAGTTTTCCACATTTAGCTATGTGGTTTTGAAATAGCAGCCATTTTCACAAAGATTGTTGTTGTTTTAAAAACAACATACCTTTATGTATTGTTTCTGAAAGGCAGAGAAAAGTAAAGACTGTTGTGATGAAGTATGAATAATTGTTTTACATTCTTTGATAAATGATGGACGTGACCCAAAGATGGTTATATTTATTTGAGCTGTGAGTGTTTAATATCTAGGTGTTTTTATGGGAATGTGGGTCTTTCAGATCAACCTGAGAAGTGATTTTGATCATGTTTCACATTTTATTGTGTCATGTAGAGTGGGGGCACTGGTCTTGGTCTCGACTCGGTCTTGGACCCTGAAAGTCTTGGTCTTGTCTCGGTCTCGGGTTAGGTGGTCTTGACTACAACACTGCCTCCTGGTGTGACCGTCAGATAGGCCTTTATGGTAACGAGAGAATGTGAAGGATTTTTGTGGCAAAGCCATGAAATGAAGCTCCGTTTGTGTTGTTTTCTTTCAGCATGCATGTCTGCCAAGGATTCCCTAGGAGGGTGATGTCACCCTCAGACGTTACACACATTGACCTTACATCCCCGTTGTGGAATGAAACCCATGCGAGCAAACTGGAAGCAGCGGCGCCTTGGATAATTGACAGTGGAGCGGCTTTGAAATGCTGATTAAGCACAACCTGCCCTGTAGCCTCCCAGACTGATGGCTCTTCATGCGGAGGAGGGGATGTGTGTGTGTGTGCGTGTGTGGGGGGGGGCTTTTGACACAGGGAGAAATCCTTAAAGGGGAGCTCTCAGTGATGGAGTTACAGTATCACCGCCACATCAGAATTCAGGGCCGCTTCTCCGGAGATGCTCGTGCAAAGAGGGGGGGATGTGAACAGCATTCATTAGGACGTCAGAGCTTCATTAAAACCTTCTTTCTGGGTTAATATTTCCTGGGTAGCTGCATGCGAATTCTGTCACGCCGCCTCTGCTTCTTCACCACTTCACTGGTGCTATCTGAGCCGCCTTACAGTCGGAGATAACACTACTTGTAGAGATTAGGATCACATTTGGAATTAAAATTTCAAGGCTCATTAATTTTTAAATCAGCCTTTCCACGCCTGCATATGTTAACACGGTTTGTATCATTTACAAATTTCATACTTTTTTTTTTAACATAACTTTAACAACATGGACATAAATTTTTAGGAATGCATCCAAGGAATGTGGTAATGATCCAATTAAGAGGCCGTAAGAGTTCTGTGTTTAATAGCTGAGTATAAAAATCAGGGCACAAACTGTCTCCTCCTGCCAATAACCACAGCAAGGTCAAAGCCGTGGAGGTCATTTGTCTCCCTCCCACCTGATGAGAAATATTGACCAAGAAGCTGTGAAGAACCAGGAAAGTGCCATAGCGCAACTTTTTCATTCTGACATATGAGCGAGGCAGAACAGTGAGTGTGGATTAAAAGACTTGACACGGAGGAGAGAGCTATCACTCAGGATGAAGGATTGAGGGGTTACGCTGGGGCCATTTGCGCTCAACCTTTTTTTCCGGGTATATAGTCAGTGGCAGCAGACTGGAAACCCATAGGTCGAGTTCTGACCGACAAAAGCGACGGCTTACCCTCGTCTCGTCTCGCTCGGGAACCGGCCAAATTTGTCCCCCGGGAGTGGAAAGACCTTCTAACATAACTCAACCCTTTGACCTTTCAACCCCAACGAGGCCTTTGCCAACTGTGATGGATGGCTTTGTGTGCAAGTCTCATGATTTATAGAGAGCTGCAAGCATTTTTTCCCTCCCTCTTTTCCCCACTTTCATGCCTTCTTTTTGATTGAATCAGGTTCCCAGCTCACATGTTCATCTTTTCTTATCAATTAGCGTCTCACCAGAAGATCCTGTGACACTGGATGAGGCAGCCTAATGCAGGGTTACAGATGGATATGGTAATCATGACAGAAGCTCCCTCTCTCTCTCTGACGCCTCTTCACTGGGTAATTTTTTACTTTTTTAATATCCATGTGCCAGAATGTGTGTTTAATGGCTTCCTGGGGGCTATAGGCTCAAATGTATTTTGTGTCAAAGTGCTGTTTCCTGAGTATTATGGGAAACTCCCACGGTGAGGAAACCTTTCCATTAGAGATATGAAAGGCTCCATATCTGTCTTAATTTTGACCCAAACCCGGAACTCTGATTCCATAATACTGTTTGTGTCTAGTCAGAAACTTTAATAACGAATCAGTAACCAATCTGTAGTTATGGGAATCACCTTAACTTGAATTGTATCTTTAGGCACTTTGTTATTAGCAGCCTGTCAGAAAAAACACATCATTTGTTCCAATTTCTTTAGTTGAAACTATGAAAAATGCCAAAGATAACACAGTCTGACCTGCACAAAAGAATATTTTTGAACCTACAGAGTGATTCCCAGAGAGCTATTATCTGGAAATTTGACATATCCCAGCATGGTGTGCAGTGTGTCCTTAAAAATTTAAGGAAACTTGACAAATGGAGGACAAAATGAGAAGTAGCAGGCCTATAAAAAACAATCTATAGCAGATAAATAGTATCTGAAAGTTGTATCTTTAAGAAATAGGGAAAAAAAATCCTGTCATAGTCCAAGAATGTAGTTAGTGTGTTTTTGGAGTTTGTTCCTCCTTGGAATCCAGGTTGTGGAACGGGCAGGTTTTCCCCTCCCTCCGGGGAAGAGTCTGGATTCCCGTTCTCCTCTGTGTGGACCCAGCCATCGGTTCCTGCTTCGTCTGCGACCAGCTTTTGTTGCAGATTCTTGCTGTGAGAAATAAAGACAGAATCTTATGAAGTTGTCTCAATCGTATCTGCGTTTGAGTCCTCCAGTTTGCTTCGGCCAAAGCAGCCTGTCACGAATCCAGCAAAGACCCAAGACAGGATCCGAGAGATTCATCTGGTCCTTCAGCTGATCCGTCCACTGTTCACTGAAGCTTCATCAGAAATGGTCTCAGTGGAAGGGTGGCTATCAAGGCTGAGCTATTCCATACTACACAAGAACTGGGCTGAAAATCAATCATGGAGCGATAAATCCAAATGTGATATTTTTTGACATTTTTGGTTCAAATTGTCATCAATAAGTATGGAGGAGGTCAGGAGAGACAAACAGCAGTGAGTGTTTACAGTCATGAAACACGGCGGAGGCTCTGTCATGGTTTGGAGCTGCATTTCAGCCAGTGGTGTTGGGGGGAGGGGGGGGGGTCTTGTTAAGATTGATAGAATTATGAACATGGAAAATTTTTCTCACTACACAAAACCATCTGGATTGGCAGCTGCTTCATTTTTCAGCATGACAATGATCCCAAACACACTGCCAGTGCAGTAAAAACACACCAGGGTAAGGCCTCTCTCCATGGCAGCATCACACTTCCTGTTTATTGTTTTGAATGTCCTTCAAGAAGCCTGGAGAACTATTCATAAAGACTACTGAAAGAGAACGCTGCCTCAGATGTTCAGGCTGAGTTGAAGAATACTGGTGGTGACTTTTGGGCTTGTTGCCTTATAAACCACATTTCCATTTATATTTTATGTTTCAATGAATCACTGCAGCTAGTTCCCATTTTCCTAGAAAAGTATAGAGAAATGAAGGGTGGCGTAGAAAAAAAAGGAAATGAGCCCACAAAATTTGCTGATGCCCTGGTCGTAGATGTCCTAGAAGACACATTTTCAAAAAAACAAAACAAAAAAAAAAAACTACATGTAACAACACATATTTAACTGCAAAAAAGGACATTTTTGGAGGTATTGGTGTTTCACCGTTTAATTTTTCTGCTATTTTTTTACTGAATGATAGAGAAATTTTGTACTTTTTTTACTTCCATACTTTTATTTTAAAACTGCAGGCTGTATAGTTTATAGCTACATTTTAAAAGCATACATAAAAACATGAGACAAGGTTATAAAAAAGATTTAACCAGAGGTTTTTGGATTGCGGTCTCCTAAAAATGCTATCCAAGAGTCCACCAAAAATGAAGAAAAATGAAAAAAAAAAAATATATATACAACCCTCTAAAAAATAAACCTACCCCACATATCTTTACTTGACAATAAATATTTATTTGTTATGTTTTTACAAATAACATTTGAGTACCGTGTTTGTATCTTGTGTCAGAATGGAGACGTGCCAGAGCATTGAGACATGCAACGCTGCTTGTATCGGTGACAGCATGCGCGCAGGAGAAACAGGAAATCTTGAGCGCTTAAACTCTGAGGCGGTGCATTCAGCATGTTAATCACACCTCATCTTTCACGTGTCTCATACTCATCATTTTGTACATCAGAATCAGCCCCATAAGAGTTTTCTCTGCCTTTTTTTTTTTTTGATCTTGCACTAGTGAACAGCGCAAGATCAAAATGCAGCTCAGTGCTGAGACTGTTTACAGAAGATGCACAGATAATTTTTTTCATATATAATTTTGTCCTTTGTCTAAATATAGCCATGCATAAACACAGTATGTTCAGCCAACGCTGACTTCTTCTTCTACATCAGTCTCTGCACCAAAGTCTAATCGTTTGTGGTCACACCTCGAACAGGAACTACTCGAAGGCTCACGCGGAACGCCTCGTAGAGCAGATTTTTACAAAATGTGGTCGAAAATGATACGACTCGAGTTCTGCAGCTAACGGACCGTCTCTATGGCAGCATCACACTTCCTGTTTATTGTTTGTAGATGATTATTGTTGCCTGGCAATGCAGTCCAAGAATAAATTGAAAACGTCTGCACTCACACCAAATCCATGACTGGCAAAGTGAATCCAGATTAGACGATTACGGCCGTGGATTAAAATACAAGCAAATGCATGCTAACTGCTTTTGAAACTGGATGGAAACGACTGGTAACGAGCAGAAAGAAATCCATCTCAGTCTCTTAAACAGAGGGACATGTAAGCTGCGTAGTTAGATATTTGTGATATTCAGTGAATCCTGCCAAACCACAGCTCAGTCCTTGTAGTCTGAAAGCAGCCAGATGATCTGCAGCGAGGCCTGTTGGTAAAAAGATGAAGGGAGTTGAGTGGCGTGCTCTTCTGGATTACTTTTGGAACTCTCTCTTTCTCTTTTTTTGTGTGGCCGAGGCTCATCTTTGTCTCCTCCCTGTCAACCAGCCTCCATCTGCATGCGACATTCTGTAAAGCGGCACAAAGAAGAAAAAAAAAAAACACAGTGAAAGCTGAAAATGGAATGTGAACAAGCCGAAACTGGACAGAGTTAGGCTTTAACAACGTTAGCTCGCCTCTTCTCCATGCTGTTTCATCTACATCCCGAGCACTTTAACTGAGAAATTCCTGCTTCAAATCCTGTCAGTTGCACCTACAATCACAGGTAACCCGTGAGATACATAGGCTGAGTGGAAAATTACAGACAGTGAGAGTATATAGGGTAAATCGGGCCAGTGTATTACATAACAAGCTGACGGGTTAGAACAGCGCAAGCAGCTCCCCGCAGATAAGCGACCCAGAAATATCAGCTGCAGGTTTATGGCACATACTACATTACATATAGTTCTCACTTTCACACTGGTTGGCCGGCTCCCTGCGCTCACCACTGCACGTAATGTGTGTTCCAGCCAAGAATGAGAAACATCTTAATGCCAGCAAAGGTACAGAGTAACACATTTTTTTTCTTAATCATACATCTTGTACTAGTTTTTTTTTCTGGCTCAAAACGGCTGAGAAAAATGTACCGAAGATGTTCAGCGTCTGTGCAGTCTGTGCAGTCTGTGCAGTCACTTTATTAAACTTTTTTTCACACTTACCTGCGTGCTACAGATCCTAGTGTGAATACACTGCAAATGCACACAATGCAAATTTGTGCAAAGTGCAACAAACAGCATGCATTTACTGTGAGACCGCTTGTTTTTTTCAAAGACTGGAATTTGCATCATTATGTTGATATTCGGCTCCACGTACATGCAGCGATATGGAATCATACACAGGAAGCAGAGGCTTCATTAAGGTTCACTGACCTGAGAAGAGGCATGCAGCCACAGCTCAACAGGCTGTGTTTCTTGGAGCCCAATAAAGCATCAAAGGCCAGTTTCATGGTAGAAGGCTAGACTGTGTGGTACAGCTAAACCACATGATCAAAGATAACTATCTTTAATGAAACTTCCAGCGCAACTATTGAACTGCCATGTTCATAACCGTGAAACAGGACTTGTAGAGATATGTGATTGAACAAAAAAACAAGATTCCTTATGTTGCTTTAACACCAGGCTGTGTTTGGCTTTATGAAATGCTCCATCTTACCAGTAGCTCATAAATTCAGGCTTGTGAAGGAGGGTGTATGGAAGCCTTCTTGTATCATTCTAATAAAAATGAAATGTTTTGCTTGACTAACAGCCGGATTATAATGACTAATAAACTTTTTTGTGGACCAAATTGTAGGTGAAAAGGTTGATGATGATGTATGTATGGGGGGGGGGGGGGCATCAAATGTTGTTAAAAAAAATGAGCACAATGTTTAATTTCATTTATACAGTGCCAAATGCAACCCAAATCATTACTGGGACCTTCGTACATTAAGGTCAAGACCTTACACAGAAACTCAACAGTTACCTTTGAGCAGCACTTGAGTGGGAAGAAAAAAATTCCCTTTTTAGAGGAAGAAACTAACAGCAGAGCCAAAGCGAGATGGGGCAGGCCTCAGCTTTGACCTGCCGGGTGAGAGATGAGCAGTGAGAAACAGCAAACCATAAAACAAGCCCTCGGCATATTGTGAGGCCCGTGGCAGCGGATCCTTAATAAAGCCTGAAATTGAAAGGAAATTAAATTAAAATATTCTCATATTTTTCACCGGGCTACAAGTAACTATCAATAAAAGACATATAAAGAAAATGCAAATAATAATAATAATAAAAAATACCCTAATCCGAGCCATAGCTGTGCTCCATTCACACTCAGACAGCAGCTCCATGTGTGGCACAAGCTAGCTAACTACTCAGGATTTAACCCCCCAGCCAACAAATTTACAGTGACACCAGTGTACCCTCCCCCTCGGAGTTTCAATCGACCACAGGCATGAGAACTTAGAGGGATAAGTGTGTTTTTATAGGGAAAGACGTAAAAAGAAATAATACAAAATAGCTGTGGGCCAACTGGAATTAATTGAAATCTTGCACAAAAACATCATTGAATCACTTCCGAAATTCTTCCTCCCAAGCAGCTGTGATGTTTACAACTTTCACACACACAGACACGCACGCACACACAGACACACACAGAGAAAGAGAGAGAGGTATTTCCAATAGAATAAAGGAGGCGGCGATGAAAAAGGAGGGGGAGAAAAACAGAATAATTATAGAGATCAGAGGAAGAGATCCCTTGCTAGAGGTCATGCGGCTGATAAACGATAGGCTAGCTTGCAATGCATGCTAAGTGAGTATCGGTTTAATTATCCAGGCTGTGGCACCCGTAAGAATGTGTGTAATGTCACGGCCTTTCTTCCCTCATCCCCCTCAGGCGCTTCCCTTCCTTGTCAGACACTGCGCAGACAGGGAGTGAAGGTCACTTGACCAGAAGAAAAAAGGTCAAGGGAGGGACCTGGCCCACGACGCACTGATCAGCTCACCGCCACTGAATGGTCAATTTAATTAAGATTGAGAGTGACATTTTCTTTTCCCCATCTCCTCTTTGCTGGCTCCTAGTCTCCAAGGTTCTGATTATCAATTTTTCTGAAAGAATAAGCACTTCAATCAAATGAGGATAGAGCCTCCTAAGGGGATTAATGAAGGTTTAGTAGGCTTATTTTCTCATTCCTTCTTCCTTTTTTTTTTTTTTTTCTTCTTTTAGCAGAAACTTTTTGGGGAAATCACTTGCCAAAAATTCTCTTTTTACCTAATCTTGGAGGTTGACAAGTTCGTGTGTAACAAGACGCTTTTAGAAATGTGCGAAATATCTTCATTAAAACATCAAAAAAAAAACTTCTTCAGGATCCAGGCAGCAGCTCATCCGAGGCAGACCTCCTTCCTCTAAATTGAGAGGAGCCGGTGCCACGACAATCTGTGCTTGCTTTGCAGATTCTTTGGAGCCGTTGGGGGACCCAGCGCAATAAAAGGAGCCCTTCCTGAAGGTTTGGCGGTATGTTTCTGTGGGCGACACGCAGGAGATCAAGGGAGCGAGAGAACTGACTGGGCAGGCCTAGAGCCGCCTCTCTCTCCAGGGACTCTTCTCTTTAATCACTGTGCAGCCAAGCAAAGTGATCGTGAACTCCACACGCCTTTGGTCTCCCTCTCCTCTCTCTGTCTTCATCTCTGTCTCTCCCATTCTGCTTCCTTCGGTTTTCTCTCACTGTCCTTACTCCACCGCTCGTCTCCTCCTCCTGCTCATTCATCTTGCCCCCTTCTTCTCCCCTCATGGATTTGGTTGTAAATTTCAAACTGCAGCCTGCGTGCATTTTTCTTTATATTGCACCACAAAGTAAATGCATACAGCCCCGCAGAGGTGTCGATCGTGTAAAAGAAGCTGCCTGTAAACAAACACAGGCGCTTTCCTGCAGCTCTAATTGAGGGCTGGACATGTCTGTGATCGCTGAGCCTCCAGAGGCCAGCTGCCATAAAAGCAGCGCTAGGAGCAGTCATTACTGCACAGGGAAACATATGGTGTCAGGTATCTTTACTTAACTGTCCAGTGGCACAGAAATGAACGCTGGGGATGCAGGGAGCTGACCATTATGAGAAATCCTGAAGGTGCCTCAGACAAGCATGTCATTTACCGCCTGCTGTCTCCAGCATGTTTTATTGAAACAGCTGCAAGCAGAGGATGTGCTGTCAGGCTGCAGATAGGCGATAGGCCGTACAACTTGTTATTGATTTTTGGAATATTACATTGTGTTCTGTTATCATCTTGTAAAGCTGCTTTGAGGAACAGTTGATCAGCTCTTCTTCGTTCTCTTGCTAACTTTGTCTGTCTGCCGTTTGGTGGCGAGTAGGAAGCATTCAGCAGGTTTATCAGAACTCCTGCCTGTGGGCTGAAAAAGCGAAAACCAGGAGCTAAAAACGTGCTAAAAGCTAAAATAGATGAAGGAGAGGACAGGGAAAGGAAGATAAGTTTGGACAGCTCTAACACATTACTCATATTCATAGCTTCAAATTTGTTATCTGATACTTTGTAGCTCCATCTTCGCTCAGAAGGAACTGTTGCAGTGCTGTTTGCTGTTTTGTTTTCCCCCTAAGCTTCATTTCTTTTGCTTGGATCATCAATTTTTTTGTTTACAGTATGATTTTTTCATGGGCCCGTCTAATCCTGCATGTTTAGCAATGCTAAAAAATTCATGCTGGAATTGCAATACTGCTCCACTTATTAATACGATATCAAATTATTTCCTCAACTCATACAGTTCAGAACTTGACAGACCCCCAGAAACCGAACAGGGAGCTGCGCAGAGCTGCGCTTTCACCTCTACAGTCTCATGCAGCCGCTGCTGCAGCCACGTTTCTGTCACATTTGGCCCTCTGGCTTGTGACGGGATCTCCAGATTCCCAGAATGCTTCTTTAGGCAAAACTGTCGCGAGTGACATGTACATTCCAGTACAAGTGCCGGGAATTGGGTTAGAATGTGCTTAAAGATACTTTAATAATGCTGCTTTATTGCTTGCAGCAAGGAGCTGTGAAGCATTAGCATTTTAGCGGCGCCCGGTCCTCCTGTGCTGTCATATGATGCAGGGTGGTAAAGCTGTCAGTAAGTCCTTATCAAGTCAATGATGTCTCTGTTGCTTGGCAGGCATCAAAAACAAATGACGGTTGAAGCACAATCTTCATTGTGAAACTCATTTCCTCTCGCGTGTGCGATGGGGGAAGGAGGGGAAGAGAAATGTTATAGAGGTTACTATGGTGATTCAATTTCAGAACACCCCTCCAACGCACACACACGCACACACACACACACACGCACACACACTTCCCCCCACATCACGCACCCCGATTCCCTCGCTAGAACAAAAAAGCAAATATTTCTGAGAGGAATTCCCTCGGTTGTGGAAGCTGCGCCGGGTTTCACCAACTGATCTGAGCGAGGTTCGGGCGAACGTGTTCCCCGCTGGGGATCCCTGCTCACATTTGCATCCTCGCAGATCTGCTGAGCACGGAAGTTGCACAAAACAATGTTAATTTCTGGAATTTTAAGTATTTTGTGGGGGGGGGGGAGTCAGGCTGGAAATCAGTAGAATGGAAATGAAGAAAGCTTGGAAAGACTGCCGCAGTTAGAGAGAACACTGAGTTTTTTTGTGAGCAAATGTCAAATCCTGTGTGTTCTTTATGCTCCAGTCAAAGATAACTGATTAGCATACGACTTCCAGCCCTGCCAAGTCAAAATGTCACTTTAGTAGAACCAGATTTATCGGTCCCATTAGGGAGCTTTTGGTGAAACTCTGCACTGTTTATTTGAAGTTCAAACAGGAAGGCTATTTTTTCCCCCCTGAATCTCCTCCCACATCTCAACAGAGTCCGCTGAGGTTTTATTTTCCTCCCAAAAATAGAGTGGCTGCTAACAGAGGGAGATTGCTTGTAATTCCCCAAACAAAAGATGAGCACCGCGGCTGCTCTATTTTGACTTCTGACAATCTGAAAACAGCAATTTGTTTCTCCCTCATCGCTCTAAGTCGCAGCGCAAGACAAGCAGCCCTGGATGTGTGAGCTTGTTAGAAGGGTGTTTTTATTTGCTTTATATACTTTCCTATTGATGAACTGTTGTGGGGGGGGGGGGGGGGGGGGGGGGGGGGGG
>JAVDPK010002067.1:1413-12505 GCA_034780415.1 Cichlasoma orientale
AGATAGATAGATAGATAGATAGATAGATAGATAGATAGATAGATAGATAGATAGATAGATAGATAGATAGATAGTGACTTTGCTGTCACAGCACAGACAATTACCGGACATAGATATTAATCATTCCAAATGGATGTCAAGGATCAGAAGCGCTGTGTTTCTGTGATAAATTTGATGGCAAAAGATGCAGGACAGGCTGAAAAATTAAGAATAAGTACCATATAAATACCATAGCCAGCAGAACGGGCACAGAGATACAGTAATTGGCTTAAAGGCAACGTTAACCTTTCCCAGAGATTGTTTAAACAGAAAAGATCTGTTTTAGTAAGACAAACCCTGATAGATGAATTGAAAATTGAGTGGAGATTATGCATATATCTTAAACACAGTCTCTTCTGTTAATCTTCTGCAGCTCACAGTATCTTGAGTTTCCCATGGAGACACAGTGGGGTGCAATCTTCTCCAAGGCAGATGAGCAAATATATGGATACAGCTTATTGCTGTTTGTTTATGACAGCTTTTATATTGCGTATTATCTTGCACCCCAGGAATAACCTATATTCATGATGGAAATAAAGCCTGCGTTGGTTAAGACTCGAGAAATTGTTACACTAAGTACCATGACCTAAAAGAAATAAATATACCAAGTAAAGAAAAAGGAAGTTAAAAAAGGGAAGTGGAAAATGGAAATTATATTTATATATTCTTATTTTTGTTTGCAGTGCAAGCACAAAAGGTTTCATAGCCTATAGGACATGCTGCTCATTGAAGCCGTTGTAATATTGGTGGTTGTTAATTTCTTAATGCAAAAAACAACTTCTCCTTTTGTTTCTGCTTTTGCTTTTGTCTTTGATTCACTGAGCAAAGTGACACAGCAACAGCCTGACATCAGGTCCTTACAAAAAGAAGAGAATAAATTGCTATATGTTGGGGTGGTGTTTTTTTGAAGAGAAAAGAATAGAGCAAAGCTTAAAACAAATCGTATATAAGGTCCACTTATCAACTTTTAACAAAGCTTTCAAGCACATCACATTGATTTCCTCAGCAAATGGAGTGCTTGATTTATGGGGCTGATGACATGCTACATTTTTACAATCGCCAGCGATAATATGTAAATACCGTATTTGCCATGCTTCCAATGTTCTTCAAAAACTTTTCAAAACACATCACTTAGTCACAAGAACGACACATTGCTAACTTTGAGATTTTTTTTTAAGTTTCTTAACACATAATGTGCAAGGACATTAAACTAATTCAGTGCAAGAACTATATAGAGTCTATCTACTAAGGACAACTTTAAGAGGCTTGAGAGCTCCACAAAAGTAGTGAACCTTGAGTTGAATTTATTCTGTTGCTATGGTTGGAAGTGAGCTTTCATGCTCAAATTGTGGAAGAATTACCCATTATCCATCCTAGTACACAGAGAACCAGGGCTACGCATTTGATCACTGAGTCTTTATTCTACTTCAGTTTCATGATGTTAACAGCAATAATAGTTAATCAACTGTATAGTGGTTAAACACACACACACGCGCACGCACGCACGCACGCACGCACGCACACACACACACACAAAACCCAAACTCCGAAAACCTATTTTGAACACTTTAAGGCCCGTATCTGACTATACACACTCAAGTATAACTACACACG
This sequence comes from Cichlasoma orientale, assembly GCA_034780415.1. NCBI lineage: Eukaryota > Metazoa > Chordata > Actinopteri > Cichliformes > Cichlidae > Cichlasoma > Cichlasoma orientale. Next base: position 3,067 of record JAVDPK010002067.1, read on the forward strand.
TGATGAGTGCTGGAAATGAAACTTTGATTTGATGCCATATTGTGTGAAGACGTTATCAACATGAGATGCCACTCGGTGCTTTGTGTGGCAGAAGCATATGGCAGTTAATGACTTTGATGCTGATTGCTGGAATATTATTCTCTCTGATGGATAATACACATGGTGTTCATCCACAACAGCAGCCAATCACTGAGGTTTTATAGTGAGTCACTACTTGATGCTAGATCTATAGCATTAGTTACGGGCTGTGGCTCAGGAGGTAGTGCTACTAATCGGAAGATTGGTGATTCGATCCCTGGCTACTCCATTCAGGATGCCAACGTGTCCTTTGGCAAGATACTGAACCCCAAGTTGCTCTCCGATGCAACCGTAGGAGTGTGAATGTTGGATATAAAACACTTAGCTGTAGAGGAAGTGCTTGTATGAATGGATAAATTCAAATATGTTGTATATATATAAAGCGCTTTGAGTGCTCAGCTATAATACTGCTGTTTTTACCCTTGATAGGGGTACTTACTTGCACCTCTTGTGGTCTGTACCATATGAAGCTCTGGTGTCAACTGTGCAGCCCTTTTCACTGAGCTAGCCCACGAATTTAACACAGCCGATCATAAAATCTTGACGCAAAGACTTGTAGGTGCAACACAAACAATAATTTGTCAGGCAGGTCTCACTGTGTACAGGTTGAAGGACTCACTTCTAGCTTACTTAATGTAACATGCTTAATGAGTGCCCCACGGTTCTGTTCTTGGCCCACTGTTATTCATCTTATGTATAAATAATCTTAGTAATAATACAACTGCAGCAAGCTTGGAAAATAGCATTGAAAATTGTGATTCCTTCTTTCTGAATCAGCTGCAGAATCAACTAAAACTTAAGGAACTGGTCTCACTTAATGAATTTAAGGCAAATTTAAATGACTTGGATGCAGTGACTTCAGGTTTCTAATGTTTTGCTTGAATATTATTACCTTTGTTTCGCCTTGAGGCAACTGTTTGTTGTGATTTGGCGCTATATAAATAAAATTGAATTGAACTGAATTGAATCGAATTGAATTGAGTTTCTGGCATTAGACAATTACTGATAGCTAAGGTAGTCATTTTTTAATTTGCTACAATTTTATTTATTTGTTTTTGTGTTTTATTTTTATTGTTATTGCCTGTACTTAACTGGTGTATTGATCTGGATGTGTATGTGTGTCTACAGTATATGCTGCTAATTTTTACAACTTATGACTGTACTGCTGTCTTGACCAGGACACTCTTGTAAAAGAGATATTGAATCTCAAGAGTCCTATTTTTTCCTGGTTAAATAAAGGTTAAATAAAATACATTTGTATACCCCAATGCACCGTCAGAGAACAAAAACAGATTGGATAACAAATACCTCTCAAAGTTCTGAACCCAGCTCCTTTGACAGTGCTAACCACTACCTTGCGCCACCTTGCCTTTGATACACAGGACAGATATAGAATTAAACTTGTCAGAACATATATGTGGAAGGAAACAGTAAAACCTTAAAATTAATGTTTTACCTGCATTCTTCTGTAGTATGGTGGTGTTATGGTTAGTACTGTTGCCTCACAGCAAGAAGGTCCTGGGTTTGAATCCACCACCTGGCTTTTCTGCGTGGAATTTGTCTGTGTAGGTTTTCTTCAGGTGCTCTAGCTTTCTCCCACAATCCAAAGACATGACGTTCATGGGGTTAGGTTAATTGGTAATTCTAGGGTGTACCCTCACCCTATGGCAGGATAGACTCAAGCCCCACTGAATTGGATACGCGGAAGAAAATGGATCGACCTAACTGCCTGTTGTATTTTCCTAAACACACAAAAGCTCCTTAAAAATCTCTCACTTTGTATGTACCCTTTTACTCGCTGGGAACATATTGTCCTTTGAAAAGGTGTAGTTACCTAGAGGCCAGATAATTAGCCCTAGGTGGTACATCTGTGTAGGTTATACCCATGGGGACAGAAATGGACTCTTACTATATCTGTGCTTGTGGGGATCTGTGAGGTGGTCATATAATCCTACAACAATTCTATCCTAGCTGTGGCTCTGCATGGTTTAACAGCTGGAGCATTTCAGTCATTGTGCCATTTGGTCACAACTGAGACCACAAAACTGCACTGTACACTCTGCTGTAAGCAGCACTGATGGTGTGCGCCAGAATTTTCCACCAAAAACATAATCGTGACCTGCAGCGGTTCTAGAATCACTTTTGAGAAAAGACATTTTTTAAAAGGAAAGAATAAAAAGAAACAGCTGGAGGTCTTCCCACTTGACTTGGTCCAAGGAGGACATCACAGCAGGGCTGAAAGACTTTAGAATGGGACAGTGGAAACTTTCAGTGGGATGGGAACATCAGCTCAACAAGGAAACTGAAGACAGTCAAAACATGTATGTGGCGTTTGTGGTCATCAATAAACACGTACGATGCACTTAAAAAAAAAAATCAGCTCTAAAGTTGATAACAGTCATAAACAAGTGTTTTAATAGGAGACACTGTATTCATGATGATGATGATGATTACTGCTATCTATATTTAAATAATAGTTTTACAAAAACACATTCCCTGCAAACTGCTTTGACACTGTCCACACGTTTAAAAAAACAAGCAAACTGTATAGCAAATCCTCTGGGCTTTAATTATCAAACAGAAGTCCCGATTTGTTACAAGAAAATTGAACGCGCTCCGCTGCATTATGTCTCGGTAATCCAATCCTACTACTAGTTGCAACTTTTGAGAGACTGCAGGGGGAAAAAGCGGTTTGGCAAAGGCCCTGCGATCTGTTGAATGTGGAGTTTGTTTGAGGGGTGAGAAAATATGTCATTGCGGAGCCGTGGTTTATTCCAACGTAAGAGAGCGCACCAATGAAAAGCGCTTACGCTCCACCCTACCTGCCTCCTTTCCGCCCTCCTCGGCACCCCCACCCCCCACCCCCGCCCCCCCCTTTTCCATCCACATACTCACTACTGAACACGACCTGCCTCCTGCCACATCTGGAGACGCTTTCTCAACACGAGGAACTTCAAGTTTTGCGTTTACTCTGCGAACAAACACTCGTTTGCGAATTATCTGTCCGTCAGGGTGAATTTGGGTTTCTCTTGATAGTAAGTAGCCTAAATTATTCAGACCAAGTTGGCGTTTTTCCTCTACTCTGAGCTTTTTACATCACCATCGGTAGCCTAAACAGATCCCGCTTGGAAGTTCCATACATGCAATTGCTGTTTTAACTGTCACGATAGATATATATTCAGTTCAGCGCGATTTCTGCACATGACAAGTGATACACTACCATGTTGTGTTTTCATTAATTTGTAAAAAAGAAAGAAAGACAGAAAGAAAGACTCGTGACCAGGGGTAGCGAAACGCAGGCGTGCATTGATTGAGTTGAATCACGCAAATCAGACACTTCAATTAAAAGTTTGAAATTTCATGTCCTGCTCTTTCACGTTATTGCCATTTACTGTTAAATGCACACAGTAAACCCTGTCTACGATCCTCCTGGTTCACTGTCGCCTGCGCGATAGATGCCTGCGTTGATGGTGACATGAGTCAGAGGATTGAAGTTGTGAAATTCAGCAGCGACTGGTGATGGAATGATACATTTTGTGCTTATTTTTGTACAACACTGATCTAACGCTTGGAAAAGAATACTGGAATAAGCCGCAAGGCGCACAGCTCCATACTGAAGTGTTTAAGTTAGTCTGAGGGGAAATTTTAAAGACCTAAAAATACAGCGTTGGTTTCTTCCCTACAAAGAATCATTTGAACTTCCCACCGCAGAGCTAGAGCGACATAAATAGTTCTGACATGTGGATGTAATTTCAGAAGAGGAAAAAAGACAGATGCAGAGAAATAAAGAGAGCAGACTGAGCCGGAGCATATAGTAGATTATAGGAAATTAAATCGAGGGCAGAGCGAGGCGATTACAGAGTTATGATTTCACAAGCCATCATAAGCATCGAGAGGCCAGATGGAGTAAAAGAACACAACTCGTTCCACTTTGAAGAGAGTTAAGTAGATTAAATAATTTCATCCGAGCTCCATCAGCATCTGTCTGAGCCCCGCAAGGACTCTTGGAGGTAGAGTTGCCTCAGGTCAGGGATGGGATCCTCGCTGCTGCTCCGCAATCTGGACTTTCTACTCATCTCTCTACTCAGCGGGTTATGCCTGGTAAGTCATTTAAAAATATCAATAAAAATGCAAAAATCACATGTCACCATTTATGCTGTGTTATAGACAACATGTTACTATAATGTTGCGCTTGTCAACTATAGGGTGTGTGCACAGATCACTGACAGTTTGCCAAAGAGAGCATCTACAGCCCTGCAAAGCAAAACTCATGCTTTACAATTATTGTTATTTTTTAATCCAATAACACATGCATATTGACAATATCCACAAAATTCACTGTGCTTTTCATTTCTACAAAATTTGCTCATTGCTTCTTTTGCAATTCGTGATTAAGGTAGCATGTGTTCAGTCTTAAGGAGAGTCTGTCTTCTAAAATTAAAGACAATGTGGCACTGTTGTCAAAAGCTCAAAACCTTTAATAGTCTCAGCGCTGCATGCCACACATTTAAATCTGCTGTGTTATCAGATCACATGGTTGCTTTGCCAGAATGAATTGAAAAACGGTGCATTTGAGCTGAAAGATGGCTGAGTAACGACAGACATATTGTCAGTTTCCTAACAGGATTTAAGAGGTGGAGATGGCAGCCAAAAGAAAGCAGCTGTGATTAGTGATTACGCTCTTGTTCCATTAAGTGCTTCTTCCCACCCTAACAATACAATTAGTGTTTGTGTAAGCACACAGTAACCTAGCTGCCTTAAAAGGCAGAGCATTGTGTTTACAACAGCATGTTTCGTGCTGTAGCTCGGAAACGCTCTCACCTGCCCGAGCTGAAGCAATTCATGCAGTCAAAATGGGGCAAAAAAAAAAAAAAATTTTCATTCACATCTGCAGCAGCAGCAGCAGCGACCGAACAACTTGTCCAACGTTGTGATCCATTATTGTGCTTTCAAATGTTGCCATAGTTGTATTGAGAATGTCTGCTGCACACACAGGCGTGCACACACACACGCACACGTACACACTGTGCAGGCAGAGCAGCACACGGAGTTGGTTCTGTGTGTTTTGGCTGAGGCTGTTGCGCATTCAACAGGCAGTTCGCCCAGGTTCTGAGGTACAGCGCATTTTCCCAGTGATGTGGTCCATCACTATACCACAGGACCTCTAGGCTCATTGGTTTAGATGGCAGAGGAAAACAATTATAACATAGCTGTGTATTTATAGCTGATTCAACATTCAGTCGTTCAAAGGCTCTGTCTGTGAATGGTGTTTACCCGTTTTTAAGTTTTGTGTTTACTTAGTCTTCCTCTCCACAAAAAAAGTATTTATTTTTTTCCAGACTGTAACCAAACGGGATGTAGATTTCACTGAATCTAAACTAAGAGTGGAAAATCTGGGTCTGTGTTTAAAGAAAAAATATGGCGCTTTTTTAAAAAAAAATTGAGACATACTGTTGTCAAAATACAGCATTTTACAACTTTCCCAGAGGCTCAGCATACCCTTGTATTAAAAATACAAATATCAAAATGTGTACATGCTATTTTTATCTGAAGGAAAGTGGCAGATAGAGAGGCTGACAAGGGATGTCTCAGTTGCGTTTGACACCTCAGCAAGCAAGCTGCAGTGACAGCAGATAGACAAAGCACTCACTCATAGAGCCTTTGTTCAGTGTGACTGGCTGCCTCACTCACTCAGTTATTACATTTATTAAGAGGAAGCACCGCTTTCAGGAAAACTTGGTGAGCATTTAATTTCTACCTCATGACTGTGTTTTCCCACTGTGATGACTTGCATGTGTTTGGATCCCAACTGGAAGAACTCAAACTGTAACTGCATGACATTGTCAAGGTTTATGTCAGCTCCAGACACAATCTGACTGTGACGGCTGTCATGTTTAGTATTGCACAAGGCAGTTTTGACTAGTTTCACTAGGTGTGGAAAATATCAGTTGTTGACAACTTCAGCCCAAAACTTTACTTTTTTTTCTTTCTTTCTCTCTCTCTCTCTCTTTTTTTTTTAGAGAGAATCAGCAGTTTTCGTTTTGGCCAAAATTCAAGATTAAGTAGTTCAGTCGATGTTCTGTTGAACCAGAGACCGCCAATTTCCCCGAGGATATTTGTCAAAGTTATACTGAACTGAACTGACTGATGCCTACCTCCTAAATTCCCCACAGATGAAAGATGTCTGTGTTTTTCTCACCAGAGAACAGCTCAGCTGATATTCTCAGACATGGTCAATCGATTTGAAATCAAGCGATCACGGTTGTGGTCGACAGCCAAACGCACCCAAGAAGAGAGCAGCGCACACAGAAAATGAATTTTCATAATAAAGTGCTCTCCGTGTCATCAATTAAAAGTCTTTAAAGGTCCTGATCCTAAAAAAGAAAGCTATGACCCCCCCACCCCCCCAATAACCTTTCAAAGTAGCTTTATCCATCTCTGTTGAATTATAGTCAATAGAGGTTCATAACATAGATTAGAGTGGCGGATAATCTCATCCCAATCTGTCACTGGTAATTAGGGGCAGCAGATATCTCCCTACTGATTCAAATGAACTGCTGCTGCATCTGTGAAATAGGCTTTAATATTGAAATTCATTTCTGTATTCCCATTTGACTGATCTCAAATATGACTTATGATAATTTCCTCCCACTTATCTGTGTTTGTCTAAGTATATGTGTGTCTGAAGATATATGAAATGAACCATCTTCCTAAATTTATTCCAGAAATGTGCTTTTCACTTAGTCATTTAGACAAAACTGCTGAGACTACAGGCTGTTTGATTGCTGCTTTTTCCTACTTCATATGCAGCGTCACGCACAGAGTTAGTTACCAAACTTTCTCTGATGAGCGATGATACGGTGTGCAATTATATTTATTCACTATTTATTGTTAATAATAATAAAAATGTAATGTATTATCACATAATTCATAATGCATTGCAATTAATGATCTTATATTGTTTTACATACTGTGACAAAGTTATCAGAATTATTTAGTAAACTAAACACACTCCAGTTCTTTAAAACAAAATTCTAACATTTATTTAAAACATAATTTTGTTTATGCTCATCATCATTCATGATGATGTAAAATTTTCATTTTCACTCATACATCACAATGTTATACAATTTAGTTTTTTTTTAAATTGCTACCACAACTATTACTACTATTAGAAAAAAACACACAAAACAATGTATTCAAGAATAGAATCCTCTATACAACTGTTTATTGTAGGCTAAGTTTATCATTTGTGTGTTACTTTCTTGCCCTTCTTTGCACAATAGACTGCATTTCACAGATCAGCGTAAACATATGCCACGTGTTGGTTTATGAACTTCCATTCTGAAGGCTTGAATTCTGCATTTTGCTTTTGCCCTTCTTGTTTTTGTCAGGTGTAACTTTGAATGAGAGGGTAACACTGGAAGGCTTTCAGCTAGTTTGAGTTAGTAAAACCAAATGCACAATGAGACAAAACTGCATTAACTCCACACCCCTAAAAAGGCCTAAGTAAAATCCAAATGGGTTGGTGAAAAAAATACTTACAGCTATAATGTGACAAAACAAGCAAGCAAACAAAAACACTTTTTTCTGCTGTGAAGTTTTTTTTTAAGATAGGAGTCTTTGGGAATTGATTTGCTTTTGAAGGCAGTATTCAATAAACTGCAGTTTTGGCATTTTTTGGCTCCCTTTGTCTGCCTCTGAGGTTGAAGTGTTGATCTACGCAATGACAAACTAGAACCTGGCACACATTTTATTTGTAAATGTCTGTTAATTGGACATCATTGTTTGCCTTTGTCCCTGTGCTGTTAAAGGATGCTTGCATTTGTTTTTAGATGCAAGTCATCTACCAATAATAGTATAGCCTATCTGGCAGAAAAATATTCTTTCCATTTCATCCATTGTACTATAATTTATATACTATACTATACTATACTATACTATACTATACTATACTATACTATTATTTCAGCTGTAGGATCCAAGATTTTTGCACACTTTTTCACCAGCTCTTTGTAGGGTGTCAGTTATTCCCTTTTTTCACACTCAGCATGTATATACGTTCACCGGCGACTTTATTAGTTACAACATGCTAGTATTAGATCGCCTTTTACGTTCAGAGCTGCCTTAATTCTTCATGGCATTCAACAAGGTGCTGGAAACATTCCTCAGAGATTTTGGTCCATATTGACACCATAGCGTCACTCAGCTGCTGCAGATTTGTCAGCTGCACATACCGGTACATGATGCAAATTTCCCATTCCACCTGTGAACTCATTGTCATGTCCAATAAGCCATTTTGAAATGATTTTAGCTTTTTGACTTGGCATGTTATGCTGCTGGAAGCAGCCATCAGAGGACGGGAACACTGCGGTGATAAAGGGATGGATATGTTCAGCAACAATTCTCAGGTACTAAGAGGCCCAAAGTGTGCTGAGAAAAGATCCTGTTTTGGTGAGCCCGTGTAAATTACAGATTCAGTTTCATGTTGTTAGCTGACCGGAGAGGTCTTCTGTTGCTATAACCCGTCTGCTTCAAGATTTGACGTTGTGCGTTCAGAAATGCTCTTCTGCACACCTTGGTTGTAAAGAGTGGTTGAGTTACTTTTGCCTTCCTATCAGCTAAAATTATCCTCTGACCTCTGGCATCAAAGCGTTTTCACCCAGAGAAATGCTGCTTACTGGAAAATTTCTCTTTTTCAGACAGTTCTCTGTAAACCTTAGAGATGGCTGTGCAGGAAAATGCCAGTAGATCAGCAGTTTCTGAAATACTCAGAGCAGCCCATCTGGCACCAACAAAGATGCCATGTTCAGAGTCATTTAAATCACCTTTCTTCCCCATAAAGATGCTCAGTTTGAAATCCATCAGGTCATCTTCACCATGTCTACATGCATAAATGCACTGAGTTGCTGCAGAGTGACACTTTGTTAGGTGTACCTAACAAAGTGGCCAGTGGGTGTGTATATATATATATATACATACACACACACACATATATATATTTGTGTGTGTGTGTGTGTGTTTCTGTATATATTACCTTCAATGCACTAAGTGAGATGAATACATGGCCAGTGTTTTATTTGATTTACTCAGTGAGTTCAAACAGTTTGGCTGCGGCTTTGATCTTGATGTCTTTTCTGTTAATCCTCCGTTAGGACAGAGAGGGACAACAGAGCCCCGCCAGGACCCATTTACACATGTCACTGTACACCTCACTGACACTGACAACTGTCAACTGTGTGCCAGATTGAAGCCACTTTATATGGGAAAACCATACTCCCCTTATATATGTGTCTGAGTGTGTTTTATATATATATATATATATATATATATATATATTTCGAGACTTTTAAGGGTTAAG
>JAVDPK010002067.1:12894-37742 GCA_034780415.1 Cichlasoma orientale
GTGTGTGTGTGTGTGTGTGTGTGTGTGTGTGTGTGTGTGTGTGTGTGTGTGTGTGTGTGTGTGTGTGTGTGTTTGATGCATGGCTGGACTTTACATTATGACCTTTACATTTTCCAAGAGGGAGGGGCGAGGTAGTAGGAGGTATGTCAGCAATGATTAAGCAGCAGAGTGCAATTTTAGCATCAAGACTTACTAGGATTTGTTACCCACATCCAGACCACACCAGAAACATATGATACAAATTCTGTTATCTAATATTAAGTGCATACAATGAATGGAATTTGCTTAAAATCAAGGGTTCATGCAGTCCGTTGCAGCAGTACCTTTACACTTGACCTAATCTGTTTTCACTGAGATTTGTGATAATTTGCCTATTAATGAACCTGCTCACCAATCAAAAACAATAACCACAGGGAATCACTCCGCCTTAACGCAGTTTACGCCTTACTTTTCCAGTTATCTCAGCCTCAGCAGCTTAGGTTCAGTGGAGCAGTTTGTGAATTGTTGCTAATCATGAGCAAATCACAAACTACTGGACAGGTCAAGGCGGGACTGCCCGTCAAGCTACGTGGATTCATCAAAATCCACTTGAGAAAACAAACAAACAAACAAAGCAGCAATTAATAAAATAGCACACGGACTCACAATCAACTCTTAAACTTGCCATCTACCCCTCAAGGACAGAAACTCTTAAATTGGATCCACTTTAGACTGTTCATCACTAAAGCCGCAGCTTTGCAGAAAATAACTGCATTTACAGGGGAGATTAGGAGCCGGTTTGAATGGTCTTTACTGAAGTGAGCTCCTAGCGATCATTTAATGCACCTCTCTGAGTTACACCCCTTTTCAACCATGCGCCATTTGTGTTGCATGAAATCCCCAAACATCAGTCACGATGCCTCGTGCGCCCACGCCTAACCGATGTGCTGCAGTGTGTGCTCCTTTCTCTCTCTCCTCTCTACTTTTACTTCAGTTTCCTACCTTTTCCAAATCAATGCTTGCTTCTGAACTTTCTACCTTAATATGATATAGTTAGGAAAAAAAAAAGCACTTTACTGTTTCTTCTAATCAGTGGGTTTAATGCATTACCTTTGTCTCTAGTCACTCCCTTAACATGCTCTATTAGTCTTTTGGACACTCATCTTTGTGTGTGAGAAACAGAGTGGGGAAATAATGGCTTTCTTACTGTTGGAACCCAGTGTCAGACTGGAGTTAGTCAGTGTGTGACCAAATTATTTTTCCACACATTGATTTTTAATTTAATATGCAACAACATACTCACAGTGTAGAGGGTAGAGCCAGTGCGGAGCAGTCATTAAAGAGAGGCGCATACTGCAACAACTACCCAGGTGAGGCAAGAAAGGAGCTGACTCATCAGCTTCGTAAGAGCCACGAGAGCCCAGTTTTAGTTTCAGGATGCTTCAGAGTCCAATCCTAAAGATCAACAGACATTGTCGTGTCAATAGTACAATAGTGTTATGCAAAACACATAATCCACTCTATAATACATAACATCATTTGATCAGTATTGTTATAATGGTACTGGGTAATCTTTGGAAATATGCTCACCTTGGTTTCAGTATTTCACTGCTTTTCTCCAGCTTTAAAACGTCCCATGCACACCTGAGGATGCAGTTTGTTGTTTGTTTTTGATAAAAAATGGGCTTTATCCTCTGTAGCTTTGATGGTGATGTCCAGTAGTCAAACTTTTTAGCCACTTCTGCCCTTTCTGTTTCAGACAGCTTGTCTGCCCAAGAGATGACTGCGGCTCTCGGGTTGAGCTGTTGGACGTGTTAGAGGTTGATGCATCATTCTGCTCCTATCATGCCACAGTAGACAGCGTGCGAGTAGCCTGTTTAGACAGGTGTTGGTTCGCTCGGTGTATTCATATTATTGTACTGTCGAACAGGATGAGAGAATTATACAACTGCGTACCTGCAGGCTAAAATAAAACTTTATGAATTTAAGACTGTAACGCAAACCTGCATGAGGGAGCGTTATCTAATAGCTGCAGGATTTTATGATATGATAAGAAGTAAGAGAATATTGGACATGTGAAATAGTTTCATATAAAGCAAACATTTCATAATCCTCCTTAAAATTGAACATTTAATCCAAGTCTGGATGGAAAAGTTTGCATTAATTTTTTCAGCGTATTTATTTGTATGTTTTCATATTGCAGTACTCGGCTGGAAAATCACACTTAAACTGTCTGATCTTCACAGGGCACAGTGCAGTTATTGCCACCCCTGACTTAACGTGAATTAATAGGCTAAGGGCTGACAGTGGGTCAAAAAAGCTTTTAAACCTGTGTTTGAGGTGTAGTCGTGGATAGCGCTTTAACCACAGGAAGCATAAAGCTGAGTGGAGATGCTCCGGAGGCTCTCATTGAGTGAAACGTCACATCATGGAGTCTTTGAAAATACACCAAAAATAACACATTCACACCTCAAACTGACAGAGGATCGTGTAATTGTGCGTGATGGACTGAAAAATGGAAATGAACAGTAGCGTATGAAGCTGAAGGATTTAAGAGGGGGTATTCTAGTGCACAGATGGTATTTATACCCACCTTGGATAGGATGTGATTTCTCCGTCCTAATAAGATTACGTGGTTGGCAGATCTGAGACATCCCGTTTTGTAATTTGGTTTTACAGCACGTGTTGTAGATTTAGGCAGTATGGAGGTGTAACCGCTGTAACAGTTTGTTGCTATAGGTGCTTGCTGTCGTCAGTTTGCGCATTTGTCTGAATTTTCCTGGGATCAACCCTGGATTCACCTCACAGAGGCAACTTGTAGTGGGGAAAATAGCCTTCACACACACATACATTTTACCCCAGAGCTGTACGGTAGCTGACGCGACCTCCTGAGATAACTACGGAACAATCTAATTCCTTCAACTTTCTCTCAGAAGCGCATTCATTCTCTGCGCTGTATTGACCAATGCTTTGCTCACTTTTAGAGTGCCTGCGAGTCAGACTCATAACGCATGTGTTAATACGAGAGTCTTCAGTTTCACCAGCATGGTAAGGTAATACCATGGCAGTATTTGACTCAGGAAAAGGGTTGTTTTCTTGACTTACCGTGACCTCTGCTTTTTTTTTTTCTTAACTTTTCCACTTGAAGCATGCCAGAGTATGTGTAACTCAATGCCACTTTTACGCCTCACTGAAAAAAGTTACACTTCTTACTGATATTTTTATGATGGTTCCTATGTTCTGTGCATTTCAGCATTCAGAAAAATGTGTTGCCTTTAAGAGTTTGTTTTGGTGACAACCTCACATTTTGTTTTTTGTTCTTTATCTATAACTTTTTTTACTTGCCAACTTAATGATTCATAACAATCTGCTTCTTTATACTCAGTGATGCTTTGCATAATGCTTCTTCAAAAACTAGCGAGCAGCAGTTATACAACGACGCTGATGGCAAACAAGCCTGTGATGTCAGTGATGCTTTACTAAATTGCATTTAACAATTTATCGGTAAACCCTCTATTTATTTTTTCCTGTGAAGTTTCAGCTGACTGTCAGCAACATGCTCTGTGGTGATGCTTATCGCTGGAGAAGTTGGCCATGTTTTGAGCCTTTGAAGTGTTCCGATTCATCAAATGCAAGCAGTGTTGAGAACATTGTTTTCATTCAAGCACTGGAATCAGAAAATGTTGGACCTAAGAACAGCCGTATATTATAACTCATCACAAGAAGTCAGAGACACACGGACTGATTGTCAGCTCTGTGACAAGTTTGTGTCTTATGCGACATTTTTTTCATCAGTTTCCCTCCGTATCAATATTGTGGTGCAGACTTCCTTGTGAGGAGTATGCTTGGAATCCCGGAGTACCTCAGTTGAGTTGACATGTGAAAATTCGCAGCTATGCAGATGCCTTTGCCATTGACCGACAGTTCAGCTCAGCCCTACCCCCACTGTTAGTGAATGGATTGAATTTCAAATATACAGACTCTTCCACTCTCATTCTGTCCTTCTAAATGCAACACGAAATGAAGTTAGTTGACAGTTCCAAGTCAATTCCTTAATTATTGTGAGTACAGAGAGTAGGATTTCACATGTAATTCAGTTGTTTGCGTAATTTGGAAGTGGTTCAAATTTTGGGCAGGAAAACTCCCATGGCACATGGCTTATGGCTAAGAGGAGGCTGGATTTCTTAAAAGGACCTTTATTAGTTTCATTGCAAAACTCTGGGGCTTATGGGTTTGTGAGTACGCAGTTCACAGCTCCAGATTTTCCCGCAATAAGTAAGAAATCCTTACACTGCAGTACAGGGGAAATCTCAGCCAATTTTAATTCAGATAACAGTGGTTGGATGGGGCTTTTCCTTGTGTTAAATTGGTGGCATTTAAATACAAGCCACTGAGAGCAGAAACCCTCAAAGTTATAGTTCGAGTCATCACAGATCTCAAGTTGAAGTGCTTTATATTAAGATAGTTGCTGGTCCTGGAGAGATTTAATTAATGTTTTTGGACTGACATTTACAAAAGTACTGTTAATTGTGTACTGAAGGTCAGACAGATGATTAATTTCAAGTTTTATCACAAATTTTTTTGCATGAATTCTTCTTCCAGGATTATAGCATATTGCTCATTGCTTAAGGTTCACTGCGTCTCTTCTTGCTAGACCGTGATTCCAGCCAAACATGTGGCCCTATAAATGCAGTGAACAGAAATAGAAGATGGAATGAACTAATACTTAACAGCCTAAAACAAATTAAAAAAAATTCTTATATTTTGGGTTATTTTATTTATTACAATTATTTGTTTCTATATTTTTGGTGGATTCAGTCACTTTAATCTAAGGTTTAAAATCTGAAAGACACCAAGGCATTATTGAATTAATTCATTGCATTAATCATACATTGGATGGTGGTGCACGGTCATCACTCAAGTCATTGAGCTCAGACTATGTCTGCATCCATATGCGGACTAACTTATCGTGAATGGATGCAATGTTTAAAATGCAACCCTCAGACATGTAGCAGGTGTATGAACCCCACATGCACTGATTATTTTATTCTGCAAAGCTTAATTGTTCCATATCCAAAGCCCGCTTTTACAAAATGTGGTTAATTGATATATCTGTATTCATGGCTACAAAAATATGCTAAACATGATCCAATGAATATTTAAAATGCATCCAGTAAACAGAAGGTGAGAAAGTGACTTTGTATCCCAACTGTAAAATGATGTTTTCATAAAGTTTTCTCATTTGCATAAGAAAGACATGCATATATCCCCTCTCATCGGAAACAACGTTAAATAAACAACATTTTTCAATCAGTCATTCTTAAAAAAAGCAAAACAAACCAAAAACTGTGGCATTAGTGTTGCTGTAGAGGGGGCTGAACAAAACGTATTAAGTACTAATACAATCTAAAATGTCTTTATTAGTATAGCATTTTTAAAACACACAGGTGCTTCACGGTTTCAAAACATACAAATATCCCAACATACAAACAATCGTCAGTTTTACATGCGACCATACGCACTTCCATACAGCCAAAAGTAATTTGTGAATGATTAAGGAAATGTTTACCTGTAAGAAGGAATTTTCAGCTTATTAAACCAAACACTGATTCAGAAGGCTCTTCATTATAGTGCGGAATGAATCATGTAGAATACTTTCTTCTTTTTTAAAATAAGTAACCTTAATGGACCTCTGTAGCATTCTCTTACCCACTGCTTGACGCTACAACAGCCATTACAAAGACAATACCCCCGAATCACAGACTGAATTGCCATCAATTGAGCTGCATTGTGGTAATGCAGCTCAGGTTTTTGGCAAGAAAGAAGCATATCTACGATGAATAAGGCTTCGCCTGTTGTTCTGCTGCATCATTTCTGCTTCTTACTGTCTGTCTTTTAAAGGAGTTTAAAGGAGTTCAATAGTAATTTAGAGGGGTGCTTTTTGAAGATAAAATGCAAGTTTTAAAGTTTTTTTTTCAGGACAATTAAGCTTATTTTGATCTGCAAGGGAAAATATTGGTTTCAGTTTAGCGTATGTGACAGATGCTGTTTTGTCTGGGATGAATTTGAAAGGGATCAATATCAGCTAAAGAGAAAAACTCTGAAAACACAGTATTGATATGCAAAGGATCAGTTGTGCTTTGATTCATCACTGCATTGTAAGACTGAGGGCAGTTTCTGTTTTGGTAACTTTTACAAGCCATATTCAGTGTGCAGTATTATGCAGTATTCATTATGTTGAGCTAAATATGTGATATTTTTTAAGTTTAGATTAAAAAAAAGAGGATATAAATGAAGACAAAAAAAGAGACACAGAGGTGGAATAAATCTAGCCTGATTGAAATAGCTCTCTTTTCTCTTTTAAGGCTGTCACCTTAAAAATAAAGAGTGGTCAAATAAATATTCTCACTTAATAATTCACAGCATTAATAGTTTATTTATTTATTTGCAGCAGAAGTGTTGCTTTTTGCTGTGTTAACTTGTTTTTTCCATACATGTCCTGAGGATTAACCACTGGGTTAACCAAGAAAACTAATACTGCCGTTATGATATCATAACATTTTCTCTGCTAAATAGAGAAGTACACCTTATCTACATGCATTAACATTAAATGACATTAAGTCCTTAAATGGTTTTCTGAGGAGATCTGCTGTATATGTGTATCTCTCAAGTAAATCCATAAAAATATATCAGATATGTGACAGAAAGCTTTTTATAGAATAAATGGGGCTTTTTTGTGATGTCAAATATTAGGAAAATATATACATTGTTTAATGCATAAAAATAAAAACCCAATTGTTAGTTTGAATTATGGCATGGATGAAGCTACAATTGGAATTTTATTCAGTCCCCTTCAACAGCTTGTGGTTTTGCTATATGGATATTTTTCCTGGAAGCTTTGTTAGTTTTTATGTAAGCTCCTACAAATTTTCATGCAGCGTAAGCTAATTTTACTTATCAAATTAAGGGTCATGAAAAGTTATTGCTGTCATATCTTATTAATTTTCTGTGCGGTTCAGAAATTGGTGGTTCAAAAGTATTTAAAATAATAAAGACAGAATTCCACTGCATTTAATATGACTGCATGTCGGTATTAATTATGCTCTGAAGCTAATACATATTTGATAATACAATTAAACATGTTTTTCTTTGACAAGCAAGTTCTTTTTTTTTTAAACTGTTTTTTTATTGTAAAAGAACATTCCTGTCAAACTTTGTGTTTGTGGATTTTAGAATGATTTTTTGCCCCAAAATAACTAATTTTTTTTTTAATTTTTTTTTTTTTTTACTATTTATGGACTCAAAACAGGAAACATAAATTCGAAAGATACAAAGATTGATTTTTGAAACTTCTGAAAAAAAATGTAAAATTAAAAATGAATGTTTTTCTTGATTTGCATGAATACAACAAATAACTTTCTTGTATGAGCCCCCAAATGTAGTTTTCATTGAACGATTCCTGATATCTGTGATCAAAGTTCATTAGTTCATTATACCACTAGTAACTGGCATTATATGGGGGGGAAAAAAGGAAAAAATATATATATATTTGTTTACACGTACAGAACTCGAAAAAAGGAGTTTAACCCAAAGACAAGCGTGGAAAGTGTTACCTCGTGTAATGATTGATTTATTAGCATAGAGTGTAATTCTTATTCCCTGTGCTGTTCTATTAAATTTGAATGGTCTGGCATGACTTTTCCTTTGCTTTTGATTTTAAATTATTTTTGTAATAGATTGAGTCCTCTGAAAAGCACTTCAATCAAGGTGACCATCTGCAAGAGGTTCACTCTAAGTGGCTTCCTTAATAAGCAAATCAGAAGAGTGCAATATTAACAGGCAATGAGAGACACCTTGGGTGATTAAGCGGTGCCTAATTAGTCTACAATTTTATTGGGAAGGCAGTTGTGATGAGGGGTCTTACGCAACAGTGCCCTTGCCCTAGTTCTTAGCGGGCAGCGGGCCCCTTGGTGTCCCTTTGGTTAACTTAAGGGGCTGATTGAAGTGCTGTCCTCTGTATGTGTTGCCTTTTTGTACTCATCTCCTTCTTCACTCAAATTATAATAATTCATAATTATTCAAGGTAGACTTGTGAATAGGTGCAAAAATTCTAGCATTTTCATAAATTTGTTTTTTTAAGAGATAAGTTGTTATAGTCCTCCCCCCCGGGCAAAGCTTTCTTGTCTTTATGTACATGTCCTCCTGTACCCAGCTCTAGCTGATTGTGGTAAACAGACAACATTGCACTGTCTGGATTACATGCAATCTGCATGTTGAGATTGCTCAATTATGGTTGACACTCATTTGGAATTGTAAAAGTTGTCTTTGTGATCCTAATTGAAAAACTCCCTGTAGGCATAATATTGACAGTGAGCTAAACAAGGCTCTGCATGTTATGTGAACTCACTGTTTAAACAGTGAAGCAAATGTAGCAGTAGTAAAGATGCTGATATGAATGACTTGACTTGAATAAAAAAAACCAAAAAAAAAACACACTGGACACTTCAACTGACACGTTTCACTGTCATTATTCATTTATGAAACCTTCTCTGTAAAAAAAAAAAGAAAGAAAGAAAAGAAAAGAAAAAAAAAGAGATAAACCTACCTTTAAAAAGCTTTCAGACATTTCAAAGCTCAGCCTGTGATTTTCTTTCTTGGTACAGTATGTATTTTTGTTGAGAGTCTCATTTAAAAATGGATGAGTCTATTCTGCTGTCCATGCTAATAAATAATACATAACCCTTCTTTCTGCAACCTCACCTAGATAGTTTATACAATTACTGTAGTTCAAGGCTATCTGCAGGTATATAATTGGGTTGACCCACAATTTCGACTCTATTAATATTAAAGTAAGAAATGACAAACGCTGAACAATCAGTTATAATTGAGTGAAGAGTGTTTCTCGTTATACAGTTTGATCACTGCTAAGAATGTTTGACATCAGCTGATGTTATTTACAAGGTAACTGCTCTAATGCCAAGCTGCGACTGAGATGTCTCCTAATCCATTAATGCCAGTCTGTGCTGTAAAGCTATATATGTTACATCTGAAACTTTTTTTTCCTTTTTTTGCAAAAAAGAGCTCTATGGTTTTTAAATCCACTTTAAAATCTATGTTTTTATATATAATCCTCTTTTCATATGCATAAAGCTGCATTTATGGAAATGCATTGTTTTACTATTGACACCCAGTGACCTGTCAGTATTGTTCGTTTGTTTTATTGGTTGTTTTGTGACATCCTTTAAGATATTATGAAATGTCTAGTGCATTTGACTGTTGCATAACCATTAGTAGTTTTTAAGCTTTTGATGAAAATTAAAATGGTGCATTTGTATTGCTTTACCGAAGCAACAGCCTGTAGTTTCTGCATTAAATCACTTATATAATGCAAGAATGATCCCTTTTTAATTTGAGAGAACAACAGTCACAGCTATCTGCCTTGTGTGCAGCCTCTCAGAGCACACACAATGTTTCCATCAAGGACAAAAGTGCTGTTCTTCAGGCTTACGACCAGAGCAGGGTATAATTAGGAACTAAATGCTGCTTTAAGTCAGAATGTGGTCTGCAAGCATTTCCAAAGGACAACCAGTCTTGTGGTTTGTGGTTTTTATCATCAAATGCAAATTGCACAGTTGAAGAGGAGTGGCACTGACTCATAGAGTTTATAATATCCAGGAACCTCATCCGCTAAAACATTCATGCGGTGCAATATGTCAAAAGTAACATATTCATGTTTTTTCCAGATAGTAGACAGCCCATTAAACACTAGATTCAGCGAAGTTATAATTTTCTAGACCTCGCTATTTTGTGAAGAAAAAACATGCAGGAAAGTCCAAAAGCCCTTGGGATCAAATTTTGAACATATGCCAACAACAAGGAAGTGAATGTTAGCCTATGGTGTAAAGAATGGCAAATGACCAAAACAAGTACATAAAACAAACATTCGACTGTATTCCTATAATAGAGGCGCTTTACAGCAACCAGAGTAAATATTATCTGTATAGTATTTATCATTCATGTGATGAAGTGTGATCAGGAAAGGAAAGTCTTACTTTATATGACCATTTACCTAAAAATCTCATCTTCGCTGATGGATCATCTAACAGAGAGACACATTATTGGATGGCTCTGAAGTGATAGAGAAAAGGAATATGGTTTCCTGTGAAAATACTGCCTGAGTTCGGATCAGAGGTTCTATGTTGACAGTCAAAACATCTGAAAACACTGAACTGAAGTAGGACAGCATGTATGTGTGTCTATATACTCATCCAGTGTTTTTAAAAGCATGTGAAGTTTGACCTCAAATGAATCAGTGACTTATAGTAAATAAGAGTTTATTTTACTTACATGGTAATAAAAGGTTTTTTCTTATAGGTTAGGTAACGTTTTTAAATATGAAATCACTGCAAGTAATGAACTCATATGTGCCACTGCCGCAGTAATAGAACCACTTGGGTATAAGCTCAAGAATTCATGTTGAGAAAGCCCCCTGTGGAGAACAAGGTTGGAAGCCAAAATCAGGAAAACCCCAAAGGATGTTATGGATGTCATGAGAGACAGGTACTGGATGGATAAGAAGTGCAACAAGATGTCCATACCTGAGGCTCTAGGAACTGCCAAAAAAAGGCTCATAGCTCTGGCCATGAGGCTGAAGAGATACACCAGAGAAGCAGAGGCCAAGAGAATAAAGAGCCTGTTCCCGAAAGATACATTCAGGATGTACTCTCAGTAACTGCAAGGGAACAACAGTATAAGCGCAGACCCATTTAGAGCCGAGACTGAACAATACTTAGAAAACCATCTGGGTGAAAGGGGCGTCAAGAAATACCAACGCCAAGTGGCTGGCAGACCTAAGAGCGGACCATAGCAACCTCCCATTAAAAGAACCAGTCAATACCAGACAGGCAGATATCCCATAAGGTATCTCTAGAATGAAGAATGCAGAACGAAGAACTGGACAGCGCAGGACCTAACATCCACGCCTACTGGCTGAAGAAGCTGAACAGTAGTCCATGAATGCCTGGCAAATAGCCCAAATAAATGGGCTACTAATAGCAGGTACTCATCTGGCTAACACAGGGTAGAACAATCCTGTTTATGAAGAATTCCCACATGGGTATGACACCATCAAATTACCTGCCTCTCCACAACATAGAAGCTCCTCTCATGCACCTAAGAAACCAAGCTAAGCAGGCACATGAATCAACATATGAGGGCAGCTCAACACCAAAGGGAAATAACACCATATAGTTAAAGCATCAGCTGGATTGACTAAAAAAGAGCTTACGATTCAATGCCCCATACATGGTTATGGGAGTGCTGGGCACTATGCAAGACCAATAGTGCCCTGATAACAATGGAGACCACCTCCAAGGTAATTGCACAAGTCACCATCTAGTGTGGACTATACCAAGGTGATGCACTGTCCCCACTGCTGTTCTGCATAGGCCTCAACCGCCTAAACCAACTCATTACTAAGAGTGATACGGATATAGATTCAGGAGTGGAGTGATCATCAGCCACCTCCTCTACGTGGATGACATCGAGCTGTATGCCTGAAGTCTCTACAGCGAGGACATCAAGATGCCATTTGGACTGGATAAGCGTGGTTGAATGATTTCAAAGAGATGGGAAGGTGTTCTGGACTTTCCTTAATATTTGCTATTTTGCCAGAAGGCAAAACAGCAGATATATAGGACAGCTACAAGTACCTGGGTATCCCACAGGCCAACAGGAACCATGAAGAAGATCAGCCACAAAAAGTAAGGCACTTGCTGAGAAGCCAGCTCAATTGTAGAAATAAGAGCTGAGCTATCAATACATACACCCTGCCAGTCATTGGATACCCAGCTTAAATAATAAGTTGGCCACAGAAGGACATAGATGCCACTGATGCCAAGACATAAAACCTCCTCACAGTGCATGGAGGTCTCTACCCAAAGTTCAGCACCTGAGGATCTACGACCAATGGAAAGAGGGAGGACAAGGATTAGTGTGTGTCAGAGCCATAATCCAGGGGGAAACATGGAGCATCCATGAATATATCAAGAAGAAGGCCACCGGAGATGAGCTGCTCCAGGTGTGCCTCAGGCAGCTGAAGACAGACAGTGATGAGGAACAGGAGAAGGAACTATCTTGGAAGACCAAGCCCTGCATAGGATGTACCATGATAGAGGAAGTGGCTAAGATCAAGAAATCCTACCAGTGGCTAGAAAAGGACTGCAGCTGTGATAGATGTGGCAATCAAAGTGGACAGCAACATCAGAAAGAAGGAGCATAATAAATTAGAGAAGTAAGTAAGTAAGTAAAATGTATTTATATAGCACTTATCACAGATAAAAATCACAAAGTGCTTCACAACAGAGACAAAAAATAAAAGTATAACAATATAAAACAATAGAATACAGTATAGCAAGTTAATTAAAAGCTTGTCTGTATAAAAGTGTCTTCAGCTGCTTTTTAAAAGAGTCAATGGAGTCTGTACAGCATAAAGACAGTGGGAGAGAATTCCACAACCTTGGTGCCATAACCTGAAAAGCACGATCCCCACGCGTTTTAAAACGAGTGCGTGGGACACACAGTAACCTTTGACCTGATCATCTAAGAGCCCGGGAAGAAGAATATGGTTTCAATAGGTCAGAGACATACTGGAGAGCTTGGTCATGTAAGGCCCTAAAAGTTATAACTGTCATGGTCCTGGGCTGGTGGCCCAGTGTTTTGTGTTATTTTGGTTTTGTTTGAGTCTTATCTCTTATGTTTATTAGTTCTCTTTTGTAGAGGTCCTCAGTTTGTTATACTTTTGGTTTAGTTCCTTTTGTTCCTGTCTCCCCTGCATCTGTCCGGTATTGGTGTGTTTCCAGTTTTACTTTGATAGTCCTGTGTTCCCAGTGCAGTGTGTTTAGTTTTCCTTCCTGTGTCTTCCTCCCAGGTGTTCCTCATCCCCTCATTACTTGGTGTGTACATATTGTCTGCGTTCCAGTCAGCCTTTGTCGAGTCATTGTTTTCCCTGCTGCTGTGTGTCATCTGTCAGTCAGTTTCACTTTTCTCCCTTTGTTATGCTGCTATCCTGTTTCCAGCAATAAAGCTGCGTTTTGAGTTTACTCCCTGTCTCTAGTGTTCTGCTTTGAGGTCCTCACTCCTGCCAGCCGCAGTAGATCATGACAATAACTAAAAATTTAAAATGAAATCTAAAATTTACCAGGGGGTGAAAGAACAACTGGAGTAGATGTGGAGGCTCAAGTCCAAAGTGGTCCCCACAGTAATGGGAACATTAAGAACTACAACCCCCCCAAGAGTGGAAGAGTGGCCCCAGTAGATTTCAGGCACACCAGGGGTCTCTGTCCAGTACAGTACAGTCCTAGGAACAGTTAAGATTTTGTGCCAAACCTCCCAGGAACTTCCACACATATCTCCCTCTCACTTTCTTTAGGAAGTGGAAGATATATATTTTTTAATATATGCATGTATATAAAAGATTCCACATCAGAATTTGTCACATTTTGTTGACTTGTTCAATTAATCTACAAGAAAGATGCTTTGCTTGATTCCATGTATTAAATTTGATAATGGTACAGAAAAACTGAATTTACATGCTTTCCTTTAAAAGTATGCAATTGTATGTAATTCTCTCTTTATTACTGTTTAATGACATTTTTTGACATCTCAAAATTGCTGCTTTTTGCTGTTGTCTGTTTGAATGTATTTTGCTTATGTTGGAGAAGAGCATACAACCCTGTGTTGTTAAAGTCTTGTAAATAGTCCCCATACAACCAATCTGCTTTCTTAATAATGCTTAAAGGGATTTTTTTTTTTTTTTTTTTTAATGGAAAGATAGCATCAGCAGGTCTGGCGTGTTGTGGTATCAGGAGTCTTTTGTGGGATTCTGAGGTTTGAATTCCATGTGGGGGCCATTAGTTTGACAGTCTGAATTTACTTTTGTTGTAGATTTTTCATTTTTAGTGCCTTACTCACCCTGCTAAGGTTTAGACACCAAAACCTGGTTCGATTTAAGAAAATGCCATGGTTTTTAGTTAAATAAAAAATGGTTTCCAATTGTCTTGGCTATCGGGCTGACAAGTCTCTCCCCATTGAGTGACAGTAAGAAAGCAAGAAAATAAGTGGCAACAATATATCCATTTGAAATGTATTTGTGGTGTGCCCCCCAAAAAACTTAATTCAGGTGAAACCGTGTCTCTGCCTGGAAATGTTCTTGAGAAGGCAGTTTAGCTGTATGGGAACATCGTAGTTTTAGCCAACAGGGCTGGAAGAAAGTATTTTTAAGCCCCAGTTAGGTCTCAAGCTGTGACTTCACCAAAGACATTACTCATAAACTCATAAACAATACAGATTTAACAATTCTCCAAATAAATTTTTGGGCCATGAATAGCTTCAGCACTAGCACATGGCTAATAAGTGTATGATTACATGCTCCCTTTAAGAAAGCTAATTCTTAATTGTTATTTTTTTAACCTATATTTACACATGTTGTTTTACAGAAATGCAAAAGCTGTTCTTGACTTGAAAAAACAAACAGTTGCTTGTAGCTTAGTTAGTCTGTGTTTACATTCATGCACTGTCATTTTTACAGTATCTCCTGCCATGACGTGACTGTGATCTTTTGTTATCATCGAGTCAGTCTTTGCTAAACGTTCAATTTTTCCAGCCAATAATTATTCCTGCAGACTGTCATTAGCCCATTCTGTCAGAATGTTGTTTTATTAGCGGAAACTGTAATTTTGTTGGTAGTAACAAGAACCAAACTAAGGTTACGTCCACACATACACATTTTCTTTCTTTTCTTTTTATTTTTTGTTAAGGAGATTTTCCACTTTCGTTTTGAAAAATAGCGCTGTCCCCCCCCCTCCCCCCCCTCAAAAAAATAACAAAACTATCAAGAGCATACCAAAGCAACAGCTGGTGATACAACCCCATGGGACTGGTTCGATCCTTGGCTGCTGCAGTCTGCATGTCAAAGTATCCTTGGGCAAGATACTGAACCCTAAGTTGCATGTGTGAATGCTAGATTGAAAGCACTTAGGCATAGAAAAAAGTTCTTGTATGAATGGGTAAATGAGGCATGTTGTATAAAGTGCTTTGAGTGTTCAAGCAGAGTAGCAAAGCGTTATAAAAGAACCAGGCCATTTACAATTTAATGGTACAGAAGAAGTACAGTTGGAAATAAAGTATAGGCGGGAAGAACTTGATTTGATTTCAAGTATTCAGTTTTTATGAACTTCACAGTAATCAAGCTACTGGGATGCATTTTCTTTTAATTGCCCATTGAGCCCAGCGTGAGGGTAAAGTACATTCATTTTGGCAGAGGAATTGCCCTTTTATTCAACTTTCTGAAAGATCAGTACAAAGTTCAAGCCACTTTGGAGTTGTAGTGTTTCACTCAAAAATGCTTGCATCTTTGCTGTCATGGTACTTGGAGCTAGTTTTATGTTATGTTTTTGATATAACTTTTTTATGGTCTGAGATAGTACTAATGAGATCACTGAGCTTTATTTCGAATCCAAATACACTGTTGACTCATTGCAGATAATTATACTCCATTGAATCCAGTGGTTTTTGTGGTTCATTTAAACTTTTTGGATCCTTGAGTTTTTGTTTTGTTTTTTTCTAATGAAAGTCTACCTCACAAGCTCCAGCATTTGGCTCTCTGATACAGTGTAGGACATTACAGGAAATGACTTTGGTTAGCCACAACTTTCTTGAAAAAAGAAAGAAGAAGAAATAAAAAGCGCAAGGCAATCCACAATGAAAGCTGTTGGTAATGTACTAGAAACCCAGTGTCTCCACTCAATGTATGCATTGCGTCTAGCCACATGACACATTTCCGATGGCGAGTTTATTAGAATCTTTTTTTAACCTTTGCTGCTAAATATTTGAAAATCAACAAATGAACCCTGAAAATTTTCATCTCTCATACCAGACAAGTCAAACTTTGACAGATAAATACAACTAAATGCTGAATATAGAAAACTAAAACTAAACTGTAAATGTACCTTCGCTCCCACACTGTATACTGTTAGTAATTCATCCTGGTGGTTAAACAGAGCAACCTAAATACAGTTCTCTCAATATTGGTCTTATATTCTTGCAGAGAGCTGCAGTTTAAGTCATCAAGCTGCAGTTTGCAAAGACAAATAGAAACTTGTGGTTTATCCAAGTGGAGTTTGTATTCTAGCGACCGGTGATGAAAACACACATATTTATATACTGTGTATTTTTCTAATTCTCATTTTGGCACAAACTCAAAAGCATTTCACAAAAAGAATACTGTGTTTTGAATGAAACGCAGTAAATAAGAATGTCCATGTTTCTCCCTGTGAGAGGTGTGTTTACTTTGGAGGTTTGGACTCTGGCCAGTGGAGGAGGAATAGTTTTCAGAAATAATCATGGGGCATACATATTACCCAAGATTCTCCTCTTGAAATGGTAAATGATACTCTTCTATATCCCTGGATGCAGGAGTCTGGTTTTTGAGAAAGAAAGCTGAAACTCCATGCCTCATTTTGGTTTACTGTTTCGTGGGGGCTTAAACACTGCTTGTGAAGGCTAGGATGTTTGTTCTTAATGTGCTGGAACAGCAGTTTCACTCAGATGGCAGAAACAACTAAGAGCGACTGTTACCGACGTGCACCCTACGATTTCAAAGTGGAATAAACTAGCGGGCATTTCACACCCTTTTGAAGTGTTCGGACATCAGTAAAAATTAAACACATATCAGCGAGATGCATGCAATCATTTAAAATTCTCTCATAAGTCTATAACTGGCTTAATATCTGGTGACTGCAGAGGCCACTGGATGTGATTCACAACACTTAAATACTGAAGAGATCACTCCCATCAGGGTAGAAATATAACCTACAGCTGATCATGATAATGCCTTCTGCAGCATAACACAGTCCCTGGCTCTCCTTAACGTAGGGGTCAGGCATTCAGTGTTTTTCCTTTCATTTGTCACCTGTCCGCAAATAGAGAGAGTAATGATAGTGGTGTTTTTGCTGCCTATCAGATTCACTGTTTCTGGTTTCCTATTGGTTGAGCTTTCACCTAAAGTAACACCAGGCAGCTTTTTAGATGAAAATAGTGTGAACGTCTCAGAAGCTGTCAGTGGAATATTCTATATTGGCTTAGTTAGTACAGTAAACAGGTAGTATCTATCCTTGTTCGCCTGCGGTAAAATGTTATTCCATCTGTGGTTGTTTACTGTGCAAAGCCATAAACGTCTTCATTCTGTAACCTTATTCAGCTCTCAGACTGGACATCCTTATTTCAGGGCTGAAAGTAGTGAAAATATTGATGGATTGAGGTATTGTGGGTTTGTATGGAGCAAACCCACAACGGCTTAGTATTTACAGTTAAATTTAAACCTCACAAAGTTGCGTACTTCTATTAGAGACAAAGTATGCATGCCTTTGTTCCCATCTATACTTGGTTGTTTATTTCTCATTATGAACAGGCACCAAAGAGGGCTGGAAAAATACCAAAGTTGTACTTTGCTTCAAGAGTTAGTTTCTGTAGTTGTAGCAGCCAACTGCAAAACTATAGATACTTCTTAGTGGGCTGTGCAACTACTGCAGTAACAGTCGTAGGTAAGAACCAATGTAAAATTCTTGTAATTTATTTGAGAATTTAAATGTTTGGCCTTTAAATGTTTGATTACTTTAAAAATTCAATTGTTGTTATGTGTAAAACTTCAGCATAGTACAATATGAAATCATATTGGAATATTATTGTTGCAAAATGAGAAATCTGCCTTCCGATTTCTATAGTTTTAAAAATTGTATTGCTTAAAATTGTTTTCCATGTAATATCTTTATATGTTGCTAGAGGCGTGAACACAGATATTAGCATGCAGTTGTCAGCTTTCTACACTCATTGGCCACTTTATTAGTTATCGGGTTGGACCTTGTTTTGCCTTAAGGGCAGCCTAAACATAGCGTGGCATAGAGTCAGCGAGGTGCTGGAAACATTCCTCAGAGATTTTGGTCCATACTGACACGATAGCGTTTCACAGTTACTGCAGATTAGTCGCCTCCATATCCATGATATGACTCCTGGTCCACCACATCCCAAAGGTGCGCTATTGGATCGAGATCTGGTGATTGTAATGCTCAAGAAAACCATTTGAAGTTGATTTGCTCTTTATGACATGGCACAGTATCCTGCTGGAAGCAGTCATCAGAACATTGGCACACTGTGGTCATAAAGGGCTGGACATGGTCAGCAAAAGTTGAAACTGAGACTCATCAGACCAGGAAACATTTTTTCCAATCTTCCAATATCTATTTTTGGTGATCCTGTTTGAATTGTAGCCTTGGTTCCCTGTTCTTAGCAGATAGCTGGTGTGGTCTTCTGCTGCTATAGCCCGCTTCAATATGTGATGTGTTATACATCCAGCAGGTTGTCTTGAACACGTCTACATGCTTAAACTCACCAAGTGGCTGCCGTGTGATTGAGTCATTAGGTATTTGTCTCAATGAGTAGTATAACAGGTGTTCCTAACAAAATGGCCAATGAGCGTGAGAGCTTTTTTAACTATATGTCTAAAATAATGAACCTGGTTGTAGAGATTAGAAGGTTTTTTTTCAAGGGAAGCAATGGAAAATGAATGGTATTATTTGTATTTGGAGCTGAAATTGGTCATAATCAGTATATCACAAAAAGAACTGACAAGCAAATCTCCCAACTGTCTTTACTTTTTATCTACTGGAGAAGACTCTATGGTTATATATTTCATTTTGTCAAAATGAAAAAAAAATACATAACCTCCACTCAAAAATGACTGTATTAAATGTTTAGAAGGTGAATTATTGCTGTAAAGATTTAACTTGTTCTTCCTGTAGCGTCTTGCTTTTTGGTAAAAGAATTGCTCATTAGTATTTGAACTCGTCTGCTTCTTGCTTTCATAGAAGCAAGAGCAAAATTTGATTTCTTCACATCCAGACATGTAATTTGGGTCTGAAACCGACAGATGCAACTGCAGCCAGGGAGTCAGCTGCTCTGAGTAAACGTCTGTCTTTAATTTGCACTATTTGCTCTGGATCACTGGACCAAAAAAACAAGACTGTGTGTGTGTGTGTGTGTGTTTTTTTTAGCCGCACCTCCAGGCACACTGTATGGCATACGTGTTAGTTTATGTCTCGTGGTGTGTATACATATTATAGTTTTGCTGCAGTATGGCTCAGAGAACAATGACAGCGCTTACATGACTGCATTAAAGATTCTTGAGCCTTTAGTTCTGGTGGCCTGTGTTTTCATTTCCACTCTTCTTGTCATGCTCTGTTAAAAATGAATGTTGTCATTTTCAATACAGTCACATTTGTCATTGCCCAAAAGTGATCCACAGGCAAACAGCAAGTCAGTCAGTGTGACCTATTAGAATGGAAAAAGTTTTCTTGACTGGAAAACCACACCTGAGTTACCACGTCACCCTCATATAAAATGTTCAGAAGCTGAAAATATATAAGGGGTAAAAAAAAAAAAATGTTGGGGAATAAAATGTCATTTTTGTCAGTGTTAAAACTTTCCGCATGTCGATCAGTTTACCACTGGAATGAAACTGTAAGCAGCAAGTGAAACTGATCCTGTTTAGTCAGGGAAGTTTAGCTTTTACTTTATCACAGTAAGACAGAAAGAACTCTTCAATGAGTCCACTGAGTGCACTGTTTTCTAATATTTATCTACTATATTACTGTCACTCATATCTTCTTTGAGAAAATGTTGGTGGTGCACTTTTTCAGGAAAGGAAACTGGGTTGATTGTTTTGTCCACGGCACTGTGAGCAGAGTTGCAGGCAGCAGTTTGACAGTTTTGAAGCAGCTGTGAAGAGAAATTAATGCCTTGATCCGAATCCGTCCTGATTTTCATGCTTATGTTCAGATCCAGAGGAGATCACACATCTGCAGCGAAATATTTACACTTTTGTGTTGTTCTTTGGTGATTTAACCGCTGTATTGTTGGAAATATTATTTGATAGCATTCATTTTGCACAGCATTACTATTTATGCTTACATATCCTTTCATTAACTCCATTCCCTTCGATTTGCAGGTTTATGCTGATGATGTGGTGACAAGAGAGGAGCAGATAGAGTTTTTGTTCAAAGCCAAGCAAAAATGTGAGGATAACATCAAGGCAAAGCACAAGATTCCTGGTGAGTAAAGAAACAAATCTATAAGTCTTGTGAGTCTGCAGTGACAGTACAGTTGAGGGGGACTTGAATTTTCAGTACTGAATTTCATAGCAAAAGGACATTTAACTACGATTCCTCAGGGGGCCAGAGGAATATCTGTATGCAATATTCTCCTTTAATATTTGTTCAGATATTTCATTGTGTGCTACAGCTGTGGATTGAGTGCAGCCATGTAAAAAAAAAAAAAATCACAGATGCCTAAATCCAGAATTAAACCTTAAATCGGCTGTAGGATGTGCGCCACTTCCCTTGCAAAAGCTAAAATATATAAAAACCTTTAAAACCTATAAAAACTTGCATGGAATATGCGCACACCTAAACCGAAGCCCTGCTCTCTGTCCCCTACTTTTTGAAGACTAAGGAAATCTGTGACCCATGTGGTGAATTAGAGCCAGTCTGTAAGAATTAAACGTGAGAAATATGCATAATTATGCCTCGACTCACACTTTTAATATTGCTTCATATAATCCAGTACTTACAGACCCACTTTATCATAAGCTCAAGCTCGCAGTTTTATTTGTTTGTAATGGTGAGCTATAAGTACTGTGTAGCAGTAGTGCCTTTTATTTGTAAGAGATATAAGTACACTCAGAAATTCTGCTGGATAATGGGTACTGTTAGGATAATGCTGTGATGTGGCAGGTTTAAGGAAGTCTAGCGTGCCTTTCTCTCATATATAAGCGTGTATATGTGCCCTTTT
The DNA here is from genome assembly GCA_034780415.1 of Cichlasoma orientale. NCBI lineage: Eukaryota > Metazoa > Chordata > Actinopteri > Cichliformes > Cichlidae > Cichlasoma > Cichlasoma orientale. The sequence goes on from JAVDPK010002067.1 coordinate 33,775, forward strand.
ACTACGCACTTAAGCTAGCTGCTGAAATCATTGGTTTTAAAATCAAATGGCATTAAAACAATTTCCGAACAGAGCAACAGTAGTTTTCAGTAATAACCTCCAATGCTTTGCTCACTCAGATCTAGCGTACAGTGTTATTTTTCATTCAGTTTTTTTGTGTTTGACTGCTGCAGCGAACGCGACTGAGCAGTCAGGCATGTAAGGCGCACCGGAGGCACACAGACTCACACTCAGCTTTCTCATTTGGCACATTATTATCACATTTACATACGGCTTGTATAAATTAGTAACGCCTAGAAATAAAGCCAGTGGGAGCAGCCATTACACTACGTATCTTCATTACGAGTCCTGATCATAATGCTTGCCAAGTTCACCATGACGAAACTCAACTAAATAAATAATCAAACTATTATCACCTTTCAACTGTTTCCACTTTTGAAAATGAAATGAAAACACAGGTTGGAGATTTTTTACCATCATTTTGGTAACCTGTGAGGCAATTAGCCTGATTACTGTAAACATATTAATACCACAGTGAAACGTGTGTCGGGTGGGAATGCCAGAGGACTACGCGAATGCAGGAAGGCTCATTTTACTGCGCTGAAGATTCATTATTTAATGTTGGTGTGTAAAGGGTGGGGTATGCGACTCATCCATGTATGCACATACCCAGGTGTGCTGTGATTTACAGTGGGAACATTGCTTACAGGTGCGCATATGTGCGATATTGTAGATTTGTTTATCATTTAGTGCACACACAGCACACTGGCTGCGCTCGGTTCGCTCTTGCGTACTCTTTTAGACAGATTGTGATTCTTCTCATGCCAAAGCAGAGAGTAACAAAGGGATTACAGAGTCAATGTTTGTCATGCAAATCACCCAGCAAAAAGGGTGTGTCAGAGAGATAACGGGCACAATCCATAAGCCCATCCCTAATGGCTTGTGTATCGAATAAAATGTCTCGTTTAGCAACAGATTATTATTTCAAGATAACTAATAGCTGAAAACTGGAGGAAACTAATTAAGCAGAATGTGTGAAATTGAAATAGGATCGTGTGTTCGGAAGGTGCCGCCTTATTTGCCTTTTATTATTGGTTTCCAATAGTGTGATTTTCCACTACCTGCTAAAGGTTTTTTAATTAAAAGATTTCTGTCACAGATGCATTTGTCGAAGGCTTTATCACATAAAAATGGTTTTGAGCTCCGCTAGCGAGGAAGCTCCCCAGTGAATTCTAGCTGGAGCGAGAGGTTCAATGTGGAGTGCAGGAAATCCCGCAGAGGCTGCACAGAGCGGAGCCTCGCGGATGCCGAGCTGAAATATAATGTACGAGGTGGAGGATGCCATCAGATACAGTGCTCTTAGCACTAAGAGGGGTGGGTGGATGGAGGGAGAGACCAATCAGCACAGGCGATGAAGTTTACCGAGAGCTGTGGAAGTAGACTGCATAACCAGCAGCACGATGATCACGAGCTTGAAAGAATGCATCGGGATGTTATGTTGATTGAATGTGATTGGTGGCTTGTTTGAGTACGACTGTTGATTATTTTAAGAGCTTATACTAATCAGCTGATGCTGTTCACACCACGCTGCCACAACCACCTTGGTTCATTATAATAATTAAATAAATAAATAATAGGCACCGTTTTGCCTATATTTTGGAGATATGTTCCAATCAAGTACCGTTTTTGGAGCAGTTGCGAGACATTTCTTGTGAACTTTAAGTTGATGGTTTCATTTAAAACCTCTGCTTTGTTTCCTTTGTCTTGAAGGCAAACCTGGTCCTGGGGTGCACTTCAATATTTATGGGTATCTAAAGAGCACCCTTTTCCTGCAGATCCCAGCACACTGTATGGTCATGTGGTTGCTGTCATTTTCCCAGTTGATTGTTTGGGGAGGAATTCCACAGCCAAACCAATCATATTATTTTCTCTTTAACCCCAGTGCATTGTGGTCACATGAAATTCTTTGCCCTCCAAACGATACTCCTTGTAAATGAAACACATAATTAAAAACGTTTACTTCCTGGCTCGGAACACAAAAGCTATTGTTGACTATTCCCTGTAGTTACATTACCCGTGTGGTATGTCCCAACTTTTCATGGTTTTGATAAATATCCACTAGCTCGAATTAGATTAAAAAAAATGTCAGAATTGCTACTTTTGAGAATTGCAGAGGGCCTAGCAGCGGCTTTTGTTTGCTTAGGGTTTATGTACAAGCTCTTACAGCCTACTTAGCAAGATGGCTATAGGCGCCAATCCTGCGGAGAGCGATCAGTCAAACATTAGAGAGCTCTCAGATGAGAGTCTACGCTGCTCATCTGACCACCATCATGCATAATCTATCCTGACATGCTGTAGTGACAGGAAAGCCTGGTGTCACACTTCAGCGTGCACCTCCAGGCACAGACTATTTGCAGCATAAACTGCAATGGGATAAAACCTAATTAAATATTTTGCACTACCTTGACTATGGGTCTATATGTAAATTTATATATTAATATATTAAAAATAATTGATAACCATAGACTTATTGCACTTGCATGTTCCTCTGTCTACACATCAGGGAAGACTCTGACACTCAATCTGGACTCTAACAAGCCCATCAGGAATGCCTGACTGGGACGTGTGCTGTGAAATGCTTCAGGTGCTGTTTAGGGGGTACATCAGCACAAGAGAGCTGACCTGCATACCTGATGATGCTGGTGTATGCCGGATGTGACTCATCCTGCATGTAGTGGTTGTTTGCTGACCTCTTTTGGAAGGTTGCACATGTCTGTTCAATCACATTACAGTTGAAGAAATTAGAATAACCCTATTACCTTAATAAAGAGTCCTCAGTAGAATTCCCAGTGTGGTGGAGGCCTCTCATCCCTGGATAAGCACATATTCGTTCCTCGCATGTGCTTGATTTGAGATTTTTTTATTACTTTTTTCTGTAATCCCAGATGAATTGCTTTAACATTACTTCTTTTGTATTTGATTTGAACCCCAGAGTCACATTTGGCTGTTTGTAATTATGTAGTGTGGAAGTCATTTAAAATCTGGGCAGTGGGTTTGCTGTGATGTTGAGTAAAATTATAGATATTGTCAAGATTTTGCAATTAAGTTCAAAGAAAGAATTACGTGCAGTTTCTGATGAATGATGTAGGTGTTTTCCTTGAAAAAGTCATTAAGATTTCAGCAGAAATCACTTGTATGATTTTTTTTTCCTTCCATGTTGCATTGTGGTGTGACCTTCAAACTAGCCAACCCATAGTTTGAAGAGCACAGATAACACCACCTACGTGCATTTTTTTTCTCTTTTTCTCAGCTTTAGATTTATATCTCTGTTTGTCTTGCCTGTCCCTCCCACAATTTTTTTTCTGGCACTGTAAGTGTAATCATGTGGCTTTTTGAACTATTGTAGGAGATGAGGAATGATAACTACTTCAAACACCAGCATGGTGAAACGCAGGATTTGTAGAAAGTAGCAAATTAATTGCAGAAGTATGTGTTAATTGAGAAAGCTTTTAGTGCCATTTGAAGGGAATAGCTGTTGTCTTTAATTTGTGCTTTAAATATACCAAATTCGCCATTTGATGACTGAGACAAGGTTTTCTTTGAGGGATGCAGTGAGGTTTGCCTGGAGAGGACAGTGGAGGGATGTGGGTTCAAATCCCCAGACCTTGCAGTGTGAAAATAGCTCAACCTTCAAGCTTGTGGTCTTGGCGTAGAATAACATCAGGAATCATTATAAAAGGCTGCATGTATCAGGAGAAACTGCAGCATGTGTTTTGACATCTGTAGGTCAGAATCAAATGGGTCGGGGGAGAAAAAAAATTTCTTCAAACCCCAGTGACATCACAAATACCAAAGTCCCCCTGTAGGCACGTTTATATTTAAATTGTGGTCAAGAAATTTACGGGAAATTGTATGTGTGTGTGTGTGTGTGTGTGTGTGTGTGTGTGTGTGTGTGTGTGTGTGTGTGT
>JAVDPK010002068.1:0-12663 GCA_034780415.1 Cichlasoma orientale
CCAGAATGCTATTGTGTTCACAACGGCTTGTGTTACTTTCACAACGACAAAAATGCTTCGATTTCAGAGCTGATCCATTAATTTTGGCATGGGAGGCACGAGCAGCTTAATTAATGTTTACATTGACTGACTTGAACTCCTGCTTGGCCCCAGACTGTCAAAGAAGCTGTGAGTGTGGTGCATTTTATTAAAAAAAAAAAAAAAAAAAAATGGACGAAAAGTTGAGTCTAATCTTTGCAGCAGTTTGCATATTACAACCCAATGGTCGTGCTAACTTGTCTGTGTTCTGCCAGTGTGGAAAAATTCAACAGTTCTGCAGGACTCCAATTTTGCTGGTTTATTTCAACATGAAAATCGTAACTTTTCAACCTCACTTGCCATCATCAGGCAGTAATGCACAATCTTAGATTGCACAGCCATGTGGACATAATGTGATTCAGAACATATGCATAAGCATTATATTGATTGACTTAAAAGAAAAGAAAAAAAAAACGACACCATGTGCAGTGCACATGCTCAAAATGGTTTATTGTGGTGCAATAAAAAGGCTCATTTGGTGTTCTGCAGTGTGCAGGCTGCCGATTTCTATTTTTCTTCACTTTCGACTTGTTTTCAGCAGAGCACCTGTCAAAGTTTTTGGTGTGGGTGTGTGTGTGTGTGTTCTTCTGTTTTTCATCACACCAGTTTTATGCCTTTAGAACTGGCATATTTCACTCTGTTTGGTCACATAACAGCAAGAGACTCCAGCCTCTGACAGTAGCAGTGGAAAAAATTATATCACGATTGCTCAGTAAATGAGACACTTCACTGTTATGCCTTTCTAGTTCTTGTGTTGGGATCACAAATTATTGCAGTTCTGTTTTAAAGGCCAGGTGCACGCGTGTCGGCTCAGAGTTTAAAGATTTCAGTAGAAGTCTAAAATACTGAAATATGTAGCAAATAGTAGTTTCTATGTTTCTCATTTTTCTAGGCTAATGGAACTAGCAGAGTTCTATATTCTGCGGCAGATTAAGCTAATGGGTAACCCCCACCCCCTCACTGTTTTTGCATTAGCATTATGTAGCAATAATTGGTTAACAAATGCTCTTTGTGACCCATATTGTACGTTGAAAACATGAAAACATTCATGCACAACTTTCCGTTTCACTTGTTTAAAGATGACTCATTTTTTATTGTTCAAAGACCTGCAGTCAACAGCTGGGAGGTTCACGGCCACGACTTTGGAACCTGCTTCCCAAAAAGAATTAAAAACAATCCATTGCTTGTCTGATGATCTAATTTGAACCGGGTTATTTCTGTATCACATTGATTTGGCTGCAGGCTTTCTGTATCATTCCCATATTTCATGTAAGCCAGAGGCTGACTGCACACTCCACAGCCAAACATATTGAAATAATTAACTTCCAAATGTCAGAGTTGGAAGTTTTGGAAGCTCTTTTCTTGGTAAGCTGATTTTTAATCACAGTCTAATTGTACTACAGCGATGCCTTTGTGTTGTGAAATGGTTTATATCGTAGAGCTAACAATGCCGTGGGAAGGCTCTGCTGAGAAGTTCTCTAAGTGCATGCTTCATACCTGAATGTGGCAGCAGACGCTTAACTGTCAACCGTGGAAGTGGAGAACCCACAGAGATCGACTGCAGCGCCTGTGTTGCAACATCTACAGTTAGGTTGAAACACGCTGGGGTGCAGCACAAATATCACTTACATCATCATCAATCAAAGATCTGTCAGCAGCAGACACTGCAGGGCAGTGGATCTGGATAAGCCAGCAGGACACGATATGGGCTGCGAAAGCAACATCGACATGAAGGTATCATGAGGGGGCGAACCCGGGATGTTGGGATTCGCTGTTAAGCTCTCTGGAGGGGGTTGCAGACTAGTAAGCAATGCAGAGAAGATGGAGGATGCCTACTTGAGGAAACAGTGATGAAATCAGGAGTAGTCCAACCTCTAACAACAGCAGTAGTAGTAGTCCTTCTCAGGTTCTCTAATGAAAGTAACAATAACACACTCAATACTCCATTACCTTACAAATAAGAGACCTGCCCTCAGAACAAACAAATTGCTCTTGTTGCTGATTGGGTCGGAGCTAATTCAGACTAATGTAGTTACGTTGAAGTAGTTTCATATTTAAAGCAGTAATGATAATTCCCTCCTTCCCTTTCACCTGCTGTTTTACAGACTGTTTCTTTCCCAGAGACCCGGCACTCTCGCTCCATCAAGTATACGCACTATCGCAGGGGTCATCAACTACATTTGTCCAAGGGCCGGAATTTTTCTCGGCAGACAGTGGGGGGGCCGGATGCTCTCGTAAAGTAAAGTAAAATTAATATTGTATCCTAAGTACTATATTATCATTTGATATATCAATTTTCCTTTCAAATTTATGCTATTTTTAATGAAGTGACGTGCAAGTCGTGCACTTCGACGTTCTTCTCTGTTATGTTGACGGTTGTTATGGAGACACCACAATTGTGTGCAGATGTTCTCACAGATACGAGCGCGGGAAACAATAATAATGTTACACGAGAGCGGCGACTTTATCTCTGCACGATCTACTTTTCAGAAGCTGTTTCTGTTGTAGATTTTTTTAAAAGAATATAGAAACATGAAGAGTTCAGACGCAAAACCTTCTAAATCTGCCCGGAAACGTTTTTCTATAGCTTTTTTTTTTATATCTGGATCTTATGGTAAATTTTTGTAATTTCATCTCACAGGCAAAGGTGAGGTGCCTTTTGTTTTCAAAAATGCAAATATAGTAATTGACCTACTTTTTAATAAATAATATACATAATAAAATCTTCAGTCCATCCTCTGACCAGTGCGAATGAAGGCAAAAGGCCCAAATATCAGACTATGATAAAAAGATTTCAACATAAATTCACACAGGGGGGCTGTGACCACATGCGGGTACACGCCGAGCCGCCTACCCGTCCGGTCCCCTCCCGAGCAGGAGACGGGAGCCCCGCGCAGGCCGGGGAGTACGCTCGGCAGCCGGTAACGATCCTTCCGCAGGTTCACTGACGGAAATCTCGTTACGACTTTTATTTTACTTCCTTTAGTGAGACAAGTTTGATCGCCAAACATTTTTTCTACACAAGAAAAGTTTAGACTCACCCTCAGCCGTGTTTACAGTCTGATCACCACCAACAAAAGCCGGCTGCTCAGTGCAGCGCTGTGCTGAAAATAGTGACATGGTCACATGGTCCGATCTTGCATTCTGATTGGTCCTAAGGACATGGAGGCATTTATGGGCGATGAGAAGTGGCGTTTGCAGACTTTTGATAATTCAGACCTGTCAGAGACGGGTATTTAACGAGTTATGACGCGACATGATTGATTGGCGTATAGTACCTGTGACAGTACTATTCAGGGGGCCGGATGGAAAGCTCTGGCGGGCCGGATTTAGCCTGCGGGCCATCAGTTGACATTCCCTGCACTCTTGTTTGACTTTCAGTTTCTGTTGCTGTCGCTTTTTAGTTTTTCTTTGCCACCTCTGACAAAGAGACCTTTTCTTTCACTGTGGAGAGTTTCCACAGTTTATCTGCTCGTTCCATTATCCCCCCATTTCAGTTACTTGGCAGTGGCTGCAGATGGCAACAAAAGTGCTATCCTCTTCCTGATTTGTTTGCAAAATTGTTGAAGAGTGCCTTAAGTGTTAAAATACAAGCTTTCGGTTCAATTCAGGTTTATTTATATAGCACCAAATCACAACAACGCTTGCCTCAACACACTTAATACTGTAAGGTAAAGACCCTACAGTATTCTTCCAGTCCCTACAGTAAATTGTATTTATTACTTATTGGTAAATGTGCCTCTCTATTTTAATTTCTTCCGGGGTTTTACAGCAACATTTCGAAACGGTCCCACTTAATTCTTGTCTTTTTTGTTCTTTATTATTATCATTTATAATAGAAACAAAAAATAAAGAATGGAGTATTTTTCTAAAATGTACAAATATGTAGACAAACCTTTTTAATTCATATGTTTTTTGCTGCAACTGTCCTGAAAACTGATCACAGGGATCTCATAACTGTAAGTACCCGAGTTTCCTCTACATAGGACACAATACGGGTACTTCACTCTCAGAGAGTGTGGTTGGCGAGCCCGGGGCCGTATTTGAGGTCTTTATAACCTACTTTGCCTTTAGGGTAGATAGTCTGTAGGGCCACTCAATATGGCAGAGCTGCCACATGGACACAGAGGCGACATTAGTACTGGAGAATCAAACCAGTCTAAATGCAGATGCTGCTTTTATTGAATACACACTGAATTGCGGAGTCAACATTTATTTTGCAATGATAAAATCAACGACTTGCTGATTTGCTGTTTAGCAGTGCCTTGTGACTGTATATAGCTGTAGCTGAATTTATTTGAGAACATTACCGCCCCTTGAACTTTGGCAAATTAGAAGAAGAAAAAAAAAATCAGCGTAACATGAAAGTAGAAGCACTCAGTGCCTCGAGATTTTGCTTTTGTTGAGTACTTGAGTAAATGCTTTATATCTTTGGTTAGTTACATCCTCTCTGGACACAAATTTAGGCTTCTTTTCATGCGTATATAAAAAAAAAAAAAAGGCTTCCTGTGCTCCAGAACGCCAACATTTTCAGAGATAAAGGTCCACACTTAATCCTCACAATCACTGTTTTATTTAAGCTAATTTCCTGATTTTTCTAAAATAAGCGAGAAAGGAGCCAGTTGAGGCCGGTCTGGCATCTGGTTAGGATGCCTCCTCCCCAACTGGGAGGAGACCCTGGGGGAGACCCAGAACCAACTGGAGAGGTTTTGTCTCCTGTGGCCTGGGAACACTTTGGAATCCCCTGGGAGGAACTGGAAATTGAGGTTGGGGAGAAGGATGTGTGGAATATCCTGCTTAGTCTGCTGTCACTGTGACTTGACTTTGGATAAGTGATGGATGGATGGATGGATGGATGGATGGATGGATGGATGGATGGATGGAAATGTACGACCTTACTGTATGAGGAGCAGAGCGTAATTCAGTTGAATATTACAAATCACTGCAGTTTGTTGTCTTTATTGAGCCTTTAGAGATGAAATCCTTGGTCCTCTGCTGCAGTGCCACAGCACTTTAAGCATAAATGTGTACGTTACAGTGTCCTGGAGTTTAAAATTTTTGTTCACTTACTATCTTCTTGTCCGCACACACACACACACACACAAACCAGATGGTAATCATGTTGTTGGAGCTGATATCGAGAAATAGCCTTATTTTCTCTGAGGAAATCATCACTAGAAGTGTGTGTGTGTGTGTGTGTGTGTGTTTTCTGTCTATCCCACACGGTTTCTGTGTGGCGTTTGGGGGTTTCATATGCTTGGAGAAGAGCAAAGGGGGAAGACAGCTTACGGGTTCGAGAGTTGATGTATTATGCATGGAGGCTCACAGATCTGCATTCTTCTGGCTTCAGCGATGCTAACTGTCAAGCATCGTAGGAGCAAATGGATTACACGAGATGAAGCCAGACGATCGGCGCTATCCAGGGACACCAGATATCAGATCCAATGTGATGAACAGAACGTGGCACAGAGACAATTGTGCGCAGGATTTTTGATAAGGTGAAAATTCCCCCTTCAGGAGCAAACAGTCCTTTCTTTGCAACAGTATAGATGGCATAAATTCCTCAAAACTGTTGTCATCCGTTGTTTCGGTATCCTCTGGATGGTTTCTGTCAGTGAAGACGACTAATCCTGATTTCAGTGAGGGAGGTGATAGAAATAGAGTAGAAATGTACCTTTTCTGCTCATTGCATGAAGTATGTGGTGGGTGTTATTTCATATCCAGATGCTGAAGCAGCCATCGCTGAGGAAATGCAGTGCTTAATGTTTGTTGTTGACAGAACTTTAAAGGCTCTCAGTCTCCAAGTGATGATGGGAACTTTAAAAAGTTTTTAGCGACTGATGTGTGAGATCCAAACACATGTTCTCTTGGTTTTGACCTAGTTACTGCGTTTATGTCTCCTCTTCTCGACAAAAACCCAGCACATCCAGTATTCCCCGACTTCGGTCATCACAAATTTAAAAAAATTAATCTGTTTACTTTCAATATAATTTTTATCTTGGAGGTGTAAAATAAAGGATACATTACTTAATTACCTAATACAAGTTATCCATTTTATATTTTGTGTTCTCTTTAAAGTAGACATAATTTTCTCATTCCCCAGATCCATATTTGGATTGTTGGGCACTGTAAGAGTTGCTTTGCATGATTAACAGTTCAGAATAATCCTTATTTATGTTATACTGGGCCTTGGTGCAGCACCTCAGTCTGTCCACTGCCTGAATGAACTGCAGCAGCAGTTTGATGGGCTTCAGTGTCTGGGATCTCACCTCTCTTTGACCCAAAGACTCGATTCTGTCATGACCGCTGATCGATGGACGTGATTACTATTCTCTTAGAGATCCTGATGACACCCAGTTTGTGCTCCAGTAGATGATGAGAGTCAAACCTTAAATACTGATCTGTATGCGTTTGTTTACGATGCACATCAACTGTCAAATGTCCCCCATTACTGATGGTAACTTCATAGTCTAAGGATGCCAGCTTGTTGGTTTTCATATCCTCCCTGGTATCATATTCACCCAGGTATCATCCACGTACCTGACCCAATGGCTTGATGATGTTCCAGGATAAGATATCAGAGCCACTTCCTTAAATTTACTTAAATTCCTTAAGTTAGCACAATGGGTGAAACTGGGTAATCATGGGACACCCATGTTTCTGCCTGCAGTACTGGCCCTTGGCTGTGAAACATGTGGATTGAAGACACACTTGTTCAGTGATCAGGGTTGCCCTGTTGCTGAGGGTGGGGGTCATCCTGCTTCAGGTAACTGGAACACAAGTGAGGATCGGCATAACATAAGAGACCATTATTTCATCTGCCTCCATAATGACGCCTCTCACCACCTCCACCAAGGGGTTCCAAATGTGGAGTTTGAGGCTGCCTATCAACAGGTAGAGGACTGAAGCCTGGGTGTAATCTGTAGTATGAGGCCTGTCAGTTGTGCTGTCCTGTTCTAACTGCTTCAGCCAATCACTTTTTTTCCTGTAACCACTACCAGGCTCTCGTTTCAGGGGCTTCTAAGTATTTTTATCACTAAGAAGTGACAACATTTTCTCCTAATAGTCTGTCTGGTTTAGCAAAACTCTGCACCTACCCTTGTCTTCCGGAAGGATGATGATGATGATGACGTCCTTACTGAAGGTTGGGAAAATCTGGATGAGTGACAAAACATTTTTCCCACTGAAAACGTTATGTCCAAATGAACAGAATCAGTTTTCAGGGATTTCGTTACTGCATTATTGAGCAAACAAAAAAAAGTGTGAAACTGAGCGTTTGGAGCAGATTGTGACCTTGCTATGCAAAAGTTTAGCCATTTTTATATGAAAATCCATTGTGTTTGTATAGGTGAGAGGAAAAAAAAAGGTTCACAGACCATTAGTAAGCTTTGGAAATTATTTGCTCAATCTTGAATCATCCTCGTGCATTTACCAACTATAGCTCATAGTTTAACAGCTATGAAGTTCAATTTAATTTTATTATATATAGCCCCAAATCACAGCAACAGTCACCTCATGATGCTTTATATTGTAAGGTAAAGGCAGAGAAAGCCCCGACAATCACCCATGAGCAAGCTTCTGGTGACAGTGGAAAAGAAAAACCCCTTTTTCACTGGAAGAAACCTTCAGCAGAACCAGGCTCAGGGTGGGGCCGCCATCTGCCGTGACTGGTTGGGGATGTGGGGAGGAAGAGAGGCTCTCTGTGGTAGAGAGCCAGTGATTAATAATAACAAGATTAAATGCACAGTGGTGTATAAACAAATTAGAGGAATTTAAGCATTTTAAGCAGTTTGTTGTATGTAAAGTTGTACTTCTATTTTAATCCTGAAAAATATTCAGAAAGGAAAACAAAATGGCCAGCGGTCCGCCGTTTCATCAGTGAACCATGACCAGCTCACGTTTTAGTCCTTCTTTTTCCTCTTTTCCTTCTTCCGCCCACATGTGGAATACAGGCGTCATCCAAGAGGACATTTTCTCTAGAAATAGCCCGGAGCTAATGTCACGTAATGGCAAATGGTACAGCTAGATCTTTGGAGCTGTTAAGTAAATCTAAGGACTTGTAAACCCTGTAGGCGCTCTATTTTTCTTTCTCTCTCATCTTCATCTACTCTGAATCCCAATACTTCATGAGGCAATAACCTCTTTAAATTCTTTCCATGTGGAACACAGATGAAGCCAGATAATTGGAAATGCTATTAAAAATAGAAAAGGCTCAGGCAAGAGAACATAGCAGGTAAATTATCCATGCAAACCCTTATTATGTAAGTGAACATCTAAGGACTCAATATTTTCTGTCCATACTTGAATTTGTTTTCTTCTACAGTCTCTCGTTTCCATCTGAACTGCTCTTACTTGTGCCATTCGGGGTCCGCTGGGCCCTGTTTTTTTTTTTTTTTTATCGTATTTGTGGCATTCAGACTGATGCCTGAACTATTTGGTCCATTTGCTCGCACTGATTTTGACACATTTCACAAATTAATTGCAGTCAGGAACTGCAAGTGCAGCTTGCGATGCGTGTGCGGGGAGGCGGCTGAGATTAACTCTGCAAAAGAATGTTTTAAGGAATGCAAGTGATCATCCGCTCCTCTGTCTCTCATTGCTTTATTTGTGATAAACAGGGCTCACGTGCAGTTGTGTTTTTCTCAAAACGTTTGGCAAACTTTTATCATCAGTCTATCATCCGTCTTTTTCAATTTTTAGAATCATTCAGAAGCAAACAGTAGTGACAGACAGTTTGCATGTGAAAAGTAACAGTTGACGTCAAAGTGTAGGGGATGATTGTGCACGAAGTGTGTGAGATTGAGGCCTGGCCCTGCGTGTCTGACCTGGAGGGATAAACACCGGCTTTCACAAAACGAGTGCAGATTGGATCTAATAAATCAAACCAAAGCAAAGAGTTCCCTTTTATTGAAAAAGACAAAGATTTGGCAAAAGGAAATTGCGGTGGTCACAAAGAGCTGCCAACAACTTTAATGCAATGGACTCGTATTTTCAAATGGTAAACAGGCCTGGTATATTTATTGGATATTAGAGTCTGCTCTTGGGTATGTAAATGTGTGCTTCTCTGTCACGGGAAACCCGACCATGTCGTGGATTAGGGATATTCAGTTGAACTGCCTTTCTTTGAACTACTGACTTTAGTGGAAGATCAAGTGAGCTGTAAGAAGAGGAGGGCAAATAGAGATGAACTAAGGGGAGGTGAAAGTAAAAAGGGAAAAGAGCGCAGTGGGAGAGCGGACAGAAAGAGAGGATGAAGGAAAAGTAGAGCGGTTCCACCGTTTGTGATTTCATTTGTGCCTAAAAGGGTTTTAGAGGAATAAATGAAAAAAAAAAATCAAATTAAATCAAAATGACAGAATATGTAAAACGGGGAATGAAAAAGCAGCACAGAATGAGCAAGAGATGCGGAGATGGCTTGGTGAATGAAACGGAGAAAGAAGCAGAAGACTGAGGCAGAGAGGAGATAAAGGGTGAATCTGAAAGAGGGGGAGCAGAAGTTAGTAATTACAAAGTGGGAGAGAGAACAAATGAATCAGCATTGCTGCAGCTGAATAATGCAACGGTGTAGCTTGCAAACACACGGAGGACAAGGAGTATATTTCAAGCAGGAACACATAGAGAGGGAAACGCATACTGGTTCGGCTAGAACATCTGTGGCTTGTGAAAGCGCCTCATGTTCAAAAGGATTCTGGTGAAAATTCAAATTTTACGCATTCAAATCATCTCGCTGGGCTACGGGAAACAACACCTCGCATCACTCCTTTTGGTTTCTTGTGTACACGGCAAGATACCCACAAAGTCTCTTTGTGAGCGTGTACTCCCACCCCGGCTTTGTAGACTAAAATTCATCGTGACAAGAAGATGAGCTGAAGTGGAGAGCAAGAGCAAAACAAGACTGAGGTTCAAAAACAAGCGGTGGAGTTAACTTTGGAAGGCCGGAGTCTCGAGAAAAAGAATAAAATCTCACGCTCGTCACCTCTCGCCTGTTCTCCGCAATGTTTGGTGAACAAAATAAGCTTCCGTATGGAGATTTTCAGTTTTCTTTTACAACTATTAAATGCCATACCTTTAAAAAAAAAAAAAAAAAAAAAAAAAAAAAGTCATTTTTAATTTGCACCAGTAAAGTGTTTTTTGAATGTCACCTCCACTTTATGAATACAAATGCTTTTCTGAACATGTGGAACGGTGTGGCAATTTATTTCTAAATGTTGGGGGTCAAAGAAAAGGTGAGAGCAAAAGATGCAAAGAATATTAGAAGGGGGGTAGGTCACATCCCAGGAGGGTTTTTATTGTGTTTATGCTTTTATTCAAGCTGCCGGGAGGAACTTCACGTATAAAAGGCAGAATATGGATAGAACGGGGCTTTAAGGAGTTTTCCGTCCGAATTAGATCGTCTCTCACACGCTCAAACATAAAAGATAACACTGGTGTTGAAGTGTACAGTAGCAGAACAACAGGTTTAAAAGGTTTTGAGTTTGAAACTGTGCTAACTAATGTCTTATACTCATTTACTTAAGTTTTCAGAGTCAGTCTGCATTTAATCATTAGTTATTACACTCACTGTTGTAGCTCTGCATTCATATCAGTGGTTTGATCACTCGATAAGACCTGTTGCCACAGATTTCTCGTGTAATTTAGCGCGCCTCAGCCATTTCCCCTCGGCGGCCACCCTTCTTTCTTCCTTCGAGGCTTCGGTGAACAGTAGCTGAATCAGCTGAAGGGCCCGGTGCATCTGTCGGGTCTCTGTTGATTGTTGGGGTTTTCCCTCTGATACTGTGGGATCTTTATCTTACAGTACGGAGCACCACGAGACTGTGGAGGGGATTTGTTGCTGTATAAATAAACTTGAATCAAATGTCCCATTTTTTTAAAGATGCTACTTTAAGATGCTGTTCATGTGCTGTAGACAGTTTATTTATTGTTAAGGCCAGCTGTTTCTTCTTTGGTCCAGTTTCCTTAATTTCTTTAAAGACACGCTGCACACCATGCCAAGTTTTTGGCTCTTTGGGAATCACCTTATTGGTGCTACAATACTATTTTATGCCTGTCAAACTGTGTTATCTTTGATATCTTTTTGTAGATTCAACTAAAGAAATGGGAATAAATATGTTTTTGTGACTGCTTGTAGCAACGTGCCTAAAAATACAATTTAAAATTGCTTAGTTGCCAAGTTGTCTGTATAGACGCAACACTGGTTCATCCCTTGAGTTAGGCTCCTTTTTAGTGCTTGAGTGATTCATAGGTCAAAGACAGTCCCATGGAAGTGATCAGGCATAAGAACTGGACTGAAAATGAATGAAAAGCAGGCAGAATCTGAAGGAAAACTTTGAAAGACCTTCAGAAACCTGGACAACTACTGCTCAAGACCACTAAAGAAATGAGGGGTGACTCAAGACTTTTGCGTTGTACTGCAAATGATATTCTCTTTAGAATGATTGTTTATCTTACATCTGAACTGCAGTTTTTTGCTACTTTTAAAATGAAGTATAATAAAGTATCCATGCTTGTATAAGGTTGTGTGCAAGTTAATATTTTATTTTATTTTTTTAAATATTCCTTCTCCCATATTTGTCTTTGCATCTCTTACCTATCAGCCCCAAACTGTTCAGGCCTGAGGACGTGTGCCGAGTGTCTGGAGAGGGTGGAGTGTGGTTGGTGCGGGGATCCCAGTAACACCGGGAGGGGTGTTTGCATGGAGGGCTCTTACCGAGGCCCCCTAAAACCTGTGACTGCAAAGCCTGGGCCCAGAGAGCGGGACAGACTGCGCGACAGGGATATGGTGGTGGATCAGGGTCTCTGTTCGTCAGATAGAGGCTACAACTGGGCCTTTATCCAGTGCCCCGGTGAGTGAACCATGATAGCAGGCTGGAGCAGATGACATTGAGATTAAGCTGTGTGCACTCACCTTTCATACCCTGTAATTGAGTCTCCCACTTGACATGAGTGGTGTAGTGTTTGCTGTCTGTGGTGTTTCATCTGCAGCTAGACTTGAAGGAGGAAATGCGCATTTGCAAATGATGCCACCTTCATCTTTAAACGAGCAGCTGCAAACTAATTCTGACCATCAGTAATGATCCTGACGGCAGTAATAGTGACACGCCCTATTTACGTGATCGAGACAGACAAAATATTAGAAACACATTTCAGTAAAAAATAATAAACTTCGTGAAAGTGTGAAGGTGCATTAAAACC
Organism: Cichlasoma orientale; assembly: GCA_034780415.1. NCBI lineage: Eukaryota > Metazoa > Chordata > Actinopteri > Cichliformes > Cichlidae > Cichlasoma > Cichlasoma orientale. The sequence goes on from JAVDPK010002068.1 coordinate 12,271, forward strand.
GTGTTTAGTGAATATAATAAACAGAAAAAAAAGTGCATTTTGCTACATGTATTCACATCTCTGTGTGTGTGTGTGTGTGTGTGTGTTTCCTCTCCCAGCATGCCAGTGTAACGGTCACAGCAGGTGTGTGAACAGCAGCGTGTGCGAGCAGTGTGGAAACCTGACGGCAGGGACACACTGCCAGACCTGCATGCCTGGTTACTATGGCGACCCCACCAATGGAGGGAAGTGTAATGGTAAGTGCAAAGGTCACGGGGGTTAATAACTTTGTGTGTTTTTGATGAGCATCAGCAAACAATGTTGATGCTCTGCAAAAAGGTTTTTGTGTGTGTGTGTGTGTGTGTGTGTGTGTGTGTGTGTGTGTGTGTGTGTGTGTGTGTGTGTGTGTGTGTG
>JAVDPK010002068.1:28136-58969 GCA_034780415.1 Cichlasoma orientale
CCCAGCCGGGACAGGGCACCAGTTTATTAGAGGCTAACACAGAGAGACAGATAACCATTCATGCCTACAGCCGATTTACCAATCAACCTGACATGCATGTCTGTGGACTGTGGGGGAAAGCTGGAGTAAAAGCGCAGAGAACCCGTGCACGCATGGGGAGATTACGCAGGCTCCATTCCTCCGGATTTGAACCCAGGACCTTCTTGATGTGACACAGTGCTAACCACTGTACCACTGTGCCTCTTACTAGATTTTATATTATCTGTTTGAGTTAGATGAAACGGGAATCTTTGTGTTTTCAATAACACGGTTATTGATTGTAGACCAGCTATGTCAGTAACGTGTTAAGAAAAACTAAATGAAACCATTTTGCTACAACTGCAGGATGTAGCCACTTTAAAACATTAATTTGCTCGTGAACTGTGACACAGGCTTTTGCAGAAATCCTCCAGAAAAGGTTCTGGGTGCTGCAGTCTGCATTAGGATGTACAATCAAGCACCTGCAATGCTGTGTAGCTGTGCAGCAAAAGAAGCAAAACTATTCTTGTTTTGTGCTCACATTTTACTATAAATCAGATCCATTGGAATATGCTGTATTGAATTAAACTCAGTGTGGAAAGAGGACGGGAGTAGGTTTATTTCTCTGCACTCATCAGAACACGCAGAGCAGAGGATTTGTCTGTGCTGGGCCTGCTCTGCTGGAAGCAGGGTGGCTTTTGCTGCTTCGGGGATTACAGTGGTTTCATGTTTGTTTAATCAAAGGAGAAAAAAAAAAGATAATGGCGCAGAATTTACTTTGTTATACTGTGAGATCTGAAATAATTGAACTTAATTCTAGCATCAAGTGGCAGCCTAAGAGGGTGCGCTATGTCTCTGTTCAAGTGTCTTAATTCAGCCTTTAATTAGGCCTTTGAGATTACAGTTAGACAGCAGCGGCTGAGAGCAGTTTAAATTTCCTTCTTGTGTGTTGAACCCTGTGTGTGAAGCTCTCGGATGATTGCAGTGTTCAGTACCAGCCTCAAAACCAAAACACTACTTTTCTTTCTGTTTTTTCTCTCTCTGTGTGTCCCCTGTTCTTATTCTTTAAGTGCCACCGGCAAAATCAGTGTGAGCAGACGAATACCTGTTTCTCCTGGCTGTGCCCTTTGTGCGCCTTTGTTGGCTGCCAACTAAATCAATATTGTATGAACAGCGGGGTGACCTGAGCCTGCGCTAACACACCTGTGATTTGTCTATTATCTCAAGTCTAAAAGCCACTTCTTGTCAAGATTCTGTTATCTTCCAGAGCCTTACAGTTCAGTGTGCATCTCCGAAAAGGTCCTATATTTTTCTGACGGGTTAATCTAATTTAAAGTAATAGATTGAAATTGTATTTTTTATATTGTTTCTGTCTCACCGGTCAGCATCTCTGTTTTTCAAGTCGGAGAACGTCAATTCAGCTCTCAGCCTTCTGACATTTAAGCTCCCCGCTGCACAACCTTATTTCTGTACCGCATGTGTTCTCAGGAATCTAAATATTTGAAGCAACGCTTATGTCTGTTCTGTTTTTGTTTTTTTTGTTTTTTTTTGGAGGGGGGGGGGTGCTCTGTGTAAGCAATCGAATCAGGCCCTCTTTCCAGGCAGAGGAGGAGAAGGAGGCATAGAAGAGGTTGCTTTCCTCTCATTATCTGTCTGTGTCTTGCCTTTACCTTGACCTGAGCTCACCACTGTTTTTATTACAGGGCCTGTCTCTGAGCCAATTGGAAAGAATAAGAACAAAGCACAAAGTCAATTCAGCTGGAGTGGGACACACCGAGTGGCTTTGTGTGGGTGTGGACGCACACACACATACACAGCAAAGCACAAGGGTACAGAGAACGTTCTTGTTTGTCACTACGTTTAGGAGCTCCATGCAGAAGTGATTTAGTGTTTAAATTACAGGCTTGGCTCCATGTGAATTATCTGGCTACATCATGCTCTGCTTTTAACCAAGAATATAATTTTAAAAAAAAACAAAAAAAAACGCCTCACATTTCTGCGGCTCTAATCAAAAGTGGACCATCTACAACAGGTCTCAAAGGTCAAATTTCACCATCCAGACTCAGGGTTCCAGCATGGGAGAGTGGGGGCTAATTAGCATTAGCTTGCTAATGCTAAACGCTAAATGCCGTGCCAGCTTGCTAATTCAGCGACGGTAAACAGTTGGATGAAGTTATTATTCTGTCATAATAGTTGGTCCTACGGGTCATCGAAGGCACCTGAATCTGACTGGACCATGTGACTTGATGACGCTAGGATGTGTGGATCCCTCTGAAAATAAGATGCACCTTTACCTGCAGCTATTGTTAATAAATATCCCTTAAGCAACATGTCAGTGCGTTTTCCTTGTGAGTCTACGAAAGACGAGAAACAATTCAAGCTCCTGGGATTTTATGTTTAATAGGAAGCCCAAAGTTGTCCTTTCAGCTCCCTCTTTCCTCTACTTCACGCTGGTCGCTATTTTGCGTGAACAGAAATGTCGCAATATCGCGTGTGCACATTGTGAACAAAACTGGCCGTGCCCGGTGGTAGATTGCAAATTGCGGCGAAATAATACTATAGTGCAGGGATCTAGCTAGAGAAGAAAAAAACAGTCTTGTATTGGGGACGGTGACAGAACAGTTTGATAACGAACCGGTGAAACTCTCAGCATGGCGCAGCACCGGGTGATCAACCGCTGGCTAGAACCCTGGTCGGACTGTTAACCTCTGCACACCAGAGTGCTCCATCCATTTTTAAAGGAGGGTTTTCTTTTTTTACATAGAGAGGCAGGCTAGCAGGCAGGTTGGCACTTTGAATGTTTGAGGGCCAAATCATGCAACTACCCATGAAGGTAGAAAGAAAAAAAAAATCAAGAACATGCTTTTGGTTAAACTTCTAACCAGATACACTGCCTTCAGGCTCAGTGAGCACATCCGCTAAAGAGTGCAGTTTGATCTCTTGGTTTCTCAGTGATGATCCTCGACAGTAATAATAATAACACATATGGTATGCCAAACCATTGCACTGCCAACACACGATTTCATATTGGGCAGTTTAGTTTCAGTTCCTCATTCTTAGCTGGAGTGACACTGAGAACCTCATGGGTCGGGTCCTCGGCTGACGCAGTCGTTCCTCATGTTCATACCGATGCTGCGAATAAATGAATGTACAGGAAAGCAGAAAAAACTTCTGTCCTCATTCTGTGTAAAAATGTGTGAAGACGTTGAGCTGAAAGCTGAAAGAATGAGGATTAAACGAATGAGCGATACGTTTGCAGAACAGATCATCTAAAGGTACATTAAGTTCAGTTTTGCCCAAGAATAGCGAAAGAAGAGAAATCAGTTCAATCAGGAACTAAACAACTGTTAGTGAGTGTGAGAATGTTTATTCCAGAGTGATGAGTTTTCCTTTCCTGTTTCTTAGACTTGACTTTCCTTCATCACCACCCCTCTTCTCCCTCAGTCTGTATTTCCTTTCTTATCCTTTTTAGCTGCCGTGTGCTGAGCAGCAGATAAAGATTGTCTTGCTTGAAGGGCACCTCAGCAGTATTTGCGCAAGTTGTGTTCAAGAAATTGCTGGTTTGTGTTGTGTCTCCATGCTACCGAGAGTTTTCAGAAACAAACCTGACACGTCTCTGCCTCCCCCTTTCCCTTTTTCTCTTTGCAGCATGCAAGTGTAACAGCCATGCCAACGTGTGCCACATCAACACGGGGAAGTGCTTCTGCACCACCAAGGGCGTCAAGGGAGACCAGTGTCAGCTGTGAGTGTGCCGTCATAACACCACAATATAATTAAACACTCAGCTAAGCCCCATCTAGTCAGATTAAATAATACTCATTTAATCAGTCACTTATTTAATATTTTACAAGAAACACACTGCAGATAATGCTCTGATCTTTAAATGTGAGAACATGTTCCATCATGGCATTGAATGCAGTCCATTTTGGGGTTGCACATTTGCAGATTAACATAGATTAAGTGTTGGTTTAGATTGAATTTGGGCTCGGGGGTGCAGGATTTGATATTTTTTTGGTGATCGGGAAGCTAGAAGAGTGCTGAAGAAGTGTCTGTGTGTATACAGTGAGTGGTTTGTGTGTGTGTGTATGCTTTCCCCTGACTGTGCCAGACTTGACCGCTGCAGCACTACAATATCCTAAATGGCTTGGTGGACTTACACGCAATGGAGACTGAAAACTGCTGCATCAATAAATCTAGCAGGCGAGGTTAGAGAGCAGAGATGGAGAGTGCTCTGGCGTTGGTGTGCTTTGTCATGTACAGCAGAAGGAGCATGCAGCATGATGCACGGCCACAGCCAGGACGCATTTCTTTACGAACATTATAAGTGTACCCCTGATTATTTGTGTGCATATTTTTGTGCATCTGAGTGTGTTAAATAATTTGACCCCAGTTATATATTTTTGAGTCAGATATAGCTTCCCTGCCCAGTCTTATTAATTATTTTTATCTTAAAAAACAGCAGCATGTGAGCTCATTTTATTAGAGCTGCAGTAACGGTTTTTGATTTACAGAACAAATAAGCATCTCGAGCGATTATTTGCAACATGTTTTTATGATTGGTGGTAAACCTCCTCATAATTTCTCCTCCATGCTCTTTACCTTTTCTTCTCGTGCTGTATGCATGAAAAGCTCAAACTTACATGCGGAGAGAGCATTCAATCAAGCGCCTGCTTGCCAGAGGTGTTAAATTAGTTACTGGTATTATCTACTATTTCTTTTGACATCCACACAAACACATCTACAGAGTTGGAAGTCAAACAGGCTCAGTCCTTCAAGCTGTTAAAAATAGTAAGTAGCTTTGAGACACCCGGCCTGAACATTTCGGGTCATACCGACTACACGTTACATTTTGACCCCGATCTTAGACTTTGACCCTCACCGCTGATGGCCTTTTGCCAACCTCTCCATAACCTTTAAGCGATCCTGAACCCCAGCTCTGCTCCTGACATGAACGTGACTTCGTCTGAAGCCACGGCAGCGTGCCCCTCACACCAGCAGAGACTCTCCACATGTTTACTGTCAGCTTTAATCAGTGCGCTCCTGCTCTCGGTGTGGAAGAACATATTAAACTCATACGCAAGCCTCCGCGTAACCTCGAAAACTTAACCTAGACAAACGCAGGTTTTTGCTAATGTTTACAAATTGTGTTTTATTTTCGAGTCTTGGTGGGTTTTATTTTTTATAAAACAGTGTTTCTGTAGAGTTATGCTGCCCCTGCAGGGCTCAGTGGAAGGGCTTTTTTTTTTTGTTTTGTTTTTTTAAATATGTTTGAATTCCAATTGAATTGTGCCCAAAATAAATATCATCAGATGCCACAGACAAATAGGTTACATTCTTTAACTTGCTATTTAGATTAATTAAAACTCTGTCCATGATGGGATGGATCTGACTATGAAAACATGTGCCCATCGGCTAATGTCCTGTCAATCACAAGTTGCTAGCTAATGAGCGTTCCCTGGATAATCCTCTTTTCTGAACAAATGTTACCAAAATTTACAGAATGGCCTGAAACGAGTGACTGAGTCCATGAGCTCATCAGGAAAGTGTTTCCACAGGTCGGGTCTGAGAGCCAACCATCACCCCCCTGATGGCTGCTAAAAAGGAAATGGGCTTAAGGCATGTCCAAGATCTACTTCACCTTTCAGACCTGGGAACTACATCCATCTTTTTATACAGTTTATGATCCAATAACGAGTGAAAACACCACATATGCTCCCATTTTGAAATGAGAGACTTTAAAGCAGAAATAAATGTGTTTGTGCATCAAGAACTCAGTGATAATTATTCACCACGCATTGTTAGGGGATGTGGCCACTCAAACAGCCAGGTATCTATAGCTGCCAGCTGTCATCTAATTTGAATAAATCAGCTGCAAAAAGGCCAAAAAAATATATTTCAAAAAAAAGGAGTTCTTGTTTATCTTATCAGGTAGTAACGTAGGAACAAATGGCTTATGTTAATTTAGCTGGAGGTTTTGTTTTTAGAGCAATGCTTTGTGGTGGTTGCGCATGCGAGAGACTCGTAAATGACACTGAGAACACAACACAAACCTGACAAACCGGGAAACTCGAGAAAGGAAGAACCAGGGCTACAGTAGGCCTGAACTCTCAGTTTAATTAGGGGAACAAACAAACTCAACACAACGGCGACTCACTTTGATTATCATGCTAATAACATGGCACATTTGGCAAAAAACCCAGCTGCAGTTAAGCAGAGTAAATAAAAGTAGAGTTGGAATGGAGCATCCATCCTTTATTACACCTGCTCATTTGGCGTTTGTGCGTGTTTTTCAGTGTAATGTTTCTTTTCAGTGCGCACAGATATTTCATTATTCTGCTGGAAACGGAGGCTGAAAGCAGAAAAGGTTCACTTGTGCATCACTAAGCCACCGCGCCACTGTTGCTTTCACCTTTGATTTGCTCTGACGCCACTTTCTCTCTCACTCTCCGTAAATGTGTGTCTGTCACAGCGGTGTCTGTTTTTGGTTGAGTCGCTCCAAAAGTGTGTGCCAAGCAGAGGGCCATTTGTTTGTTGTTTTGATTATGAACAAGCAATTTCCCCTCGCGGGTGGATGGCGAGCGCCCTCAGGTTGCAGCAGGTGTGTGGATACATATTTGTCTGTGTGCGTGTGTGTGTGTGTGTGTGAGTGAGGGCACTTATAAACGCAAAGCATCAAAAAGATATTAGAGTATTTTTGTGTCTTTCATGTCTCCGTGTCTGCGCTCATGAAGATGTTCTGTTGGCACTTTGTCTCGGATTAGTGCGTCTTTCGTGTTCTGCTTCGATCATTTTGAGAACAAGAGTAAAATATTTTCTTGTTACTCTGTTTTTGTCTTGTTGCTTCATCAGGACGTCACATTACTGCAGTCAGATCAGAACACCCGCGTGTTTAATGCATTATATTTTATTTTTCCTTCTCTTTTCCGCAGCAAATGCATTTTTTGTTTGCTGCCAATCTAAGATCTGAAACTACACTGTCCTTTATTTACGATCATATAATGAAATAACTGCATGGATACGTTTGGTGTAGGGTCGGTTGACTTGTTAAAAATATCCAGTGATCAAAGAGTCCATATCATTTCCTCTTCCTTGTTGTGTTGTTTGATTTTTCGATCATTTTGATTTGGCTTTAATTGGCCTTCTCCAGAAAAGCAGAGAGCTCCACTAATTGACAGCCTATTTGCATCTTTTGCTTTTCCTGAGTTTAATACCACATTTTTTTTCTTTGTTGTTTTACTCAGTGTACACTCAGTCATGATTATAACTCATAAAATCCCAGCAGTGAAAACAAATTTATACGGTAAAAATAAAACATGTGATACATGTATGATCCTGACCTTTAATCTCGATTTTGTTTACCTTTGCTGGGAGTTTTACAAGATCAGCAAACACAGCAAAGCACCTCTCGTGCGTAGTGTGTGTCCATGTGTGTGTGTGTGCGCGCGTGCTTGTGTAGCTGAATCACCATGTGTTTTAAGTGGTGAGGCACTCCAGCCTCTATCTTGTTCCCATTAGGGCTGTTGTAAGCAGCTTAAGTGTCTGTCCCCTTTTTGTGGGAGCTTTGTGTCCAGGACTTTATGGTCCTTTGAAGAGAGAAAAAAGCACGTCTTCTGCCCATAAACATAGTGTCTTCAAGTCTGATTAACTTTATGTAATACGGCATATAGGAGTTACTACATACATTGTGTGTGTGTGTGTGTGTGTGTGTGTGTGTGTGTGTGTGTGTGTGTGTGTGTGTGTGTGTGTTATATATATACATATAATATGTACAGTGCCAGTCAAAAGCTTGGCTCCCCTATTGGATTCGTGATGAGGGCTCTTGAGGTCCTGTTGATCTTGTACAGTTTTATTCCAGGATCCATGTGTGCAGCATACAGTCACAGGCCTTCTCCTAATCAGGTTGGTCAGTCTGGTCTTACTTCTCGAGTGATGCTCTGTCTACTAGTAGCTGGTGTTTTTGCTTCCAATTCCTTTCGGGCCTCGCTCATGTGCCTGCTCATCTTAGCTGCTATGATGCCTGACAGGAGTTTCCATGTTGTGCTGAGGAAGGTTATGGGCGGTAGTTGGATGGGACCGGTCCCTTCTGGGAAACTCTGGGGACCAGGACTGTCCAGCCTTCAGTCAGCCGTTCCGGGTGTGTCTTAGTCATTAGCAGCTGGTTCATCTGTGCTGCCTGACGCTCATGGAGGTCAGTTAGTTTCGTGAGCCAGTAGGTGTGAATCATGTCAGGGCCTGGTGCTGTCCAACGCTTCATATGTGAGACTCTTTCTTGGATGTCTGCCACTGTGCTGGTTACTCGATCCTGCCTTTTTTTTGTGACCCTTTTAGGACAATGTGGGCCAGATTGAAAAGATCTGCAGGTGAGATCTGGGTGCATTAGAACCCTTTTATGATCTCAGAAGGAAAATACTGTTTAATTTCCAACTTTGACTGACATCCTTGCCAGACAACCTGGCTCGTGTGTTGTCAGGTGGTTGCTATGCAATGCTAGCAATCCTATGCACAGACTGGAGAAGAAAAACGAACTAATCAAAAACAATGTTTAGAGTCTGAGCTCACACTGCCAAATGAAGCCTTTGTGGAAGAAGATGCTGCTTGTAAGCCGTCCTGCACGGTGATCGGGTTGCACAGAATTTGTCCCAAAAGATTTCTACACAGCAAAAAGATGCAGAGCAACAAAATGAACATTTTATTATACATATAAACTGTTTCCTGAAAATAATATATCCAGAGGTGACCTCCTTTTTGATCTCCAACAATTAGATTAGTAACTGCAATTTAATTGTATAATTTTTGTTGCATAAGTTTGTTTTGTCATATAATTTACTCACTAACACTGCTAATTAATATGAATCCAAACCAAATACGAAAAACATAAAATCAGTTTAGAAAAACTAAACAAACAAATACCAACAAATAAAAACAAGCAAATGTCACTAAAGTGAAATTTGGACTGCTTGATTTATAGTTTTCATATTCTGAAAATAAGTCAGACAAAAAAAAACTGTCGGTACCATAAACCTAAAGATTAACGTTGTTGCACTTTGCTGCAGAAATTGTCTGGTTTCATTCACAATGCAAAAATAGAGGGAAAAGTGCTGAAGTAGTGAAGGAGCAGCTCCTGCCAATCACCGCTTTATTTTGCCAGGCGAGAACAGCACAAAACAGCTTCGTGTAAAAGGAAAGCTCTCTGCATTTTGGACTCCACTGTGTCCGGGCCTGCAGAGCATTTGTTTGATAAAAAAAGTGAGTGCAGAGTGAACACGGTGTCACATCATGAAATCGTGGTGGTTAAATTTAAGAGTAAATTTTGTAAGAAGGCAAAGCGGGGCAGGTTCAGGCTTCTTGTTGCAGCTCCTGCTCACACAGCTGAAATATTCTTCAGAGCAGTTATTTTCAGTAGAAGGAATGAATCTCTGGCCTCCTTTGGGGGTAGGGAGGGGAAATTAAAACTATTTGGAAACATAACTGCAGCTTAAAAGAAGAAAACTGTGATTAAAATATGTGAAATAATTTTTTTTAGATCATATTCGGCTCCAGAAAAAGGCCCAAAGCAATTTATGACATTGCATTTATCACAGTAAATCTCCTTGTGCTGAAATAGGCTTACTGTAGTCCTCAATTCATTCCTTAGTGGCAGCTGGCCGGGAGCGACTCCAAAGCCTTTAAAGTCGCAGCGTCACAGAGATGATGCAGCTCCACCTACCGAGTCTCTTCTCTGGATTCAACACTTTTTAATAAGCGTCTTTCATCCTCTCTTGAGCTTCAGTTCTCCTTTTAAGAGGGGCACTTCACCTTCCTTGTGCTTTTAGCCTTATAGATCCACTTTTTTCATTCTTTTATTTGGTTCTCATGTTTTTAACCATCCAACAGCATGTTCGGTGCTCCATCAGAAATAAAGAGTCTAGGTCATTGATGTGTTTATGCACAAGTACTGCGAGATGTAGTGTGAAGCAGGTTCAGCAGAGCCAGACTTTCTTGGTGTCAGTCAGAGATGGCAGGTATCACAACGATGGTTAACTGAGGCTCCTTCAAATAAACTCTTCTTACCATAAATCGGCTTCTTGACTCTTCTTCTGCAACTCGTATTTTCTTCTTCGTGCACTCTCAGTGCTGCAGTTCATTTCTGACATCACAACTGCGCATCAGAGCTGGGGAACTGGATCAGTTTGAACGTTACACGTTACTCCGTGTGTTCTCAGCTGTGTAAAGGTTAGGATTATTTTAATGTTCTCTCACTGATTGTCCAGAATGGTCCCAAACCATAATGCCGCCTCCACCATGCTTCGCGGTTTGCATCAGATTCCGACGTTTGGGGCACATTTTTTTTTACCCCCCTCCAAAAGAGTGTTGACCTTTGTCTCCTATTTTGCAAAGCTGAGAGGTAGTTCTTTGTTTTCTTCCATGTACTTCACAGCATTCTGTGAAGTACATGGAAGTACAGTTCCGTGTGTCTAAGGATTGCGGCAATCTGGCTTTCACTGCATTTGTAGACGGTTCACATTAATATCCACTGAGGAACATCTGGGTTTTTAGAAATGCTTTTTGTTGTCTTGTCTAGCTTCGTATATCTTTAAATGGCTTCTTGTAAGGTCCTGGGAAAGCTTTTGTGATCATGACACGGTTCACACCAATCACTTTTTAATGAGCGGAGCTGTAACTGGGATTTGTGTCTCTTTATTTATAGGCAGGGCACATCTACAGCCCGCACTACTCATCTCCTAATTGGAACAACTGGAACCAAGTTTCTTTTTGAAACGTAGTGTTTGTGTGTCTACTGCTTCCTGGGAACTCGTGCCGCTTCTGTCAGGCCTGTTTGTTTATTGAAGTCAGAGAACTTTCTGCACTTCGGTTCCTGTCCTGTTCTGTAGATCAAAATAAAGTAAGCATTTTAATACAGAGTACATTGTGATTAAAACACCTAATATACAAATTACATAAGAAATTGACTTCAGAGGCTGATGCTTCAAATATACGGTATATCTAGTATCTGACACTGCTGTCGTATACATTTCTGTATTAAAGCCAAAGCACATCTTAATGAGAGCTGCCAAGCTGAAGTCAAATTCAGGCGCGTCTGGCTTCCTAATGAGGGCTAACATGTTGTTTTCAGCATCTCAGCTTTCTGTTTATTAGCTAATATTTGTGTGATGTCTAAGTGGTCGTTTCCTCTAATTTACTAGAGAAGAATCTTTTCCTGTTTTATTGTTGTCCTAAAGTCCTGATTCGGGATAAAAGCTCCGTGGAGTTGCTGTGCTTTAAGGCCTCGTCCTTGGCGAGGGTTTATAGAAGAATGAAATATTCAGCATCCATCACGGCTCTGTGACCTGCTGCGGCGCTACAGAAGAATGCACAAAGACCAGCTGTAAACTCGACCTGCCCTCGTGCTCGCCCCGCCCTCTTCTTTTCTTGAGTGTGCTTTTTAGGCTCTGTTTTCTTCCCCCTCCGCTGTGTTTCTGAGCCCTCCCTCCTTAGTCTGTTTCACTGTCAATCAGTCAGCGGGGCTCTTTGGATGATTCACTGACCATATTTGGCAAAGCTTGTCAGTTAGCTGCGTTTGATAGCAGCCGGTTTGCTCCCCCCGCCCCCCTTATATGGACAAAATGCAAGATTCATCAAGCCATTGCGATATCAGTAAACACCTCACTTTCATTTTAAAGTCTTCCAGATGGATGTCCTGCAGAGACACTCTCACACATTGACACCACGGAGATTTTTCACTCATGGTGACGTGTCTCGAAAGCCCTGACATTATATTAACAATTACATTTGCTCCTCTTATCACATATTTTTTTAAACATTCCTTTTCCACTGAGCTTGCACTGGAAGTTTAATAACTGTAGCTTTTGTTCTCTTCTGCCAGGCAATAATTTTCTCATCTGTGGCCTAAGCTACTTCAGGTACACATCATCCATCTTGGCACTTTAAGGGCTTCAAAAATATGCACATCATTTCATGATGATAACTCACTAAAACCTGTAACCCTGATGTTTTTTTTTTTCTTCTACTGCTTCTACTTACTGACTTAAAATGTGCATTATTCCTCCGAGCCCTTACTCGTAGAAGCTGCTGGACTACATGAACTTTAGAAACTCGGTTCAGTTTAGTTTTTCAGAGATTTGCTGAAAAAAAAAATTACATTAGTATCTTTAGTTTTAACCTAAATGTGTTGCGACAGCTTATCGGGCATCAGACACTTGCTGTTGACCTAAAGGTCAGAAATGTCACCAACCGCCAATTACTGCTCATCACCAAACGATGCGCGCTTAATAAAACTATATTAAAAGTCTATTCGGTTACAGTGAGTTGGCTGAAATGTCAAACTGAAGTGCAAATGAAAAGTGAATGGCAGACCCTGATAAACATTTTATTCTTTACAATTCTGAAGGATTTTTTTTTCTCTCGTCCACAATGACGGCGGTTGTCTGAAAACTGAAATGTCAGGGTGTTTGTCTCTTGCCATTGTCAAAAGTATGACGAGTATGTTTCCTTCTTTGCTTTCCACCGAGCAGCCTTGATTAGAGTCAGTCCAGACAATCTAAGACAGAAATTGCAATCCGAGTGACCTCCAGGGGTACGGAGAGAACCTTTGAGCTGCATTTAAAATGGTACCGCAATTACCATAAAGCAGTGTGCTTCTAAAAGTCTGCCTTCTTCGATATCCGTCTTGAAAGGTAGCAAAACACAACATCTGCGTCTATTTCTCACTTCGCTCCTTCCCCTGCGCTCTTCTGCAAGTCTTGTGAATTTCATATTTAACATAATTAGAGAAGCTGTTCATGCTCTGATCAGTTTTTGATGGATTAATCTGTCATTGTTGATCCTTCATTGCTATTGTAGCGGAATTTACATAGTGTGCGAGTCCGTTTGGCGTAATTACCACAACTTATCGCTGCATCTGTGAAAGTGTGTCGGCTCAAACGTGTTCCCTCTCTTGGAGATGTTAGATAAGTGCCACTGTTATTAGAGACATGCCTGAGATTTGTTGCACTGTGTGCAAATAGTGCGTATTAATATCTGTGCACCCACCATATGAACAGGTGAGAACTGTAAATTGTAGAAACAGTCACAAGTAGATTACTGTAAAAGTTGTCATAGGTGCTAAAATAGTTTCTGTGTTACAATAATTTGCTGTTTATTTGTAGTGTGTTGTGTTTGAGTTACCTATCGCAAACCAGCCTGACTGACCTGTGCTCACTGCTTTCCTATCAAGCAACATATTGATATTGTATCACTGGGCAATTCTCAGCTGATGCCAAAAGACCTGTATGAGTAGGCTTTAGCTTCCCAATCTGCCAGACCAGCACATATTCTGTTCTGATCCGGATAATAAATGGCATCACAAAAAGATAAAGTGGGTGTGTCCATCGTTTTCCACGCAGGGCAGCACTGAAGGGCTGTTTGAACCAGCTTGTTGCTGTAAAGTGTAATTGAGAACAGCTACATCGTTGTCCCAGCTCTGAATCCAAGCACAGAGTCATCTTTTCAAGTGATGTGTTATTGTGTGGTTTTCCAGCGTGTTCTGAACCCACGGTGCACTTTTGTCAAAAGAGGTGAGAGCCCCTCTTTAGTTCTCCAGCTCATGAGGCCGTTTGTGTCCTGCTTGTGGGCTTTATGTTTGAGCTACACAAATGCTCGGTCGTGTCATGGCAGCGATGCCAGAAGGACACCTGGAACATCTTTCTCTGGACTTCTTCATACAAATCCAGCAGATTTGTTCCGAACTTTAAACATGTGACCCACCGATTCTCTCGCATATGCATGAAATCCTTCAGGAGGCGGAGACGTCGCAAGGCTTTTCGAGGAACTGTGATTCTCTCTTTAACGTTATAATTTGAGGTGTTCTCTTTGATAATTATGTGTGTCTGCATGTTTGCGTGATTCTGAGAGCTTCTGGGAAAACGAGAGCACGCAACTGATTAGACAGGATTGTCGGGGGAATTCACCTCACAGAGAGCTGGCAGAGGACGACACCTGCAACACCTGCGATACAGACACAAACACACACGCACACACACTTTACCGCAAACAACTTGTCTTCATACAAACTCAGCTTGTGTTATATGCTGATGCTATTATTCTTTGTCTCTCTCATTCTTCTCTTTGTGCCCGTCTCTTTTTTTGTTCGTGTTGTTGCAGATGCGACTCAGAAAACCGTTACCTTGGTAACCCCCTTCGAGGAACCTGTTATTGTAAGTATCCTGCCACCGATACACCTGAGTCTCCCTCGCCTGCACACGTCCATTCAGACTCTGACTAATCTGTCAGTCTGTGTGCATGTTTCATTTCATTCTGCGTCTCAGGCAGACACTAACCCTGCTAACGGTCCTGACTTTGAACGGCCACAGAGCAAAAATCTGACCTTTATTAAGCAAGAGAGACTAAAATGATTTGACTTTTTAATCACTTGAACACAATTATCACAGACACAAATATGTATAGTTGCTTGCTGGTTATGTCTAGAATGTTTATCTATCCATCCATCCATCCTTCAGGGATCTGTTCTGAGCACCTACTTGTTTGCAATTTTGATGGACAGGTTGACAGATGAGGTCAGGCAGGAGTCTCCGTGAACCGTGATATTTACAGAAGGCATCGTGTTCTGTAGTGAGAGTAGGGAGCATGTGGAAGAGAGCCTGGAGAGGTGGAGGTGGGCTCTGGAGAGAAGAGAGAAGATGCAGAGAACGAAGGTAGTGAGGTGGACAAGTTTAAAATACTTGGGTCAACCATTCAAAGCGATGGAGAAGTGCACAACAGAGGTGAAGAAGAGAGTGCAGACAGGGTGGAGTGGGTGGAGACGAGTGTGGGGGTTTGTGACAGAATCATAGCAGCAAGACTGAAAGGGAAGGTTTACAACAGTGGTTCCAAAGGTGTGGGCCATGGCCCACCAGGGGGCTGAGAAGGTGCTGCAGGGGGCCGCAGTAATAACAGAAATTATGTTTGTTTGTTTGTTTTAAACCTTTATTTTACCAGGTAAAATGTTTAAGAAGAAGTTCTCATTTGCAAACATGAAATTACTCACAAGTATGCATAGTTACATATTTATATAAATGTATTTATTTATATAAAATTAAAATGGGTGATAGGAGGTGTTTAGTTTGTGCTATTACACATTACTTGGACCTAAATTTACTGCTCTTGTATTGAAGATTTTGTCCCAGTGGCAAGTGGGTCACATACTGGTAATAGTACTTTACACATGACTGGGTAGTATTAGCAATTTATAGCCAACAGAATGTGTTGTTTGTTTGTTTTTTTTAAATCAAATTTTCAAGGAAATACATCACTTTCTCTTGTATTTTGATGAAGACAGGCTTCTAGGCTTCTGGCTGAGTAAGAATGGCAAATTAAGCGTTTGTCGTGACTCTTAAAATCTGGTAGTGAAATCAAATTTCTGGCCATGACGAGGAATCAAGCTTCCTGTGACTTTCCTGACTGCACTATGTAGTGTTAGAATAACAGTAGCAGAATGCTTCATAATCTCAGGTATGGAGAAGAAATCACCGAGCATTACAGGAACAGGTAATGATTGCGGAGGTTTTGACTTTATGCTGCAGTGACTTTGGCTAGCTATGAACAATGCAGCAAAAACACAAACGGATTTTTCAGCCTAACAGCAAAACTGAACCAAAGGTACAGGTCCTGCTGCTGGCGCAAGGTAGCATTCAAAGCACTGCTATCACCAGAGGGTGGCTGTGATGAAGTGATGTTACTGTACAAACAGGAGAAAATGCCAAAACCCGAAGACTACTGCAGCTACCAAACAGTCATGGGGAAAAACATAATGAGGTCCAGTGTAAATAATGGAATATTTTCCAGTAAATATCGAATAGTATTTTTTAACTTGACATTCATACAGTAGTTAGTATGCAGAACTTTTAGAATGCATTTATATTTAATGAATGTTTTGTTGTAATGTTTTGCCCTCTTGTGGGCCCAATGAGTAAAAGTGAGTATGGAAGTATCGACGGTAGTTTCCTTCGAAATAAAAGTCAAATCCAGTTTTGACAGCGATATGCACCTCACCTCTGATTCCGAGAGACAGCAGTTATTTTGTTTATTTGCTCGACCACAAAAGCATCACATCTATCTCTGAAGCAAATGTAGAGGAATGCGATAATCGTCTCTCAATAGTTTGACTCATATGTTGAAGTTTTGAAAGAGAGCATCTTTGTGTAACAGTTGGTTGCTAATATTTTCCTACTCTTGAGACGGATAAAGAAAGAAAGTTTTGTTCCGCTCCACAACCTTGCTTTCCTGCTTCCAGATGCTAGCAAGGATCACATTGGCTTAACTCATTTGCAACAAATTGCTGGTTTTCCTTTCAAAGGGCGAACGAAGGAGGAATGCTGCAGACAAAACAGATGTTTTGTGGCACACGGCCGTTCTCGCTCACTCTGCATCTCCTCTGTCTCTCACACACAAGCACTTGCGCATAAATACGTACACGCATTCGGTCTATGAATTGCCATCATCACTTCTAATATTATAACACACTACAATCAAGTTCAAGTCCTGTCAATGTCAATAACCCTCTAGTTTGAGTGGGGCTATCATTGTTTCAGTGAGGGAGGCTTGAAAGGATACAGCAATCAGAAGAGTCGTGCCACCAACTGCACATCAGAAATGCCTTTGATCACAAAACAAGGTCTGTTGAAGAAAGGCTGGCAACGTGCTCTCACCTTTACTGCTACAAAACTTTTATCTCGATATGCCATTTATGTCTCGGATAAGAGGCGGAATCCACAGTGCAGTTTGCACCCTCGTGCTCTTCAAGGAGGTGCAGCAGGTTTCTGGTTGAAGATAAAATCCAGCTTAGATTTTGGGAATTAATCATTTCTTGTTAAAGTAACAGTTCAACAGCACATTCTTTTTAGCTTTAAAGAGACTTAAACATGTTTTGTACTGGGCTGTAAACATGTTTGTTCTTGCTGTAGAGTCGGGCATTTTAAAGGACACGTATCGTGCTTTTAAATCCTTCCTTTTCATATATAAATCATTCACTTGTGGTCTATATAAAGTAGAACTGCAATTCTTTGGTCCGAATTCCTCGTTATTGTAGCTCCACAGACCCCACTTTGACCCCTTTTTTGACACCCGTCTCAGAGCAACCCGTTTTGGTGCGGTCTCTTTAAATGTGAATGAGACATTTCACGCCCCGCCCCCTTCCAGGTCGCAGAGCGTTCCACTCCACCCTGTTCGGCCATTATTGTAGTTTGATAGCAGCGATACGATTAGCTACCGGCAGTTAAACTTTTTTCATATCGACACAAAATTTATGTCTAAAATAAAGTTTCTTGCCATTTTAGCGTTTTTTTGGAGCTCACCGCTTTGCTGTGTCCGCCGTTCCTGTAAAGAGAAGGAACTGACCCCTCAATCAGATAAAGTTTTTCGGCAAATCCCTCTTTATACTGGTGGAGGTTGCTGTAGCACTCATCCTTGAAGTGCTTAGCGCAAACACGGAAAACTTCCCCCACTGATGTAGGTACATTTCCCAGAGAGTGTCCCCCCGTTCACCGGAGGAGCTCCAGGGGAGAGCTGTGATGAATTTAGCACTTCGAAGAGGCTCTGATGCGATGTAAGGAATCGTGTGGGTTACCACATCCAACAACCAAATATTTTGACTTACCTACGTGCAACTTTGGCATAACTAAACTGGACTACAAAATCGCTGGACGTCCATGACCTTATTTGGCAGTTTCACAGCAAATACTGTGACGTCACACATGAGAAAATGTCACATGGAAGAGAGAAAACTTAACAGACTGAAAATTATGACCCAAAAAGAATATAAAGATGTCTATACAGCACCGGGAGAGAATACATTTACATTTCGTGCACTGTTACACACTGAAAGTACACAAAAAAATGTGTTTAAGGGCTAAAAAAGTGGATTTTGCACGATACGTGTCTTTAAAGTGGGAGTCTAGGGGGCTGACTAGATTTCGGAGCCCACCACAAGCACTTGGAAAACGGCAGTTTTTTTTTTTCTTTCATCCACGTTGGCTTCATTTTTCAGCCCCAGAAGCTTTTGCTTAATTTGACCCAACAAACCAAACTTGTCTTGAATCTTTCTCTGAACAGAACCAAAGGTACACGTCCTATGATTTTTTTCTTTTCAGTGCTTTGAGCACCAGTGAGGAAATGCTTCCTTTATAATGAAGTCAAATTAGACATTCGACAGTGGATATCTCAAACCAGAACAATCTAGATGTATAAATAGCCCTACAGATGAGGAGAAAATATGAGAAAATATGTAAATATATATCCAGAAGCACACTCTTACCTCTGTAATTTCCTTTGAGACAACAATTTATCTTATTTCACTCTTAAAAGATGGTATTTTTTTTAGGACTAAGGGCTGAAGGCACTAGATGGCACCAATGCAATGCCCTCTTCCGGTACTGTGAAGGGCTTTGGATAATGCACACAGATATAGTCAGGCATAGAAATGCACAAGTGCAAGTTGTAAGTGTTGTTAGTCTGTATATATAGGACTCAGTGAGATCACTATGGCTGCAGCTGAAGTGCTGCATGTTCCGACTCCATTATGTTTTGTCATTAATGCGGTTTTTTCTTTTCTGCTGTCTATGAAATGGAGGTAGCTCTGTTTGAAAAAGAGCAAGCACACTCAGATATACACGCATGAAAACACAACACAGCCTTTCCCGGGCACACATGCAGAGAGTGAGTGTATAAATTACAGATTTAAAAGCCGTCTATTTCCTCGTGCTTTGAGGAAAGGAGCTACAATTGTGGGAGAGGTCAATATTAGCTTTAAATGTCATTGGAAGGAAGGTGCTGATAAGAGACGCTTCATCTCCATCATGTGAAATTACATGCAGAGTGCATGAGAGGAAGCACTCTCTGTGCTGAAGCTTTGGACAGATTTATGGTAGAAGTTTGGTAAATCTGCGCTACCTGTGGATTTCTATTGATGTGAAGAAACGGTGAAAAGCTGTCAGACAGCTGACGGCAGAGAGATTAACTAGAATGCAAGGAGTCAGTTTTGGGAGTATTAACTCGTGAATAATCAAAGGATGTGTATTTAAAACTATAAAGTGCAGAAATGCAAAAAAAAAAGTTTATTTACTAACTTTATATGCTAATCGTTTTTGTCTAAGTAGCATAGAACTGCAGGTTCTCAGATCTTAACAATGATAACTTTTTTTATTCCTACCATCTTATATTAGCAAATGGAAAAATGGGACCAGGTACTTTGGCCAAGGGCACAGTGCCAGAAGAATTAGCTTAGCATGTTTTAATGGAGGTAGACACTGGAGGAATTCCACACAAGAAACACCACTCAGAAGGGTTCTGCCCTGACTTGGGTTTGAACCCAGAACCTTGCTGCGAGGTAACAGTTCTAGCTGCCTAAAGACTCTATACTTTGTGAGATCTGAAAATACTATGTCATGGTTTACGTTAAAAAGACACAATTTTACTGTGTTAAACGCATCATAAAGCTTCGGTATTCCAGCTCAGTAAGATTCTAGGTACTGTAAAGCCCCATTTAAAGGTGCTGGCACCAGCTCACATGAGTTTGTTTACATAGCAGTCAGAGGCTTTACTTAACCATAGGTAATAAAACAGCTTGTGAAGACAGATGCTTTTGTGTATGAGGGCAGTCACGGCTGCTTAATACCCCCTTCTTTTTCTTTATATATTTTTTTTTTTGACACACCCACTTAGTGTCATTCCATTCAAATTTTGAGTCAAAAACATTTTAAGAGATATGTAACCTTTCAACTAATTGCAGGCATTGTTTTTCTTCAGAAATTTAAGCCAGTAAAGTTTGGATACGGGTCCTTTAGCTTGCGACCTTTTTGCTTCTGAAGGCACTATTAGTAGCCTCCAACGTGACACAGTCATAATCAGTGTACATGGTACTTCCCTTTAAATAAAATATTTCTCTGCTATTTCTGCAGAGTGAAAGGTTGGGTTTATTTCATCAATGTGGCAGTCATCGTCTGTGCTGGAGAGCAGTGACCCTTTCACAAAATACTTACAGGGCATCAGAAGTCTAGGAAAAGGGGTTAAGTACTTGCCTCAGACTTCTCAAAGGTGAGCAGCAAGCCATTATCTAAACCAAACAGCCACTCAAGGTCTAACAGCTGAGTGTCATAACAAGTCCGGCTTCCTTGGCATCTGCTCTGAATCAGACATGTTTGCCAGTCTGCTCTGCTGTCTCTCTGCCTCTGCTTCACTCTTACTCATTTCTACAGACTATTTCAATGGCAGCTGTACATTATGTGTTGTTTTACTCTTAAGCTTGACCTAAACTTTCAGAAAGATGGACTAGTGCTGGAAAGGTTGTTCAGTCACATCTACATTATTAACTCAGAAGTCCTCTTCTGGCCAACCAATGATTAACATGATCAAAAAAGAAGAAAAGTCTTGCTGCATATAGAGTTTTTTGCCCGACTTCATGTGCACATTTCTTAAGATCTGTTCGCCACATTGGATATGATGCAACCGCTGGTTGCTGAGGGGAAAAATGTGTCTTCCCTGACCGGCTGGCGAGTGGTTCTTGGAGGTTGCTTTTTGTTGCTAGGTGAAATCGGATGCAAAGAAGGTGCTGCATCACAAAACGTCCTTGTGATCACTTTGTCACCCATTGTTTGCACAACCGATGTTGTCAAACACTCAACAGCTCCCCGCCAAGTTGTAGTAAAACTTGAAAAAGGGCAACGCGAAGTGGAAATGGTGCGGCAGCCATCATGTTTTAAAAGGTGCAAACTTTATCTTGGAGGCAAACAGTCTCTATTTTTGGTTTGTGTTGCACTTTTCATTGTTTCATCACCGGTTTGGGGGGGGGGGGTTGCCACTTATTGGTCTCTAGGTCTGTGTGACTGAGGCTTTAGCAGTTTTCACAGCCATCGCCATCAACCTCCAGCAACCACTTGCCAGCTGGTTCGGGAATACACATTTTCTCTCGGGACTGGTGGTTATCAGGTGGTTGTGGACCTACACATCCAAATCATAACAAGTTAACATCATGTGGTTAGTGGTCATGTGACTGCAACACCTCAATTTGTGTTTTCCAGTTTTCCTCTGTAAGGGGTTTTGGGAAGAGACATTGTGGGTAACACAGAAATGATCTTGGCTCACTTGTCACAATCTTGTCATCTGTCCTTGAGATATGGGGTTGAATAGTGACTTTTTTCCAGAACATCCATTTTCTTAACCAGTTATCAAATTTAGGGTTGCAGGGGGGTTGGAGGCTATCCCAGCTGGCACAGAGAAAGAAGCAAGGTATAACTTGGACAGGTTGCTGATTCAGCTTGGTGAGACAAACAATTACACACTCACATGCTGGCACATGTCGCCGAGGTATTTCATTCACGAGTCGACAATGAGACGCATATACGATCAAACTGACCTGCTTCAGAATCGACTCGGTCTATCCTCGAGTGAAGATCTGCCAAATTTGAAGAAATTCCCTCTCAGTGTTAAACTTAAAGGGTAATGCGTCTGGCCCGAGCTTCCTCTAGTGCAGAGATAATATTGTCTCTATAAATTACAGCATCTTGTAATGCTGTAATTGAACAAAAGCACAGAGTGAAGCTGTGTCACAGAAGCTTAATCTCTGCAAAGTTTACCGCACATGTATGGGTAAAACAAAGATTCTTGTTGGTGAAATCTTTTCTTTTTTTTAGGCTGACGAATGCGAGTGTCTGACTGGTGACGGCAGTGTTTCTCATCTCACTTGGGGATGAAGAGCAGAGAGCAATGCTTTGGTTCAGTTAACACTGTCATATTGAACCAGCAGATCATTGATGAAAAGCAACTTTGCTATTTAATGAGTTTGCCCCCAGTCAGACTAGCATTTATGAGGAGGCATCACCAGGACAACACTTTAATGAACCACTGTCATATTCCATCACAGTCAGCTACAAGGGATGTCTAATTAGGAACGGCCACCAAGTGTCCCACCGCTTCCATTGGAAAGAACAGCAGTCCCTTGAATTAAAAGCTAACATCAGTCACTCCACAGTCAGTGGCGCTTGCTATCCTCAGGCCTGCTGGGAAAGCCTAGTCAGGCCGAACAAAGTGGCTGCAGTGTTTACTGACAGTATCACGAACACAATTAAGGGATAATTAATGATGGGCACCAAGAAACAAGACTGGTGATGTAATAGAATAGTGAGGCAATTTCCAAAATAAGAATTGATGGTGGGAGAGTATTGAGGAGGGTTACTTTGTCATATCGCCAGAAATCACTAGATTTGTTCTTGTGGTGAAGTGGCATCAAAGACAAATGAAATATAAATTGGAGAATGCTGCAGCCAGTTCAGACCTCAAAGTAGCTGCATGGAAGTAATCAGCAAGCAACAGCACTGCTGGCCGAAGGCCGTTCATTAGGCCACGATGTGGCCTCAGTCCAAGATGCCTTAATATTTGCTGACAGGCAGTCTGTCTGGACTCCTATCCAAAGTAGACTAATTGGTCCTATCAGGCCAAAAAACCTTTTTTGCAATCCAGTAGTTACCCTTGACAGGCTATTAAATATCCTGACTTATTTTAGATCAGTTACACTGAGTTTCAGTTAGTTTGATACATAGTTATGAGTCTGACATTTTCGAATGATATACACCCCAGACAGTGCATTTTTAATTACGGTCTGCCATTACAGTATTGACAACTTTTAATGGTGTATAAGGTTGCAGTGTATCCAAGTTAGGTGGAACATGTTTGTAGGAATAATTTTACAGCAAGTACATTTGCTTATCTACAGAACTTACTTGTGTAATCTTTTTATAATTCTCTATTATTATTATTATTATTATTATTATTATTATTATTATTATTATTATTATTATTATTATTATTATGTTTTAAATAAAGATGTAAACTTACATTTTATAAAAGGGTCTCAATTTTTAATTACATGTTATTGTAAGTAACTGTGTGTAGTGGGTTCTGTGAACCTGTGATGGCTTCACACAGTTGTTGTATAATCAAAATCTTAATTTCTAGCTTATACTGCAGTCTACATCACCACATAAAATAGCACTTATACAAATTCTGGGGCACCAGAAAAATTCCTTTAAGGAAAATTGCTGTAAAAAAAAAAGAAAAAGAAAAAAGAGAAGTCATTTTAATGCTGGTTGGGCTCGATCTACTAACTTTCCGACCAGCAGGTGACATTCTCTTCACCTTGAGATACAACCAGGCGAAACGGCACCGATTATCCCTTGTTGGTTTTTCATCCAGTACTATCCAGGTCCGACCCTGCTGAGCTTCCAAGGTCACAGGAGATTAGTAAGTTGTCTTGACAGTGTACTAGTACTTGCAGATGTTACATACTCCATCCATGTGTAACCCTGTAGGAAATAAATATGTAGAAATAAATAGTAGTGTTAAGTATAAATATAAGATGATGGAATGTGTGTTAGTCATTTTGCAAAAGTTCATGTGTTATTAATTTGCCATAAGTATTTTATTTTATTTGTTGTAAAGGAAAGTCAATCTAATGTTCTGGAAATTTGTGTTTAGTCACCTGTTGTCTGAACTGACAGCTAATTGGTGGAGGTGTGGGCGTGGGCAGAGAGAGCAGAGGGAAAGGAGAGGGACCCGACAGGTTTGTGATTAACTTTGGCTAGTCAAGTGAAAGTTTATTATTTTTCGTTGGTTAAACTTGTACTCCGTGTCGGATGGTCGGAAGGTTTCCACGAGATGCAGTATTTCTTCCGAGAGTGGCTGGACTTAATTGTCGCGGTTTGCTCGCTGTCGGTAATTAGCACTGTTAATTGACTGAAAGCTGCGCTGAACTAGAATTTAACAGTTTTAACTTTAAAATCAACACTGGTGCTTGTGCGCTTTGCTACTAGCCTCCTCCTCTGATTTACTGTATTGTTTAGGTACAGTGAGCTTCTGCTAGATCAAGGTCACTTGACCTCATGCATATATTACCTTGAGCACCAGTCAGGTCTCATATTGAATCCACGCTGTCCACGTGTTTACTGTCCCGGTGTGAACTTGTTTTCTCGGTGAGGTAATGCTGTAATATCTGGCCTGTGCTCTGTCAGGAAGGTGTTGCAAATGGGAAATAATGAGTTGTTAACAAGCATTAAATGAAACCTCAGCGAGAGATTGTGACAACCTGACATTGTAGGTGAGTTCACGCTTGTTTTGGATTTCTATTTGAAACAGACTGCTGGAATATCAGATTATGTTCTGGATGAGGGTTTCCTCCTCTGTCTTCTCGTTTCTCATCACAGTGTTTTGTTTCATAAAGGCTGAATCAGCTTACATATTATGGTAATAAGATCACCCATCTGTGAACCTGAGAAATTGGCATGGACTGTTTCTATTTCCAATTTTTTTTCTTTTTTTTTTGGCGGGGGGGGGGGGGGGGTATTGTTAATACCTTTTAGTGACACATTGATGTGATTCATCTGGAGTAAGAATTTGCACGTGCACACTTGTAATTGATATTGTCTAACTGCTGTCAGATTTCTCAGGTGGGAATTATAATTAGCTGAAATGAAATGAACTTTGAAACCTGGCTGATGCTCTTTTTCATATTAGGCTTGAAATCAAACATATTTGAAACGCACAGAGGGGCTGGTACAATTTTTTTTCTTTGTTTCCTTGATTAACTATGCAGACAAATATGCAAAGAGATGCACAAGTAGGTAAATGCATTCAACCATGCATGCACAGGAAATGTACATATACAAGTGTGTACATGCACACACACACGTTAAATAAATCCCTATCCTACTTACAAAGTATGAAAAACCCAAATACTGTGAAGTTGTACCGACGACCCTTATGGGATAAACAACTGAGCAGCAGCAGTGCACGTCTGCCTGGGAGGGAGGGAGGACGGGAAAGATGTTAAGGAAAAATATTGTCTTTGATCTGATGATATCTGCTGTTCGGGCTAACTTGCCATGAAGGCTGAACAAAACAGGGCTGTTTGTCAAACATAATTTGCTTTCGTCTTGGTGACGCCCCAGGATTGTACAGCTGAAAGGAAGGTAGCAACTAAACATCTCTTTCTCTCTCTGCAGTGTGTGACAAAAACTTCTTCTCCTGTGTACTTTGAAAGCTTTCACAGCATCTCTGCTGACTCCTGCCACTCAGTGTTGCATTTTACCTGTGACAGCACTGGAGCCTCTTTTTTCAGTCTCTTTGACGCTATAACTGCAGTCCTCTGCGTCAGATCTGCTGTGGGGCTACAAAGCCTTTTTTTTTTGCTGTTGTACCACTGACATCGCCCTTATTGAGCAAAAACATGCATTTGCCAGTCTGATGAAGCCTATAAAAAGGTTGCTTTTTGCAGTTATCCGCTTATTAGGAAATGCTATTGCGTATTGCCTCATATTTTGAAAAAAAAATGATAGCCGTCAGCAGCTGCAGCGAGATCATCTACATGCTTTTAAACGGTGCCACTTGAAACTGATGTGCGGAAAAGCAGTCACAACACTGCAGCTGCCAGTTCTGGAGCTTCTGTTCGGCTGTTTTATCACTTTTTACTAAACCAGTCTAATGTTGGGTTTTACAGCCATAAGCAGCCATATAAAAAGAATAAAATATTAATAGGTCCGTACAATGAAAGCAAAAAGAATACCTTTTTAAATTGATAAATTATTAAAATATTACGTACAGCCAACTCGTAAAATTGCTTTAACTGCTTATGTAACAGAACTGCATTCAGTAAATACAGTTTAACTTCCTCCACTAGTTGCCCCAAAGTGAGATTGGCTGTAAAGACCCGAGGCGTCTGAAATACTTGGATTTAAGTCTTGCCCAAAAGGTTATTAATGATGAAAAAGACTAGATCACAGATATTATTTTGCTCTGTCTCTCCGGCTACTAAAAAAAGGTATTTTTAAAAAAATTGTTACAGATTTAACCACATGGGGAAAAAACTGCAGTCTTTTAATTATCTGGCTCGGTCATGAGTTTTTTTTTTTTAGTTGCCCTGCCGCAGTTTATGAAATTTAATTATTTTGTGTTATGGTTTTCATGGAGTTTTGGCAAAAATTATTGTGCCAGTCAGCCTGCTGGTATTTATGAGAGTTTGGTGCTGAAATATAATACACAAGTGCTCGGGTGGAATGTTAAAAACTATGAAAAAGAGAGAGTAAAATTATGAACTTTTCTTTGAACTAGACATAAAAGTTGTGCCTGAGTTTGCTATAACCTTATTTCCCCTTGTATATGTGCATGCACACGCGCGCACACACACCTGACTTCCCCTGAAGGGTTAGCAGGCAGCAGTTACACTGATTAAGTAAAAAATTATCCTCTCTAACCGTTATCCTCTCATGGCCACACAGCTGCTTTCTCTTTCTGTGCTTTCTGTCTTCTCCTGCGTTCCCTTCTTCCCCTTCTTCTCCCCTCCATCCGGCAGGCAGACAAGGTGACCCAGCGTGGCTCCTGCTGTCCTTCCAGATGTTGAATCACTGTGATTCTCTCCATATGTTGCTCATTGTCTCACTGACAAAGAGCTGCCTCGGGACCCTCAATAGGAGCTGCTTTCAGAAATGATTAAATCTCTGAGAGAACGTGATTATTTAGACTTTAACCCGTGTTCTATTAATCGATTGGTCTGTTTGCTTATAGAAGAGACCGGCATTCACAATGAAAGAAGTCGTGTTCAGGTTTATATAAAATGTGTGTGTGTGTTTACTCAAATGTGCACACCTTGTTTATCTTGTCACTGATTGAGATCTTTGACTAAAACTCTGCTACTGTAGTCTTATTCATCTAATTGAATATTGACTGACCATCAGCGCCTCCGGTGTTTTTACTTTCATAAATCTGTTTGATGGTGACATCAATGAAATCGGGCGGGGTGGAGCTTTTATTCGTAGTGCCGTTCTCAAAGAGAAAACGTGGAATCAGAGGTAGCTTAAATACCTAAAAACGCTCCGCTGCTGGAAGATCGGATCATTCGGAAGACGTTTCATTTCTGTTTTTGTGCCTCTGTTTCTCTTTCTGTTGACCAGATAACCTGCTGATTGATTACCAGTTTACCTTCAGTCTGCTTCAGGAAGATGACCGCTACTACACCGCCATCAACTTTATGGCAACGCCTGAACAGGTAATGAGCGCACGAAGGCACACAGAGACTAAGGTTCAGCAGGGTTTATTGAAATCATAGTTCAAGGGAGGTGAAAGGTCTTTTTCTTAGAGTTCTTCACAATCTGGCTTCTTTTTCCAACAAGGGGAGTCGCCCCCTGCTGGCTGTTTCTGAACGTAGGTTTAAGATGCTTCTACACTAACTTCACTTTTTAGACCCAGCAGCCATCTTTCATATGCGGTCTGTGCTGCAAACACAAGGCCGTGTAATATGACAATATAAGAAAATTGTTTCCAAACTGACATCAGGTCAGCACAAAAGTTAAACAAGTGCTTTCAGCAGTATAATCCCTTCGCCCTTGCTTACAGGGATTATTTATATAGATGCTGAACTCATAAACTTCCAAAGCATCCAAAATTGGAACCATACTTATAAATGATTAAAAAAAAAAACTGGAAAGGCAAACCTTTAAGCAAAGACTGAAGAAGGGATATTTGAATCTATAAAATATATATTCTCTAAATGTAGAAATCTGCTGTTAGACTGAGGAAGACATCTAAACTCTTGACTTTTATCTGACCTGCTTTTCCTTCTCTGTGCCTAAAGCTGTGTTGAAATACAACTCAGAGTGGTAACACTGGAGACAAAATCAATGTAACGATGCAAAAAGAGGCCAACAGATTCAGATTCGCCCTAGGTGACACAAGTTGATGCCAGGGCGAGTCTGCTCAAGTTAAACATGTTTTAGCAAAGAGTTCTTCTGTTGGCTGAAGGAAAGTAAGTTAAACAACTGTAAATAGCCGGGGGGAGGTATCCAACATCAGCACGAACTGAAAAATCTCCTGCATAGTCAAAAAAAAAGATAAAAAAGATGTGAAAGAAGTGGAAAAAAAAAAATAAAGCTTCAGTTTGTCTGAATGCATCTTAGGCCTGTCCCTCAGGTGCTCCGTCTTCCATCTACCTGTGACAAAAGTCAGTTTGTCCCCAAGCTTTGTTTTTATTGTTAATCCCAATAACAAAACCTTTACTCTTTCTTTTTTACAGGCCAACAAAAACCTGGATATGTCCATCAATGCCTCAAACAACTTCAACCTGAACATCACCTGGTCCTTAAGTTCAACCGGTATGGAACAGATTCACTTTTTCATACTAAATAATAAATAAAAAAGGTAGAAACGCTTGCTTCTTCACACACACCGGATTGTGCCTTCATTTAATGGCTTTAATGCGGATATGAAGGTGTCTTGAGGCTGGTTCCCCGTTTGGATATTGCAAATGGGTGTTGGATATAACTTCCTCTGTCCACTTTGTGCCGTTGGAGAACCTCCATTGGTCAGGGTCAGGTTCAGGTTAGATTATTTGTACCTGTAGATAGATTGGGTCTGCAGAGGGTGGAGGCGTCCATCTTCACATGCACATTTTTGAAAAAGGCTTACAGACAGCAGAGCATACTACAAGATGATTAAAAAATCCACACCACTCCGTGTCAGAGTAAAAGCTACGATTTTCTTGCATCTGCGTGATGACTGCTGGAAAAAAGCAGTTTTTATACCATATTTTTTTGTGAGCCTACGTCCAGAAGGAAGAAACTCAAATTCACAGTGCGAACAGTACGAGTCGTTAATGTCATGTTGCCCTATTTCAAATGCAGAACACAATATGTAAATTTCAAGTCTGATGACATTCATCGCGTAGTGCTGACTTCCAGGAGACGCTCAGGCCAGGTGACGTTAGGGGCTGATTGGACAATGCACATTTCACTTACATCGTTCCTTAACGAGGCTCAAACGGTGTTTGAGGAAAACTTTACAGTGCAGCAAAATGTGCTGATGATCTGATAAACTCTCAGGGAGGGGTTCATTGAACTTCAGTCTTTAAATAGGAAAATCATGTGCCGATGTTCCCCAGCTAACCCACTGCTGGGTTTGAGGCCGCGAGGCTTTCTTTGGGCTGCTGATTTTGGGAACTGAAAAGCCTGCCACTAAATTTTCTGCGGGGGTACCACTCAAAAATTCAAGCAATTTAAGCTGCTAAAAATGTGATTAATTTTGTAATAAATGTTAAATAAACATAGCAGTTTCATGAAGGCCCTAATAAAATAATCAAAGCCCCTGCAGGGCCAGCATACAACCAAAGGTAATTTTACTGGTGTTTTTTGTGATTAGTGCTTGACTCTGTATTGTCTGTGAACACAGTGTGTGTGTAACATTAGGACTCAACTAACTATTTTTTAATTACTTTCAGTTCTTTTTAAAAAACATAATAAAGAATATATTAGTCACACATAGCCCTGTGGCAGTAGATATGCTCCTGTTTGCTTGTTAGCGTTGTTGCCAGCGTAGCTCTGCACTCCTTTAGCCTGTGCATAGATCTAATTGGCCAGAATAATTGGAAACACCTGTAAGAATCTGCAGGGCTCCTTTTTAAAAACCACAAATAAATAAATGCATCTGCAATTTAAAGATCTTAAAGTGATGCTTCTCCCTTCATTTCTAATCTCTCTGCACTGAATTCTTTTGTTACTTCTCGGTCGTTTCAGTCAAACCAGACGTTGGCTGTAAGTTGATGTGCATTGCTGTGCAGTGGTTAATTGTTCTTATTTAGCTGTCAGTCCATAAAGTTATCGGTATTTGTCCAAAAATGGTCATATCCACTTCCTGCTTACCTCCTGGGAGATCCCCCTCTTGACAAAACGCATCAGAAGATATTCGGAATTTTGGCATTAGGGCATTTTATACATTTTCCCTCCTGATTCCAATTAAGATAAAAGCAATGTGCTTTCTCACTGTGTGTCTTGGGGCCCTCAGCCTAGTCAGTTTGGGACTGTGAGCCTTGCGTGTGTGTGTGATTGTCTTCAGACTATTACAGAGTGTTTAATGGCCCCCGATAAAGCAGGAGGCGGAAATATATTATTCACACCATCTGAAAACTCGGCCATTAACGCAGAACTGCTGATAATGCTCCGAAGGATCCCGAAATCAGACCTCTTCAGCGCTGCGAGGAATTTACAGGCTCACTGTGAATTACTGCGAGGTGTCATGAAAATGCTTTTACGCTGAATGTTAATTTGCCTGCTCGAGATGAAAGCACGCCTTGGCATTTTAAAATCCATACTGTTTTCACTCACCCTGCTCAGTTACCAGCTTCTGTTCAGAAATCTCTTCACAAGGACGTTCAAGCTGAAAGCAGCCTTGCTGATGGGCAACTCACTGTGTGGGTCTCATGTGGCCGCTGAGCGTGAAGTGAAAAAACTTGTTTTTGTGCTACAGTGTTGCCTTTCACTGCCAGGTAACGTGGGAGGCGTAATAAAAACTGTTTTGTGTCCCTCACAGCTGGCACCATCTCAGGTGAGGAGATGTCCATCATCGCGAGGATGAACATCAAAGAGCACCGTGACAGTTTCTCCAGTGAAAAGTTCAACTTCCGACTTCATCACAACATCACCTTCTATGTGTACGTGTCCAACTTCAGCTGGCCAATCAAGATCCAGGTGAGGTTACACAGGAGTGCAGGGCTGTGAAAGGGCAGCAGAGTTAATGCTGTAATTTTATTTTCATTTAACAAGTGACGTGGCTGTAAGTCCTGTGGACGTGCCTTCACTGATGTTCTGTTTGTACTGTAATACCTTTCCTCATAGTACTGCTACTAAAAAGACTGAAACGTATCCTGAAACTAATAAAAAGGAAACTCTACTCAACTCAACTTTATTTGTATAGCGCCAATTCACAACAAACAGTCGCCTCAAGGCGCTTTGTATTGTAAGGTAAAGACCCTA
>JAVDPK010002068.1:80042-114000 GCA_034780415.1 Cichlasoma orientale
TGCAATGCACTTGAATTATTTTGCTCATCAATAAATGATACAGTATAAAGCCTTTATTGTGAATTCCTTTATTTATTCTTATGATTTAGTTCAGGTGGTAGCATATTTAGAGTTAAGTGTCAAGAAATAATATAAGGAGGGGTCTTCGGCCCAGTGGCAATTTTTAAATCTGGCCCAGAAGAAAAAGTAATTGAATAGGCCTGGTCTAGACCAAGCTCCAACACCAGACACCCACTCAGTCAACAATAAACACAAACTAGAGACGAGACAAACTGGCCCGAGTCTGAAACAAGCTGCCCCCAGCCCACTCAAACCACCCCATAATTATATAATAGCTGCTCCTTCACCTGAAGGCACCTCAGAATCCCTGAATCACAGACCAGTCACCCAATCCACCCCACCTGATGGTGCACCCGCAACGGCATAGACTACCCTCGCGCAGGGAGGGACTTCTCCAGGAAACAGGCAACCCCAGGGCCCACATTCCACACTGCGACCCCCGCAGAAGGGTCAGCCACCCGGCAAAGGCCACCACCCTCCACCAAAGCACTGCAGGCCCCACACCCCAAGGCTGCAAGGCAGTACCCTCCAAGCCCCCCACCACCACCAACAACAACCAGGGCAAGACACAACAAGATGGTAGCCACAGTTCTCCAGTCTCAGGCACACAGAGATGAGACCACAGCCAACCACTCCCACTAAGTAATAGAGTTAGTCAGTGGGAACCTTCATAAATGTCTTTAAAAGATTTATTTATTTGTTGTGGATCATGAGTAATGTTCAGCAACCTCTAGGGATGAAAAATAAAAACAACATGAAGGTGCTCAAAATGCCGGCAAAGGCAAGTTTAGCCAGTAGTGCAGCTCGACTTGAATTCAATCAAATCACTGAACTCAACCATGTTTGTGGTGTTGCTGCTTTTAAAAACATCTTAAATGCAAAACACAAGCATTCTATCCTATCGACCAAATATCACTTCTGACTCCAATCAACCATGTTAGCAAAGGCCAAAATCAATGCTTCCAAACAGGACTTTGCAAACCAGTGTGTGACATCTTTTATGTCCAGCTCACCCCAGCCTCTTCTCTCTTGTGGATTTTTGTCCTTCTGTTACTGTACATTTTATCATTTAAATAACTACAATTTGTATCTGTAGGCGGTGCCAAGAAAAGGAGAAGCTAAAGATCAAGTGCACACGTGGTTTTGTGTTCCATGAAGGTCCAATGAAGTGCAAAAGGGTGAGTGAGGTAAATTCTTCTACTAATCAAAGTATGGTCAAAGCTGGCCTCTCCATAAAATCTTATTGTGTGGATGCCTTAGTGGGAAGTGAAGGATGGTTAAGAGAAAACACCAGCAAACGACAGACAAACACTGATA
This sequence comes from Cichlasoma orientale, assembly GCA_034780415.1. Lineage (NCBI taxonomy): Eukaryota > Metazoa > Chordata > Actinopteri > Cichliformes > Cichlidae > Cichlasoma > Cichlasoma orientale. The sequence continues at coordinate 81,420 of JAVDPK010002068.1, forward strand.
TCTGGCCTGTGCCTTAATGTACTTCATAAAGGAGGAGCAGAGAGAAGAAACGGGACAGTAAAGTGGTGAGACTGAATACAGGACACAGGTGTGTGTGAGTGTATGCACCCCTCCCTCAGGCTGTATCCATCACCTGTACAGAGGGGGAAAAAAAGCCTCATCAACATGATTTATTTTTACTCACATCAAGACAAGGTGAAACAGCCTAAGCTCTGTGCACGTGTGTGTGCGCGCGCATGTGTTCCATATGTAAATATCGTGTATGTTATGTTAAATTACTGTGACATTACTGAATATACATTATGTTGACACTATTTGCGTTTCCATGATTTAACACTACTCAGGCTTTAATTTTGTCACAATACAACAGGCCTTTGTAGAGTAAATATTTAGCCTGTGCTGTGTGTGTAGTGACAGGCAATTTTAATTTACATAATTCAATACTGGACAAATTTGGCTGACATTGCACTTTGCAGTGATTCTTGCCCTTTTAATCAGAGGCAGGATACATGACTGTTAATGTGCGCAAGCTGGTGACCTTTTGTTTACAGAGCAGTCGCTCTCACCGCTCAGCTGTTCCGCCTCCTGCAAGAGAGCAAGCTGCCGACATGATGGGGTTTTTAATTGACTTGCAAGTTATCAAGGCCCTGCAGAAAATTTGTTGTTTGTTTTTGACATAACAGTATGAAAGCATTTAATAATTCTGGGTGCGAGCCAGACTACTGGGATGATATCCAATGTTAAATAAGACCAAAACTATGTCCCAGTTAGTTGATACTAATTAAAAACAAAAAACAAAAAGCCTGCAGTGCATTCACATTGGAAATAAACCATCCATCTAGTCGTACATTCTCTTAATAACCTATTTAACTCAGGGTGGTAGGGGAACTGGAGTGAATCCCACATGTCACAGGGTGAGCAGCTGATTTCAACCTGCACAGGTTACCAATCCATCATAGCACAAACACTGAGACACACACACAACCACAAAACACCAGCTATGGCCAAATTTATTTTCCACATCTATTGCCATTTTTTTGGTGAAGAATATTTATTTAACATAAAGTGGGCCTATTGTGGTCATTTCCAGCTACATATTTTTATTCTTGTACTCTAGTCCAGATTATTTTTCTCATAGCTCAAAATAATCCTTATTCTGGACCCGGGCACAGGCCCTTAATTCATCTGCTGTTTGAAACGAGCCATTTTAGCTCCTCTCCCTTTGAGCCAGTGTTTGTTGTGATTGGCTGCCTCTTGCAAACAAAAGGGTTAAACAGCCAGTGTCACAGCCAGATCTGTGTCTCTGAGAGGACCATCTTAAGCATACAAGCTGCTATCATCATGTCCTCCTGGCCATTTTTAACATGCGGACGCATCATGAAATAAGCAAAAACATAACAGGTTCACTTTAAGTTAAGTAGAAATGTATAAGTAGCACTTACAATAAAGACAGGTGATAGATTAAGCAGATTATTATGGAGGTATTTGACAAGTTGAAAATGCTGATTGTATATGAGCAATTCATATCAGTAGAAAGCATGGAAAGTACATCAATTCCTTATGCAGAGAGTGCATTTTTGTGTATTTGTTTTTACAAACACTACTGAATTGGGACATGGTCTAAAGGTTTAAAATCCCATCTGAGCAGCCAAGTGCCCACAGAGTATACAGCCCCTCCCATCCAAGAAAAAAAAAAAAAGCCAAACTACTGCAGTTGTGAATCATCTCACAGGCACAAAACTTCCTGCAAACTTTGCTAACTTCTTTCTCAGTCGCTCAAAATTCAAACTTTGAAGACATGCGCTTTATGCAGGATAATGATAATACATAAGAAACACAAACACTGGGATATTGTTTATACGGAGAAATATGCCTACAGGTTATCACAAAGGAGGCATTCTGTCTGTTTGCTCGCCTGCATATTCAGCATTCACAGACTTGAGAGGAAGCAGGGAGTGAGAGGTATAGAGAGGGAAATGGAAAGTACAGATTGTTCTTATTGATGCATTTGAAGCTAACTGAGCCATATGCACATCACATGGAATACATCTCAGCTGCGAAAGACAAAGGTCATTTTATGTGGGGGTGGAAAAAGAAAAGCTCCTGGTATAGGACCGAGGGACATGCATACAGCAAACAGGAAAGTTTGCTGCAGGTTTGCTTTTATTGCGCGGATGGAAGAGAGAGAGACCGGCGATGCACTGAAGTTTCTTCACACCTCTGTGGCTGCTGGCAAACGATTACTTTATATATGTGGCTCGTGTGCTTTCCCGCTTCCAGTTTCTGCCTCTCTTATACCTTTACTGTCCTTGCAGAAAAAATGCTGTTCTAACAAGGTAGTTCAGAGGGACCATTAAAAAAGGAGTCTGTGCTTGCATGTGCAAGAAAGAAACAAATATAGGTGAGCCCAGAATATGTGAGCTTAACAAGGGGCAGAAAAGATGGCTCTCTTATTGGTCAGCGGAGGGTGGAAAACATGCTCTGAGGCTGGCAAAACTCCCTCTGTTTTTTCTCTTTTTTGTCCATGTCTTGTGTTCTGCAGAAACAATAAAAAGAGGTTGTATTTCATGGCCAGTAAAAACAAAAAGAAAGAAGAGGGAAAAAAAATATGATTCAGTGCTCATGTATGCAACTGAACATTGCTTTATGACAGGAGGGAAGAAAAGGGAGCCCATCCTTTAAGCCTAAATGCCAGAAATACTGACTGAATGTGGCTACATCCATCTTTTTATATACACTCTACATTATGCACCCACCAACACATAGGCTACACAGATCTTAGTGTGTTGATATTGTATTTGTTAAGCTTGGATACATGCAGACCAGAGACCAGGCAAAATAACCAAGCTGTCGGTGCAGGAGCGCCACGCTCGGTCTGTCCACTACTGCACACGCAGTCACAGACAGCTTATTCTGCCCCTACTGGCAAGTGAAATAAATGCATCAGTGACACAAAAGAACAAACCGATAAGTCATTTGCACTCAATGGAGAAATCGAATGATATAATTCCTAAAAATGTGGCATTATTCCTTTTTTCCTTCTCTTTCTGGAAATGTATCTTAGAATTCTCAAGTAAAAGTCACTTGATGTTGTTCAGTGCTCCATCTTGTGATATTTTTTATCCTTTATTTAAAGGCATCTGCCGAAGCCAAAGGACACACACGAGTACCTGGAGCTGCACGTGCACCAACAAATCATGAGAACAACTCTTCAGCTGCTGAAAGGCGTTAGCATTCAGAAGTGGTCATGGCATGCAGAAGTGTACAATTTTTCTGTGTGTGTGTGTGTGTGTGTGTGTGTACACACCTACAATAGGGGGGAAAAAATGCCAGTTTGCATGGCTGAAGGTGACTGTGACAGTTTTAGCCTCAGGGCGTCATTTTCCTGACGCAAAGTCTGTTTGCTGCTGCACTGGAAGGTTGATGTGTGTGGTTATAGTTGTGAACACCAACACACCCACACCAACATATTTCCGCCGTTTTCTGTGATGTGCTAGTTGACTAGTGCACACTCAAGGAAGCATTTACCCGATTCAGGCCCATACAAATACACACAGAACAAACTAAAAAGAACTTTTTTTCTGTGCCAGAATATGATGGGGAAATTGTCTCTAGATGTATATTTAATGTCATACTTTAACTACATACACACACACGTGCACACACAAAAGGAGACTGCAGACCGTTATTACTCTTTGATTTCACGTAACAATGAGCGATTCTTCACTAGAATTCACGTGTAAACAGACGACATGTATCGCATCCTTACAGTAAGTGAAGCACAGCCACAACACACACGCACACAGCTGTGCTGTGGCCCACTTTTGAGTTAGACACTGACGTCAGTCCTCGGTGAACTGGCTGCAGCGTTCGCTGGAAAACATTTAAATGGTTCCCACAATGACTTTCGCACACAGACAATCACACACGAGCATGCACTTCATCCCCGAACACATCTATTCACACAAACAAATACAATGTGTGTGTTTGCATGTGTTGTGCGAGTCGTCTCCATCCACACATCATATTGTCTCCATAGGCAGCATCTGTTGAGAAAAGCTGTGTAATTATCTGCTTTTTTTCTCCCTCCCTCCTTCCATCTCTCATCTTTCTCTTTATTTTGTTGTTGCCTTTTCTCTCCCTCTCTCCCGCTCGCTCTCTTTTGTAATTATTTCCACAACAATGATTGGGCCGGTTGATTAAAAAGGGTCTTGTGGGAGCCGTTTCCTGGCTAATAGCATCTCCATTCACCACACTGAGTACACACATTATGAAGAAACACCTTCTATGAACCACACATTGCACACATGTTTTGTCATGGATACACTAGAGACGCATGAAGACACACAAATATTTGCTGACTAATGACATCTGGATTGTGCCAAACTGCTATTCAAGTGTGCGCAAACCCACAAATACGCACACACACAGATTTCTCTCATTTTTCTCTCATCTCAACAAAAAAAATAAATAAAAAATGCATTTCACCAAATCTACTGAACTGAATCCAGCCAACCAGATCTTATATACATGTGTCTTCACCTCAATCTCACATCCCAATGTGTATTACTAGTCATGTTAGTTAGTCCATCATCACATAATACACAGCACATTAGTTTCAGAATAAAATATACATCCCTGATTCCTTTCCTCACCTTCTCTCCTTGCAACTTGGTTCTTCCCACCTGAGATGTGAGCAGAAGAGGAAGGAAGCAAATCAAGGAGAAAGGAGTGAGCTAAGACATCACGAGGCACAGCTGCATCATCTATCCATTGTTTGGTAGTATCCTGTTCCTCTAGCCGATGCATATACTTTTAATTAAATTCATAATGTGCCTATATTCTTTTAATCACAAATGGTGAAGGGTAGAGTTTGATCGTGCAGTTGATCGGCTTTAAGTTCAAGTTATGTCCTCCAGCAAGACTTCTTTTTCATCCAGATGCATTTTAGGAATTCAGACATCCAGTCACATGCTGCAGGACAGAGGAGAGACACTTTTTTGTTGTTTTGCTTTGTTTTTGGTAAGTGTTGCATCCATATTCCATTAACGTGCTACAAGATGCAGTTTCGTTTTATTGGAAATATATCTGGTTTCCTCATAATTTTCCCTGACTTTCGGTTATAGCAGCAACTTGGGTGGAAAACTGCTGCCAAAGCTTATTCTTATTCTAGAGTCAGATAAACAGTCAAAAAAGATCATGTTTTATTCACTTTGTGATTAAATTTGCATGTGTGATACCTCACATTCTGCCTTGTATTAAAAGCATAGGATCATATCCTTGGAAGACTCAATTCACAACAAGCCAGATTCAATTCAGAGTCCTCTCTCAGCAGAAGTCACTTTTGTTTAGCACTCTGATTAAAGAAGAATAGAAATATGTAAAACTGTTTTTTGGTAAAACTCCATAAAAATCAAGAAAAGTACTGCCTCACAATAAATACTGTGTATAAAATAAACTTCATCCCAGTTGTGTACAGGCAGCTCATACTCTGTCAGGTAAATTAGTGGACATGTGTGGATTGTATCTGGTCAAAAAGTTGCAATATGTCCAATAAAGTGTCCATTAATGACCTCAACAAAGCTTAGGACAACTTTCAAATTGGGTAGATGATCATATATCATCGTGGCCATAAACAAAATAACAAATTTAATAAACATAATCAAAATTATGCACGCTCCAAATGAAAAAATTACTGCCAGTGAAAAACAACTCTGCCTCAATTTGCATAATAAGAAAATTGACGTGATGGATGTAAATTGCAGAAAGACTAAATATTGATCACTGAGCATCCTCTTGTTAAGGTGTGTCTTTGTTTGTGTGTTTACCTCCATTATCTATTTATCATACCAAGACTGACATGCATATGCAAACATGTCAGCACACACACCAAGTGAGAGTTTTTGATTGCTGTTCTAATTGTACATATCTGCCCAGCGGCTGGAGTTAAGCAGAGGTTCTGAATCGGAAGTATAAAGTTTAAAACTTTGATGTCCCTGATGTCAGTGAGTGATGCAACAGGATAATTAAAGCCTTACAAATGTGGCCAATCAGCAGCAGCAGGAATACATTGTGTTTGTGTCGTTTAAAGCTGCAAAATTATCAGGGATTTCCTCTCTCACTGGCATCATAAGAACAGACTAAAACTAATTATGATGTACCTGAAACAACAGGACCTTACCTTAATCCTAAGCATTTGCATGTCAGTACTAAAAAAAAACAAAAGTTGAAAATGTGTAGAGATGCCACTGAAAAAACATGTCTGGAGCAGTGTGTTATTTATACACAAGTCTGTGATCACATAGAAATAGGAACAGGTTGGGAGGTAAATGCTGAGAAATGAAGGAGTACACAAGAATTTGTGATTTGGATTTATGGATGGCAAATTTGCTTAAATTAAATGTTTGTGCTTTCAACATTTTTGATGTCTTTATTGCTCACAATATACACCAAGAACCCCAAACAGAACTCAATCAAAAGATTCAGCTGGAAAACAATCAGACACAACTCTCCCTCCTGCAGTGTCTTCACAGTAAATGTATTTTCCCTATTAACATCCCGCCGTTTATTTCCCTTTTTGTTTCATTTGTCTCCTTTTTTCCTTTCATCTCCATTTTCATTGCAAAGCTCAGCCGTACCTCCTTCCCCCTTTTTTTTTGCACTTCTAATATACTGTAAGTCTGTAGTACTGATGACTGATGAAATGCACACTGCATGATGACACTGATGTATCAGGAAAAGAGAAATGGAGGAGTGAGGAGGTAAAATAGGTGAGTAAGGAAGAAAAAAAAAAATCAGCAAGCAGACACTTAAAAAGCAAAAAGAACAAAAACACAAGGACTACAATAAACATGTCAGAAATGCTTGAAAGCAACCAGAAGGCAGAACGGGGGTATGGAAGACAGCGCTAGCCACCTTTTCTTCCTTTCAGGTTGTGTAGTAAATCACTTACCCAGCAGGATGCTACCTACACTCGATCCTATTACTGAAAGAGCTTTCTGTGGGGAAGATGGACAGTGAAAAGAAGAGACATAGTGAAAAACAAGGAGACAAAACTAGGCACTGAGGACTAATAAACTGGCTAAGGGGGAGGAAGAATAACGTCTGCTTTAGATGTCAACTCTTCTCAGTAGCCAATTTGAGCTGACAGAAAGCATCCAGTGGGCCAGCAGCAGGGCTGAAGCACAAGATACCATGGAAAATAAGAGGAAAGCCAAAAAAATATATCTCCTTAAGGCATAAGGCATATGCAATGTAAATCAGGAGTGACTGAACCCACTTCACAAGTGGGATGTTCCTATTACAGGAACACCATAGAGGAAAATCAAACCTTAAAAGCAAGAAAAAAAATGGCAGAGCTGGGATTTAAGCCAGAGTGGATAAAAAAAATGTTCCTACAGTGCCCTAACAATGATTAATTATGATCATATTAACTTCAGCATGCTAGCATAATTACAAAAAACAAATGAGACCTTGACTAGAAATATTGGCAGTCTTTAATGGCATCTACACAACAGTTTTTATTGTTCTCTACAGAGGTGGACTAATTTGTGTAACTGCTTTATGATATAAAAGGTATATTTGATGGCTCGTCATTTTTCCAGTGCACTCGTTCTCAGTTAGAGGAGATGAAACTGCAATGACAGGTTTGAGCATCTTTTCAGTGATGTGTTGATGTGTGTTCCTTTTATTCTATAGTTAGTTTGTTTTATCTTTCAGACTTCAGTTTCTTTCTTCTAAGGGTTTGAGAGTTTGTTTCATTTTCTGTTTTGAGTTCATTCAGAATTAGTTCTTATAATTCTAAGCTCCCCTTTGTCCTTTTGGATCATGTTTAGTGTGAGTGTCCTTTGAGGTCCATATTTTTGGTCATTCTGAGACATCGTCTGGTTACATCCTGTGTCCTTAGTTCATTTATTTAGTTACATTTAGTTTATTCTGAGCCTGCTCCTTGTTATTTTTTAATCCTAGGTTAGTACACAAAGTTTACAATTGATGTAGTTTCCTCAGTGCTGTGTTTAGTAGTTACTTTAAGATTAGTTCCTGTTTTACTTTGTTAAAATCTGTTTGTCTGAGTTTGAATTTGACCTCCTCCCCTTGCTTGTCTGATTGGCGTCACCCATCTCTCGTCACCCTGTTGTGTTCGCTGTCCAATCAGCGGTCTGGATATTTATAGCCTCAGTGTGCCCTCTAGTTCTTTGCCATGTCATCTATGTAATTTCCCTGCTTGTCTGCCTGTGTTCTGTGACTTCTGGTTACACCCCTTAGTGCCCCCCCCCGGTTAAAACTTTGCTATTTTGGTTTGGACTTAGCAATTAGTGACTGCTAAGTCCAAAGTACCAGTCAAAAGTTTGGACACAGCTAAAAATTGTCTGCATTGTAGATCAATACTAAAGTCATACAAACTATGAAGAAACACATATGGAATTATTTAGTAAACAAAAAAGTGTTAAACCAGAATATGTTTTATGTTTTAGATTCTTCACAGTAGGCACCTCTTGCTTAGATGACAGCTTTGCATATCTCAGCATTTTCTCAGTCAGCTTTATGAGGCAGTCAGTCAGTTAACAGCTGTGCCTGTCAAGACTTAATTTCTAATCTCTTGCCCTCTTAATGTGTTTGAAACATCAGTTGTGTTGTAAAGAGGTAGAGTTGGTATACAGTGAATAGCCCTATTTGAATAATGTTCTGATCCATATTATGGCAAGAACTACTCAACTAAGTAAAGAAAAACGACAGTCCATCATCACTTTAAGAAATGAAGGTCAGTCAATCCAAAAAATTTCAAGAACATTGAACGTATCCTGAAGTGCAGTCGCAAAGACCATCAAACGTTATGATGAAACTGGATCTCATCAGGACCGCCCCAGGAAGGGAAGACCAAGAGTTCCCTCTGCTGCACAGGATCAGTTCATCAGAGTTCCCAGCCTCAGAAACTGCAAATTAACAGCACCCCAGATAAGAGCCCACCTACATGCTTCACAGAGTTCATGTAGCACACACATCTCAACATCAACTGTTCAGAGAAGACTGAGTGAATCTGGACTTTATTGTTGAATTGCTGCAAAGAAGCCACTTCTAAAGAAGAAGAACAAGAGGAGGAGAACGGCTTGGGCCGAGGAACAGAAGGAATGGACATTAGACCAGTGGAAATCTCTCCTTTGGTCTGATGAGTCCAAATTTGAGATTTTTGGTTCCAAACACCATGTCTTTGTAAGACGCAAAAAAGGTGAGTGGATGGTTCCTACATGTGGAGTTCCCACCGTGAAGTATGGAGGAGGAAGTGTGATGTATGGGGGCGCTTTGCTGGTGACACTGTTGGTGATTTATTTAAAATCCAAGGCGCACTTAACCAGCACGGCTACCACAGCATTTTTCAGCAACATGCCATCACATCTGGTTTGAACTTAGTGGGACCATCATTTGTTTTTCCTCAGGATAATGACCCCAAACACACCTCCAGGCTGTGTAAGGGTTATTTGACCAAGAAAGAGGGTGATGGAGCTGCACCAGGTGACCTGGCCTCCACAATCACCTGATCTAAACCTAGTTGAGATGGTTTGGGATGAGTTGGACTGCAGAGTGAAGACAAAACATCCAACAAGTTCTCAGCACCTCTGGGAACTCCTTCAAGACTGCTGGAAAACCATTTCAGGTGATTTCCTCATGAAGCTGATTGAGAGAATGCCAAGAGTTCAAAGCTGTGATCAAAGCAAAAGTTGCTACTTCGAAGTATCTAAAATCTAAAAAATATTTTGTTTGTTTAACACTTTTAAGTTTAATACGTGATTCCTTATGTGTTCCTTCATAGCCTGGATGACTAAATGATGGGTATTTGCTAATAGTTAAACGGCTAGCATTAACATGTGCACCAACCAGGCTAATGCTTGTAACGCACTGTCCAGTGGCAGCTGTCACAGTTTCATCAAGCACCTGTGTTTGACAATAAAAGCCTTCTGATTCTGATTCCAGTAACATTTATAACTGTTTAATACGTCAGTGCAGTTGAAATGGAAGCTTCACCGACCTCGATAAATTCCTCATGAAGTGTTCTGAAAATCATCCATTTCAGCTGCTTGTGAGGGGCGGGACTGTGCGCCCGTCGGTCTGTGCTGTGTGAAGTTGTGTGTCAGCTGGAGGAGGCGAAGATACCACTGTTGGTATTGAAACTTTTGCAATGAGTATCTCATCAGATGTAAATTTTTAGTGTTGATTAGTATCTGAATATAATTTTTGACAACCCTGGAAGGTAATTGAAAACAAACTCTAACAAGTCTATCAGCAAGTGATGTAAAATCTTTAGCATGCACACATGCGGTGCTGTGGATTCTGTGTGTGTCAGAAGTGCAGACTTCTTGGCTTGTGTTGCGGTGTGTGAGTGCCAAAGAGCCTTAGTCATGACTATCATTTGGTGTGTGTGTGTGTGTGTGTGTGTATGTGAGGGGTAGCCTTTAGGCAGAAGGCTGAGTGATGAGATGCAGTCTGGCAGTAGGAATGCAGTGAAATTGAAAGATATGCAGCTAAGGCAAAACACGGAACTGAAAGTAAATATTGGGCATGTATCTGTATGTCAGTTAGTGAACTGATTTACTCAGATTATGTTCCTTATTAAACAGAAAAAGCTGTGTAATTTCCATTTCTACAACATCCATTCCTGACATCTAAAAAGGGATTACCGTCTTTTCACTTGCTGTATGTTTAGGGAACCAAATGTCGTGGTGAAGGTTGGGGAATGACTGAGTTCTGAGTTAACGTTGCTTTGTGCATGACATTGATATGTAACTGTCTGAGTATTCAGCAATTAATTCCGTAATTGAGCAATTATGTGTCCTCCAAAATCAATTTGTCAGGGTGAATTAGTTACATATAAACATGTTCAGTTAGAGATAGGAGATGGAGGTTGGCCTCCACTGCTGCCTGAAGGATTGTGCAAAAAGGCAACATGTTTTCTTTTTAAACAGTCTTTTATCGTATTATAATTAATGTGAATGTAGCCGGCCACATAGAAAGCAAGACATGGCGGTGCAGATAGTTAAGTAACTTTCACCCGGGAGAGTCCAAGTTGAATCCTGCGTGAAGCCAGAAGTCAGCGTGGAGTGGGCTTAAAACAAAGGGGGGGGGGACAGCTGCAGGGGACGGGTTGTCTAGTTCAAACCCTCAAGGGTTTTTCTTCTTTAGTTCTAGATTTCTGCCTACTGCAGCTTTAATTATAGTCAAAAAGTATGAAGCAGAATGAAAGCTGGTGACACAGCTATAAGGGCAGAAGGGGAAAGAGGAAAACCACAGCAGAAGAAAAAGTTCAGCTAATGCCATCATTATTTTAGTCTGATATTTTGGAAATGGCATCACTTTAAGCATAAATAGAATGTCGTAATGGCCTAAAGGACAATCTGGGTCTGTGCTGGATATGTTTTAGAAAATTAGGCCCAGCTGTTTAAAGACTCCCCGTGTCTCCCTGAGTAGCTGTAAAATTTCCTTTTACAAAGATTCTAAAAAGTTTAAAACTCTCCTCCCCTCGTCTTCCTGTCTCTCCCACCCTTCATCCATCCTCCATACGCATTCTTTTTCATCTTTAAATGAAACAGAGAGGGGGAAAAAGGAAAATGATCATAATTAAACAGCATTTATGTCGCTGCTCTCCACAGACTCAAATGCTAATTGGTGACACTGCAGCTCGGCTTTGTCCAATTACTCCCAGCTCTCACTCACTTGATTAGCAATCAGCTTCATTCTTACTCTTTCCCTCTTTTCCCCAAAACAGCAGAAAAGCTGCTCGGCACTGAAGTGGCTCGTGAGACTCCCTGAAATTGCCCACGTCATTTCAAAATGACCGTCATGATCAACATCCACTTCCTGTTAAATTCTCTGTGGAAGCTTTCATCTCTTTGATCAAATATCTGAGTAATGACCGAAAGAATGAAACTGCGGACACGAGCGGCGGAAATGAGCTCCCTCCACAGGGTGTCTGTGCTCAGCCTCAGAGAGAGGGTGAGGCGCTCGCTTATTCGGGAGGGGCTCCGAGCCCAGCTGAACTTTAGAGCTTCTCCTTTCTGCACTGAAAGGAGCCTACTGGGCATCTCTTAGGTGGGTTTTCTTAGGTTTGTTCTTCTGAGACGAGCATCATCATCATTTGGGACATGAGAATATGTATAGGTCTTTATCCTGTAAAAGAAATGAAATGTGCCAGGATGACAATAAAATGATCTTCAATGACTGGACACTTTAGTAATAAAACCAGAAGATCAGACGAAGTTTGTAGCCTGCTTCTGCTGTTGCAGCCTCTTCTCATTATCAGGGCATCAGATACTGTTTTGTTAAAGAAGCTGGCAAACGGTGTCTTTGATGCCCCGACACACTGGAGACGGCTAGAAGCAAACAGTCCAGTTTTAAGGAGAGACGCGGTTGGCATAGGGAAGATGACTGAGTGTGTTATGTTCTTTATCGTCTCTTAATGCTTTATTTTTCCTCCTCTGAGCTTTGCCCTAACCCCACGATCAGCCATGAAAGATGGCTGGCCCATAGGGGACTGTTAGACCATATCTGTCTAACTTTGTATGGTGTTCACAATATGAAGTACTTTTGCTTCACTTGCTGTTTGATTAGTTCTGGGCATCAAAACTACCAGGTTAGGTTAGCATGTTGAAAAATGATGCTTATGGATTCTGAGTGGGTTCCAAAATTCCGTCAGCGGAACCTGATCAGGTATTCCATGTGTGATCAGCTGGAACTTAACCGAGACCAAATGAGTCAAGGAAAAAAGCCAAATAGCACTTTGTTGACGACAGGGTAACAGTGGGAATGAAAGCAGGTCTGTTACTGTTGTATGTTGTTTTTGTAAGTGTGGCTCGTCCCTACACTGAGAGTTGATTTGCTGGTCGTGCAGATGGGAAGCTGTTCCTGACTCTGTGCTATCTGTGGCCCGTGTTCAACAGTTTATTGATCCCGCTCCCCCTTCAGGGGTTCAGATGATTCACAGTACATTCCCGTTGTGTCATATGAAGTTTTGTAAATTAGTTTGCCCAGTACCGGGCTGCAACACTTAAAAGAGAGGGGAAAAATGTCAAGCACAATCCCACAATGATCCACACATCCTCACATGAACTCAGTCAGTCCTACACATCCCTTGGTTGTTTAATCATTTCAGTTGCTCTTACCTGTGGCAGAACGGTCTTAAAACTAAACCTATCAAGGGGCTCAGTCGAGTGTTAACAAACCCACAGGACAGCCCCGTCCTCCCCCCTCCTCCCTAATGCCTCTGTAATAGCGACAATTAGCCATTCTGCTCCATTGGTTAGATGGCTAAGCTCAGGCCCTGTGGCCCATTAATGGTGAGCTGAGGTAAAACAGATTGAATTGGGAATCTTGTGCCTGATTGGATTTGAATCCGAGCCAGCGGAGGGTTTTTAGAATTTAGAGGATGGGAAATTATTGCAGGCAAGTTACTGAGTGTGTTTGTCTCCGCTGTAATTGTGATGGGGGGGTCTGGCCATATCTGGTGTGAGGCTTGTTCAGCCCGTGAAGCTGTCATGAAGTCATGTCAAAGAAAAGCTCGGCTAAAAAGATCACACCTCATACACATTTGCTCTTTTTCACTGTGTTCAGTATCAGCAGTGTATATGTTTAAGAATTTAATAAGTAAATTCTTAGAAGCAGTAGCAGCTTTTTTTTTCAATAGAGCTATAGAGTGTTCGCTACTGTGCAAAAGTCTTGAGTCACCCCTCAGTTCTTTACATTTCACTACAAAATTGGGAAATCTGTTTAATTTTTATTGAAACGTGCTTAAACATAAATGGAAATTCATTATACAAGTCAAAACCATTTGTACAAAAGTAAATTATACAAACTGAAGTCAGTATTTGGTATGTTTACCTTCATTCTTCAACATAAGCTGAACTCTTAGGAAAACGTGCTTATCGTTCCTTTAAGTGGTCTTCAGGAATAATTCTCCATACTTGAAGTTCATCCCAAAGCTCGGCTTTGAGTGTTGTGCTGTTTGTTTGGGATCGTTGTCATGCTGAAAAATGAAGCTGTTGCTAGATGCTTTCTGGACGATACTGCATGGTGGATCAAAATCTGGTGGTACGTTTCTGTGTTCATAATATAATATCTCCTGGCTGAAATACAGCCCTAAACCATGGCTGAGCCTCCACTGTGTTTAAAGATGGCTTCAGACACTCACTGTGGTACCTCTCTTCTGACCTCTGTACATATTGATGAGGATTTGAACCAAATATGTCAAATTTAGGTCCAAATACTGGCAGGAAAATGAGTGCAAAAGCAGCCAGTGTCCAAAGAAAAACTTCAGAAAGCCTGGAGAACTACTTACAAGATCACTTTAAAAAGTACAAGAGAGTCTGGCTCCTTGGAAGCAAAAGATAAAGAAATTAGAGGCGTCTCAATACTTTTACCCAGTACTGTAGGTTGACATGGGTGTTGGTACCATGTTTATTTTTACCTAACAAATAAAAGACGTGATATTGCATAAAAAACTTTTGTCATATAGAAAATGTCAGCAGCAGGAATCTTGAAAGCGGATGGTTTTCATCCAGCAGCAGCAGCAGCAATGAGCATCTTGTCCTCACCACCCGAGGGGGTTTCCTGGTTGCGATGTCTCTAAATGCAACTGAAAAGTCAGTGAACTGAAGAGGCCACGACTGCAGCCTCCTCACCACAATTGGTCTGAAAATGTCACGCTCATTACGGCACTAATACCCTTTACAATGCTGTCATCTCCACACTGAGACATGGGATGGCACATGCACACACACTGACACACAGAAACCGATGAAGAGGAGGATTGTTTCGAAGCTGCTGTCCTCAGCACTTTCTCAGGGACTTCCTGTTGTTAAGTCTTTGGGTGTGCTTGTTTTGAGTTGCTGTCAGAAGTTCTGGTTGAGAGAGAAGCTTTGTGTTTGGCCTGATAACTTTGGCCTCCAGACATTGAACTGTGTGTGTGTGTGTGTGTGTGTGTGTGTGTGTGTGTGTGTGTGTGTGTGTACACATGAAACCTTGTTCTTTGTTAGAGAGCATCATGTTGCTCATTGACCTCCTGCTGCCCTTTGCTGTCCTAAAATCCCCAGCTGCCTGTGGTCATTGTGGTTTTGTATCTTGCCACAGATTTCTCAAGAATTTCTTTCTCCTTTATAATCGATGCTCTGTGAAAATTGGAGCTAAAGGGGAGGAAGTTAGTGTGAAAATAGAGCTTTGTTTTTTCTTTCTTTCATACTAAGGACTACAAAGACTACAAGCCCCAAGTACACGCTGCTTAAATTATTGTGCTACATGCAGATATTGGACCCAGAATTACGGCAAAATGGCTGTAAAACATACAGACATAAAAAGCATGAACACATCAATAATTTCATATGACTGACTGTATTTATTTATCAATTTTCTGGACAGTAGTTCTGCTGTTAGTTGTTGCTTGACTTCAGCAGAACAAGTGATGATACTCTTTAAAAAAAAAAAAAAAAAAAAAAAAAAAAACCGAAAATTTTTGATCAGCCTGCAGAGGTGTACCACAGTCAAATCTCAGCTGTGACAGACGAGTTTATGATCAATCGTTTGGACCTACGTCTGTCTTTTTACTTTGCTCTCATGTGCATGGGTCCTTCAGATTTCATGATAAAGATTTGGGTTAAAATATTCCCTTTCAAAACAAAAAGCACCTGTTACAAAATTGTCAAGTAAGACATTTACACTCAGCACCACCACAATGGCAACCTACTGAGATGGCTGTTAGGTTGAAGGAGGCACGTGCTAGCAGTGAGACTGAAAACGCATAGTAAGAATCATTTGAATGAAGTGATGTCATCTAAAGGGTAAATTTTAAACATAACCAAGTAGTTTTGGTGCCTAAATGTACTAAATGGGACAAAATATCATAACAATAATAATTAAAAAAAAAATGGTGAAGAAAAAAAATCACACACAGGACTCTAACCGAGTCTCCTGGGTTGATTTGTACTTTTTCCTCGTATAACCCTTCATTTCTGAGATAAAGACAACGTGTTTCTTTACATTGCTGCCATCTGATTCTACCTGATGACTTTTTTTTTTTTTTTTCCTGCATTTTCTTATTTATGCACTACTGAGGAATCATTGATTTTTGGATTGGCTTATCATCTGTCCCTCTCTCTCTCCAGCTGTTTCCTGTCACTGTTGCTGGTCGCTGCTGTTGTTTGGAAAATCAAACAAACCTGCTGGGCCTCACGACGTAGAGAGGTAGGACACATCTTGGCTAATGTCTTACCTGAGTGTATAATATGCATTTTCATGTGTGCCATTATGTGTATATATATCCATAGATTTGTAGCATTTCAAGAGTTCCCTATATACACTATATTGCCACACACACACACACACGTCTTTATGGAGCTGCTTTGTCCACTGGTGTGCAGTCATATTGGAACAGGAAGGGGCCATCCCCAAACTGTTAGCACAAAGAGCGGTACAGACTCTGACTCAAAACCTGGGGCCGCAGGCTGGACGTGGTGTCTCGCTGAGTATGTGCCCGCAGGTGGGAAAGGATCACACCTGGAGATAACGTATGGCTCTGTATAGCGAAGGTACGGAAACTCTAATTTGGACAATTGGATTTTGAATGGGCCACAGTGGACAGTGGACTGAAGGCCGTTTGGAAATAACAAGCAGCCTGTCTCAAAACAACATATCTGCATCATCAGGATTCAGCTTCCCTAGCTGGCCAATCTTCAATTCTCTTGGTCAACGTGCACCTGATCCCCCCCCCCCCCCACCCGCCCTGTTCTTTTGTGATTGTTCTGAATGGAATTTTGTGTGTGTCAGTGACAGTAAAGTACAAAGTTGGAATCATGAAATTGTCCCAAATGTCTTAGAATGCTGAAGCATTAAGAGTTCCTTTCACTGGAACTAAGGGGCCGAGCCCAACTCCTGAAAAACACCCCCACACCATAACCATGAAGCTCTCTATGCACTGTTCTTGAGCTAATCTGAAGGCCACATGAAGTTTGGAGGTCTGTAGCGATTGACTGTGCAGAAGGTTGGTGATTTCTGCATACTGTGCTCCTCAGCATTCACTGGCCCCGCTCTGTGATTTCGTGTGGCCTCCCACTTTGTGGCTACCACGCTGGAATTCACTGAGCTCCTGAGCGCGAATTATTCTCCCACAAATGTTTGTAGAAGCAGTCTGCACCCCTAGGTGCTTGATTTTAATATAGCTGTGGCCATGGAGGTGATGGCAACACCCGAATTCAATGATTTGGATGGCTGAGTGAATACTGTTGGCAATATAATTTATGTGTGCACTTTATTCTGCTACACAGAGATGCAGATGCAGCTGCCACATCAAAGACTAAACACTGAACACTGATACTACTTCCCACCCACAAGTTGTGAAGGGTGGGTTAATGTCATGAGTACTGAAAGGGGGGGAAAAAAAAATCTTTCTGCTTAACGAGCATCGCCATGACGATAAACAAGGCCATTCCCCTTAATTAGTGCTCCTCATGAACCAATTAACTCAGACGAAGTGATGCTAAACGGAGTGGAATGGAGTGATATATCACTTAAAGCCTCAACAGATGCCACATCATTTCATATTTACTTCTGACCCTCCTCCAAACACACTCACAGACACACGCAAACACAATTTGGACCCCAAATTAATTCCATGCTCTGTTGTTTGACATGTTTTTGAGTTTATTTTTCTTTTTTTTTTCTTTTTTGGTAATAACCCTTAGTCTACTTTCACAATTTTTGTTTTGTGCTTGTGTCATCGGGGAGGAATCAGTGTTGGTTTTGTACAGCTGTGATAATCGTCTGCTGTTATTGGTATAATCCACAGATGTACCACAGGGAACTATTGTGCTTAAATACACTTATTGCTTCTTGTACCCCCCCCCCCCCCCCCCTTTCCCGCTGTACTGCTGCTGTTTTGTCATCATGCAGAAAATGCTGATCCTTTCATGTGCAGATTAACTTTCACCATTTAAACAATGACGACATGTTTCTTTTAGATTTATGACGTTTCAAAAATGAATTGCCTTCAATTAGGAGCATCCTTAATCTACTTGAGTGGTGTAAAATGTTATGCTCAATTGAGGAGGTTAGTGTTTTTTTCACAAGGAGTGGGTGCCTGGTAAATGCAAAGCTAACTGTTTGGTTTTACAGCTTTTTAAAGAACAATAAGTTATAAGTTACTGGCTGCTCTCAGTGTTAGGTGGATGCTGACAGGGCTCCTAGCTGTTTGCTAAGTATAACTTTAGCTGGTTTGCAGTATTGTTGCTTTATGGAGCATTTTTTTATTTTTATTTTTTTATTTTTTTGTGTGTGCATATTGCTTACCAAGCTTGCTAGCATTAGCTAATAACTTGGCACTCTCATATTGCAAGTTTACAAGCCTGTAAGTGATGCCGTCTTTCATATACAGTCTATGATCAGCCTACAGATACAAAGCTATACTAAACCCACCAGGCTGTGCCGGAGCGCAGAACAAGCTATGTTACTGATTAGCTGATTAAAAAAGTGATACTTTAATGGTAGAGCAAAGCAGAACTATGCGAGTGAATCCTGAGCTTAAACTCATCAGGTGTCCATATGCTCTAAATGAATGCAAATCTTGCTCTGGCCAAATCATTGCCGGCACATTTCACACATCAGCTTGATGATAAATCAGTGATGGATGTAAAGTGTGGAAAAGGAGCTTCCGCTGCACGGACAGACAATCCGGTCGGTGTCGATTTAAATAGTCCGTTTTCTGCCCCCATCAACCGTCTTTAATATTTTATGTTGTGCAGAGTCTTTGCTGAGAAATGAAAAGTGAAAAACAGAGCCTGATATAAACATTAAAGATTCTTGAACAGGTTTATCCGTTTTTGTTTATTTTATGTGTACACACAGGTGTGTGTGTTTCCAGCGCAGTGATTGATACTGTGATGTGTGTTTAGCCACCTGTGACCCGACCGGCACGGTGTTTGTTTAGCCCTGTTTTCTCAGCAGTGCGCTGGTTGCTGGCAGGCTGGTTGACACTCTGCTACAATATTTATGAGAGCTGGTCTCATATCACAGCAGAGCCGCAATGCTTACCGCACTGTTGGTTTATTTCCACATTTCTCTGTCGTTTACTGCGAGTCGCCCTCATTCTTCCTGAGGGCTGTTTTCTTTTTACTGTCTCTACCTTTAGATGAAGGAGGATATAATAAGTGAAAAACTGCACCTTCTAGAGAAATGATCATTATAGGAACTGAGGAGATTCAGCTCCACTTTCGTCCTGTCATCATTTACAGAAAAGTAATATGAAATAAAATGTATTACTTCTTAAAGTGCATTTGTTAAATCTGAAAATTCTAATAGAATTCAAGTACCTCTTTGGAAGTATTGGGAAACTGTCATTTTCTCTACAACAGTAATGTAAGGAATTGCTTTCTACAGTGAGTAAATAAACAATGCATTACTTTAAAAAAGTGATAATACAAGACTTCAATACTGACCTTAATTAGAAATGTGCCAGATTATTCTGTCAATGGCAAAAATCTTTCTTTAGCTCTACTGTCTCTTTTCTGTTTTCCTTCAGATGATACCCGAATCTCACAGACCAATCTCTAACCTCGATTTCTCTCTGTATTAATCTGCCTGTTAACACACACGTCTCATTAGCTAACCACATGATAGCAACTCAGTACATTTAGGCATGTAGAGTTTCAGGTACTCCTGATTTACCCAGATTTCTCACATAACCACCACATCGGGTTCACAGAGGTTGGTTCAAAAACAGAGAAAACATCCAGTGAGTGGGTGAAAATGCCTTGTTGATGCCAGAGGTCAGAGGTGAATGGCCAGACTGCTTTGGGCTGATAGAAAGGCAACAGTAACTCAAATAACCGCTCGTTGCAGATGTGCAGCAGCGGCAGAGGACACATTGCTCCTGTCGGCTAAGAACAGGGAACTGAGGCTTACCAAAAACTGGACAACAGACTGGGGTCATAAACAACATGAAAGCATGGATCCATCCTGCCTTGTATCAACAGTTCAAACTGCTGCTGGTGGTGGGGTACCGGTGCGGGGGATAGTTTCTTGGCACATTTTAGGCCCCTTTAATACCAGCTGAACATCGTTTAAACACCACAGCCTGCCTGAGCGTAGTTACAGACCATATCTTCCCCTTTATGACCACAGTTTACCCATCCTCTTATGGCTGCTTCCAGCAGGACAACAAAGCCTCACACAGACTGCTTTTATTGAACGTCACAGCGAGTTCGCTGAAGTCAGACGGCCGCCACAGTCGCGGATCTCAGCCCAATAGAGCGCCTTTGGGATGTGGTGGAACAGGAAATTCATATCATGAATGTGTAGCTGACAAATCTGCAGCAACTGTGTGTTGGTTTCATGTCAATATGGACCAAAATCTCTGCAGAATGTTTCCATCACCTTGTTCAATCTGTGTCATGGAAGTTTTTAGCAGTCCTGCAGGTAAAAGAGGGCCAACCCAGAACTAGCGAGGTGTACCTAATAAAGTGGGTGTTGAGAACAGATACAATGAATCTAACTCCTTTTTACTCGGCTGAATTAATGCATTTGGGCATTGGGTGTGAGTGCTAGTGACAGCGTGTCTGCTCTCATTATGCTGCTGGTCTGTTGGCATCACTGTAGCCCTTTAATTTTTGGGAGATGGTTTTTCAGTCAACTGCTCATGTTTAAGGACTTCACAATAGATTTGGCAGTATAGGTTATTTTCACAAGTATTCATTCGTCTGCCTTCAAACCCATGTGAACTTGAGTGAGAGGGTTTAATATGATGTGGGCCCACCCTTTGCAGCCATAACAGCTTCAACTCTTCTGGGAAGGCTCTCCACAGGTTTAGGAGTGTTTACGGGAATCTTTGACCATTCTTCCAGAAGCACATTTGTGAGGTCAGACACTGATGTCGGAGGAGAACGCCTGGCTCAAAGTCTCTAATTCGAAGGTGTTCTATCGGGTTGAGGTCAGGACTCTGCAGGCCAGTCAAGTTCTTCACCAAACTCACTCATCCGTGTCTTTATGGACGTTTGTGCCTCAGCATCTGCTGACCCCGCTCTGTCATTTTACGCGGCCTACCACATCATGGCTGTCATTCCCTGTCGCTTCCACTTTGTTATAATACTACTAAGGGTTGACTGTGAAATATGGAATTTAGTAGTGAGGAAATCTCATGACTGGACTTGTTGCACAGGAACAAGAAGTCCAGGTATGACGGCGCCACACTGAGAGCGACCATTCTTTCATAAATGTTTGTAGAAGCAGTCTGCATGCCTAGGTGCTTGGTTTATACACCTGTAGCCATGGAAGTGATTGGAGCACCTGAATTCAATGATTTGGATGGCTGAGTGAATACTTTTGACAACATATAATGTACATATTTCAAAGGCAAAGAGAATTAGTTTTAGGATGTAATTAAAAAGAATGTTCTGACACCTTTCAGTACATCAGCATCAGTTTTGTTTGAAACCGCCTGTTCAATTCATCAGGATTTATTGAGACTTAAGATAAAAATAAATTATGTGCTGAGGCATAATATAAAGATATTAAAAGTGTCAAGTCTGTCAGGTTGTAATACTAGAAGAAATGTCTCTGTAGCTTTTCTGTAGTGTGAAGCATCATCTGTTCGTTCCTCTCCCTCGGCTGTGCTCTCCAGAGAGCTGGTCTAGTGGGGAACCACAGCAGAAGGTGAAAATGGGATCTCTTCACCGTTAATTATGGATCACAACCAGCCACGAGACTACAGAGAAAACTGGATATTAATAGAACTGCAGCTTTATGTTAATTGCTTTTTCTCTCATACTTGTTTTTTATTACCAACAATCATTTTTGGATATGAGATCAAACAATCAAAAGCTACTTTGAAATTCTAATGCTGATGCGCAGAGACAAGCACTATGTCTCTGGTTTTCCCTAATAGGGTTGCTCCTCTGAAGACCGTGTGTGTGTGTGTGTGTGTGTGTGTGTATTTTGAAATCCACCACAGCTGATATACTGCCTCACGGCTAGATAAATTAGTCAAATAAGAATGAAACACTAGAAAGATGGCCAGCCAGAAGGACAGAATTAAGGTCTTCTCTGTGCTGCTGACACATTTTCACACACACACATTCTCTTCTGCTTTGCCAAATCAAATGCCTATTTAATTTTTTAAACTCATATTTGGCCTCGTCAGCAAATCAGAACTTTGTTATATAATTGTGTATGAACATTGTTATAGTGGAAACAGAATCTCTATGGGAAATCCAGGCTGGGGCCTTTTTCTGTGGAGCCCGTGTGGGCGTAGGCTCTAAGTTGGACGTAGGTCATGGTTGTCTGTCTCTGTGTGTTAGCCTGTCCAGGGTGTACCGTGCCTCTTGCCCTATGACAGCTGGGATAGGCTCCAGCCTCCCCGCGACCCTGAATTGGATAAGTGGAAGAAAATGGATGGATATACCCAAAATACCAGCATGAGCTCAAGGTGGCTGCCTTGGCTGTTGTCAATGTGATGGGTCAAATATCAGTAATAAATTAGTTGCTAACTTTCCAGTCATGATGTAGCCATTTCTTGTAAGTGCACAACCTGTCATGTTCAATGGACAGCCTGTGAAAATGCATGTGTTGCACAAGTACACAGTGTACCTAATATATTAATAACATATTGGAATTGAGATGCAGTGTTTGGGATATGAATTGGAAAAAAAACCCCAAACAAACCAAGAGGAAACACTGAGCAAAAAAAAAAAAGTACCACATGTCAGTGAAAGTAGCCTCAGCCCTAATCATACAGTTTAAAAAATGCAGTCAATACAGTCAGAGTAAATTAGCTATAGAAGTAAGAAAGCTCTATATAAGTGATGTTCAGGTGCTGTAAAGCTGAAGATTATAAAATAGGAGTCTGCCTCAAGTGGCCGTTAGAGCAACTGCGGTTTTCCACATGTCCACGTTGGCTTCAGTTTTCAGCCCAGATGTTAACACCTGCTAAATTCAGGTTACAGAGGGTCTTACTGTCTTCATTCCAATCAGTCAAACATCATTTCACCACTCAGTAAAAAAAACTTCCTCTGACGTTAATACCTGTTGCTGTCTTCCAATGAAGCTGAATGTTTTAGTATTGGGAATCCATACTCTATTTATGTGGCATATTGGGCAAAAAGGAATTTCCAGTGACCACGATCGTGTGTGAGAACCTCCGCCTCGTCCCCTGAAGTGTTAAGACTCGTATGAACATTCTTCACTGGGTGTTTTTGGTTTCCTGGTTCATTAAAATACAAACAAGGTCATGTTTGTAAATGAGAACTGATTCTCAAACGTTTTACCTGGTAAAATAAAGGTTTAAAAAAACAACTAATTTTCTGACTTATTTGCTTGCTTTATAACTATGTTTAAAAAAAAAAACTGGTTCAAGTAGAAGTCAAATTTGATAGCATGTGTAAGCTAGAAAATGCTACAGTATTACAAAGTAAGCCTTTTATTAATGTGAAAGCTTCTAAATAAGTCAGACGCTCCCATCTTGTTGTTTTTATTCACTGCCTCAGTGATGAACACACGCCTGCACCTTCTGTCCATCTGTCCCACTAAAATACTGTTTCTCCCAGTTTATTTCTTAATAGTTTTTTTCTTTTTCAATTCACATCCAGACAGATGTTGCCACTCTTCTTTGATGACAAGTTATCCTGAAGACTTTGTTACTTTGCAGCACAGCCACTTTCAGCTCTCTGCCTGTAGCTGACAGCGCCTCCTGACCTCTGCAGTCTTCAGCAGTATTACAGCAGCTCCACCTCTCACATTAATTTTCTTAAATTAGATGTTTGCGCTCCTCTTGCATGAGGCAATTAACATATTGTGTCATTTTCCCCTACACTCATTAAGGAATTATACTCAGAGATACTCCACTCCAAATTACAGGAGGGTGAAAATTCTGTGCATAATGAAGAAGAAGCAAGCTTGATTAAATTTAAGTTTTGAGGGTGTTTTGTTTGTTTAGAACTTGTCAGCGCTGCACTGTAACCAGCGAGCTGGCTCGTGGAGCTAATTATGCTGCTGTAAATGCTTTCCTGAGGTCTCTTACTGTCTAATTTCAATGGCTAGATGATGAGTCAAAGGTGTTTAAGCTAATTTTAATGACAAGATTGTGTCAATAATGTGGAGCTAAGAGCCAGAAGCCATTTAATATGAAAGCAAGTAAGTGAAGTTTAAAATATAATAAGCAAACCTAATTTTTTTTTTAATAAAGCTTACAGTTTGATTGCTTTGGGGCCTTTTTATTTTCAAAATAAAGGCTCTTGTTTTTTGTTTTTGTTTTGTTTTTTCACTTCTTTTTATTAAAACTCTTACTGTTGGGCTTCCACGGTTCTGCAGAGGTGATGTTATGCTCTGATTGCTCAGTTCTTGGCTGCAACACACTCCAATCTGCAGTTGGAGAGATTAGCCTGTCTGGACCACTGAATGCCAAATCACTTGTGCATGGGTGCCTTTTTTTTTTTTTTCTGTTTTGTTTTTCTCGGTGTGTTGGTGCTGCACAGCATGTACACGTGTTTGTGTATCCTATTATTTCGCTGGCATTAATCGAGCTGGCAGATTAGTAGAAGAGGTTTAATGTGGCCAAGCATGGCTGGGTGTCTGCGGATGACCGCTGTTTAGACAAATCAAAGGGATGAGATGACCAGCCACCGTGCAGCCTGTGCTTAACCTCCTAACGCAGCCTTTCCTACTGTCGCAGTTACAAGCCGGCCGACTTGCAACTGTACGAGCACAGCATACAGAGGAAATAATGGGAGTTAGTTTGCTCTGTGTCCATCTTAAAGAATGCCATTTATGGAGTATTAAAAGGCCAAAATTTAGAGAAAAGAAAGGAGAGGCAGGTCTGGGCGTCTCTCCTTGGACCGCTGCACCCGTGTCTCGGACCCAAATAATGGATGGATGAATGAATGAATCGGGTTCATTTTAATAGAGACTTTTTTTATTTGATTCATTTGTTTATGTATTCCTGATTCTGGTTATTTCAGTTATCCGTACTTTTTAACTCCACTCAATCAACAGAAAACAGAATTGCATCCTGACATTTTCACTGCTGCGACGTTGGAAAAACATTTGACCTTTAAATGTATTTTTTAGAGAGTTCCTGCCCGTGAAGTGCTGCATAAAAAAACAGGTATTGTGTGTTATGTGTGGCTTTCTGAGTCCCACAGTAAAACAAGTCAGTATGTTTTAATTTAACACCATAAAGCCTGATGCACATTATGTATATACTTTACATACACCCACCGTGCATACTGCGCTGATTAATCTTTCACATAGGCACCATTGTTGCTGTTGATCATGTAGTTTCCCTTTAAAATATGAATTTTGAAAATGTAGATGTGGTGGTGGTAAGAGGCGCAAATTAGCTGCCGAACCCTGGAGAAGAGGCGGAGTCCATCTCACAGGGAGTCCTGTTGGCATACTGTCCATCTCCGACTTCACAGGGAGTTTTTGGATTTTTAGAAAGTAGTGGAAATTGCTTATTCTTCAAACCCCTGTGGATTGCTAGCAAGCACGAGATTTTCAAGAGAGTTTTTCCTGAAAACGCAACAACTTGGTTGTTTTAGTTTCCATAAAGGGAGAAGGCTTACTTGGTGCCATTTTTGGGAAACAGAATAAAATAACTGTTACTTCTGTTGATATTTTTGAATTCTTGGAAAGAGGTGTTTTTAAACTTCTTTACTTCAAGTGTTTAATTGTTGGACTTCCCTGCCGCAGGTTCATTTTTGTCTGTTATCACAATGGCTGGCACCTCAATTAAGAGACAACAGAGAAACACGTGGGCAGTCCACTAGTTATATGCACACATTCTGCTTCTCCATCTTCATCTTTTTGTTATTCCTGGTATCAAATGTTTAAGCTGAGAAAATATGCCGCTTGACTAATCTCTTTGGAAGTTGTTCTGGGCTCTTTGGTTATTCTCATTATCAGTTTCCATCTGTCATCAGTTTTCTTCTTGGAGCCACCTCCAGGGAGGTTAGCTACACTCCTGTGGACCTTAAACCTCTAATGTATCCAACTGTAGTCACAGGAACATCCAGCTGCTTGGAGTTTGTCTTATAGCCGTCAACTTTAACATGCTTTTCAATAATTATCTTTCTCGTCTCCTGACACAGCTCCCTCCTCAGCTTCCTGTGGTCCATGTTCAGTGAGGTACACACCGTGATACCGAACAGCACAGTGACTTTTTCACCCTTTAAATAGTCAGACTCACTGATTACAAGTAAGAAGACGCCTGTGATGCTAATTACAGGACACGCCTTAGTTAGCATGTCCCTGTGGTCAACTTATTTCAGTCTTTTCTTGGGGTACCGTCATTTTAGTCCAGGCCAGTTTCATTAGTTTGTTTTTTTAAACAATTCTGTTGAACCATAATTCAAAGCAACGTCTGCTGTACTTCCCCTCCCTTTAAGCCAGCTTTCATATGATTGGCTGTTCTGTGTGAACAGCAGGTGGGCTGGGGATTTGTACCACCAGCTAGAGCTGTACGTCTGATTTGACTATATCAGACATACAGTTCTCCCTGACACAGAGCCGGCCCGAGGCATAGGCGACACATGCAGCTGCAAAGGACCCCCTGACCACCAGAGGGCCCCCAAGCTCATTTTTACATTTGTAATGAAGCTTTTTTTTAACATGCCAGTGAAAGAAAGAAGAAACTATTCCACCTCTTCATATTTTTACAATTGTAACAATACTAATTTAATTAGTAGGCTTCTTGCTGACTGACTGCGTGTGTCGGTGTGTATTCGAGTAGTTTGGGCAGGCATGCGCATCGGCGATGCTCCAGGTGACCTGATGCTCCGTCAGTTATGGTCATTTGTGAATGAGGCTACAAAACAGGTCACAGAAAGGACCTGTCCCTGTGGGGCAGAGAGGAGGAAAAGGAGAAGATTAGAGGAAGAAAAACAAACAAACAAAGGTATGTTTCCATGAGCATCGCTGCAATGCTGAGCGTTTAAAACGCCGGCACCCTGGAGCTGTGACGTCAGCTCTGCATGGCCACGTTGTAGAGTTAGTGCATCACGTTGATACCTGTTAATGTTTGTGCAGTAATGTTTCTGTTTAACTGTCGGAAACAAGCTCTCATGGATGATGTTTGCTAAGCGGCACCGTTTCAGTTATATTAGCAAAGGAGTGAAGGACAATAGGAGCAGCTACGTTGTCTCCCTATTTGTTTTATCTGCACTGATATCAGCGTTCATTGTGACTAGTAAACCTCTTCATGAACGGAATCGTCTGCAAACTTTTCAGTGGTTTTGGACGGAAAAATCTTTCTGGTTTAATTTGAAGCCTTATTTGAACTTTTGGACAGAGGCCGTTTTTATTTACTTAATTGCACATTATATTTTCATTTAAAAATAAAAATTGAATTCACTTTAATATGCACTGTTTATTTAATATTTATTGTGATGGTCACAATGTTAAATATACATTTGATTTGTTTCAAACATGTATTTTTATGGGTCATTATTTTAACTGTGAGAAGAGACAACAGGGTGATATTAACAGGTGGGCAGGCTTGAACAGGTGAGGTAAGACTGAAATAATCGTTGACTAATCGATAAAATAATTGACAGATTAGTCGACTAACTAAATAATCATTAGTCGCAGGCCTGGTAGTTAGCTGTCGCTAGCTGGTTAGGTGTGGTATTTATCATGTCGCTGTGTCTCTATCAAAAAACAACCTGCCAGCCTGTGTCAGCGTCCTCAGTGTGTTTCTAGGTAATATAGGTTTTGCTTGGATCTTGTCATCATGGTTCTGGGTTTATGACCCAGCATTTTTAGTTTTAGGACTTTAATTTTTGTATTTTTTAAGGTTACTGTTTGATTCCTAGTTTATTGTGTTTTTGCAGTTTAGAATTTGTGTATTTTTCTGGTAATTCCTGGTTGGTTTCATTGTTTCTATCCTCAGGCTTCTTTAGTTTTCTGAGTTCTGTTCTTGGCTGTTGTTCACTTTCTATTTAATCCTGTGTTTCAGTTCTCTGAGTTCCCGTGTGCCCGGTTCTGTTTGGTCCTTCATTGTTTGTTTTGTTCTCCTTTTAAGTGGATTTAGTCCTGGTCTCTGTTCCTTGTGCTGTAGTTTAAGTCCTCCTCTTGTGTCTACTTATGATCTTGTTGCGTTAGTGTAGGTGTTGTAGTCCCTTTGTGTGTCTGCTTCCCTGTGCTGTGTCAAGTCAGCATTTTTTTCCATGTCTACTTCCTGTTTTGCTTTAGCAGTCCTTTTGTATCATATTCAGTTTTACTTGTTCCGCTGTGCTTCCTGGTGTGTCCCATCTCCCCGATCACCTCGTGTGTGTATCGTCTGTGTCCTCCTGTTCTTTGTCACATCGTCTCACTCAGGTAGTGTGTTTCCTGGTTCAGATTTCCCGTGTATTACTAGTTGTTGACTTATTAGCTCCAGTTGAGCTTTCTAGTTTCCTTGTACCTGATGTGCAACCGGCAACAGAGTTGTGTATTTCTGAGTTCTCGCTTTGCCTCCTGAGTCCTGTGCTTGGGTCCTTATCCTGCCACACTGCAGAATCATGACTCTTATATGTCAGTGTTCTTCAATATTTACAAGGTTCAGTGGACGGTACATGCTAGCTGGGCATATCTTGGCTTTATTCGTGCATGTTCAGACATAACTGCGTTTGTGAGCTGTGGCGGTTTAATCCCACTGGTTTACTCTCTGTTCCTGTGGTGACAGCATTTCCTTGTTTTCACACTGTGGTCAGGTTGCATGGATAGACTCACTTTTACGCCTCATTTGTTCTCTTGGGGTGCCACCGCGCCATTTTGTGGTATAGCAGCGTAATAACATTTACAGCACTTCCTGTCCCAGTTGATGACCACTTATGTTTGATATTACTCTGTTGATGCTGAGCAATTCTGTATGCTGAATAATTATTTATATAATTACAAATGACTTACTAGTCGGCTTACGACTGAACTAGTCGGTAATTAGGTGCATTTGCATAGTTATGCAAAACTGAACATCTTTTAGATGATGTTCAGCATGTCCAACATGTCCAAGAGCAGGTCAAAGTTTTGAATTTTGAGCAAGGGATTATTTATATGTATATAAAATTATTGTGAAGAGCTGTATTTTAACTCAAATCTCAGTCTTTTCCTTAACCAAATGATGAGCTTTTTCATGCGTATATTTTAGTGAATAAAATCAAGGATAAAAAGCAAATGAAAAAACGCAACCAACAGCAGCAGACTCCTGGCTGATAAACTTGTGACTTGCTCCGCCCCCTTCCCTCCCATGGGAAATCTCATTGGACCGGAGTCACGAGTCAGAACAGGTTTTGAATTGAAACCATCTTTCCTTGCTTCAAGCCAAGTGCAGCAATTACCATAAATCTGTAATTAGTCTGAATACTTTCACTGGGAGGTAATCTTTCTTTTACAAGATCACACTATTTATGTTCACACAGCAACACCCATACATACCTGGCACCTGCTCAATCCAACCACAGTCTGAATGCTTTCCTGCTGCTCCAAGGTCCTTTTCAGTTTGTCAGGGAATTATAAACTTACGTAAAAGGACAATGATGAGCCTCAGTTTATATTTGGGTGGCTCGCAGTGATGTAGCCAAAACTCTGGTGATGTTGAGGTGTAAAATTTCCACATCTTGTGCATATATCAATTATGCTACAACTATTCAAACATATGCAATTATATGATTGTGTTAAATTGTCCACAGAAGCCACAGAAAGCCAGTAAAATATCAGTCTGTCCACACCAATATGCAGACATGCACAAGGACAAACCGACAGAGGGTGGAGTAAAAGGTCCAGGAGTCAAATCACTGATTTAGGCTGGAGTTATTTATATGAGCTCAACCACCCACTCCCACCCTAAGTCAACAGCAGCCATCAATCACAGTTCCTTGTGCAGCAGACAGATTTCTAGGATAGCAGCAGAAACAAAGAGGCCGGTGAAAACAGAAGGAGAGATGGTTGAGGGAAGCAGAGGGAGGGAGTTATATTATTACAGACGGCTGGCCGGAGGCACTTTCCGCTAAAAATCCTAAACAGAACAGGCAGACAAACACAACCGTATAAAACCATCTCCACCACCATATGGCTCCAGGGAGATGTCCTTGCTGGGTCCCTCAAAACACCCGCGCGCCCTCTCTTTCTTTCCCTCCCCGCCACCAGACACCCCCCCCCCCCCTCGTTTCGGTGCTTTTGAAGTTTGCTGGTGGCTGTGTGGTGTTCCTAAACTACTCTCTGAACACCAACACCTTCAAGCTAATCGGGAGCTCTGATGGTGACAGTGGTCACCTGGCCAGCACTGATAGGAGCGAAGCATCATTAACATTTACCGTATCGCCTGCTTTTACATTTTTTATCAGCGACGAGTGAGTAAACATTACGTGAGCACTATTGAACTCTGACAGTTTAAATTACGGGGAGTCGGTTTATACTAAAAATAGTGTGTATATTAATCCCATGTAGTTTGTTTGTGTGTATTTATACTGTATGTAAGCAGACGATGTACTGAGGGGTTGCACAAAGGCAAGGTAGATAAATAAGGATTATTTTGAATTGTGTATCATGCAAAGCTATGTTAGTAAAGTCCAAACATAAAACTATGCATTGGCTGGGTTTTCATTATTTAAAACAACACTGTATTCTCCATCTTAAGAGTTCAGAGTCATGTTAACAAAGTACAACAGCACTGGAATTGATACGGTTTATCTCTTTAGCCTCTCAGCTGCTTGATTTTACATGTAGAGCGCACACAGAAAATCGAGACTTGATCAAAGCAAAATCTTTGAGGAATGTTTTGAATTTAAATTACAGCGATGCTACCGCTGCAGCAGAGCCCCGCAGTCCATAAGCTGCATCCCAGTATACAGCGCCAGTGTGGGTGTGCAAGTTCTGGGATGTGTTGCTAAACATATCTTTGTACTAACATAATCCTTGTCCTATCATAAGCCAGTGGACAATGATGATCCTAATCCAGCCATAAGAAGCTTTTCATAAACAGGATACACACACACACACACACACACACACACGCAGAGCGGTGCTTCAGCAGCAGAACGTTGAATAAAACTCGGAGTGAAAGCTTTGAAATGTGCCTTCATAATTTTTGGATCACGATTTTAAAATGACTGTTTACGCACTCCTGACGTGTCCTCACATTTAAATACTTTGAGGATGCTTTTAAGTTCCTGATTATTGAAAAATAAAAAGCACTGTACTTACGATAACAGTTCAACTTAAAATTAATTATTTAAAAGGTGAAATTCAAAAGCAGTTTGATTTATTTATTTATATTTTTTTTGGTAAAAAGTTCAACACCATAGATTCAAGGTTCTGATTCTTCAGACTCTGTTTAAATCCCAATTAATCACAATCCATAAATACCATTAAACCATGTTTATTTGACCTGAAATATGAGAAAAAGTTAACACATCAGATGTGAAGGTCAAAGCTTTCAAACAGCAGCTGTGTGAAGGTCTCTGTCAGCTCCAAAGTAAGCTTTCAGAGAGAACTTGAACCATGAAGATCACTGTCGTTAAAATCAGCAGTTACTTTGAAGGGGGAAGAAGGCGATGCTTACAGTTAAGATTCCAGGAACAGTTACGAAATCATAATTTTCTTCCTGACATTTCTTTTCTTTAAAACAAAAATAGAAGATCTGTGATTTAACTAAGTGCACGAGCAGTCTCTGGTCTCATTATGGCTGCTTGCTCTGATCTGCTGAGGTACATATTTATGTAATGGCATATTCAGGGCCTAAGGTCACATTTGTTTGGGAAGGGATTGTTTAAACCAGTGGTGGGCAGTTCATGTTCCCCAGGGGCCAAATGAGAAACAGGTACTGTTGTGGAGGGCTGCACCAGTAAGCTCATAAAGAGATCACAAATCAGACCACAAATAGAAGCCCAAATCAGAATTGAAAGAATCATATTCAGAGTGATTGGCGCTGTTCATGAAAAAATGGACCTGGATAACATATAAATAAAACATGTAGGATTTGGGCTATTTTTACCTGAAAGAGAGGCAAAAAATGAGAAAAAGAGGGCAGGTGGAGTGTTAGTGCAGTTCAATTTTATTTATATTGTGCCAAATCACAACAGTCACCTCAAGGTGCTTTATGTTGTAAGGTAAAGACCCTACAATAAGTACAAAGAAAATCCAACAGTCAAAATGGGAAGAAACATCCAGCAGAACCATGCTTGGGGGTGGGGTGGGGGTGGGGGGGAGTCATCTGCTGCGACCAGTTGTGGGTGAGGTGAGAGAGACAGGACAGAAGACACGCTGTGGAAGAGAGCCTTCAATGTGCATTGAAGGACATATCCTGGTCAAAAATGACTCCAGTATTCCTCACAGTGTTACTGGAGACCAAGGTAATGCCTTCCAAGTAAGTATCTGGTTTCACTCCATGTTTCTGAGGTTTGTGGGACGGAGTACAATAACTTCAGTTTTATCTGAATTTAGAAGCAGGAAATTAGAGGTCATCAAGGCCGTTTTTGTCTTTAAGACATAATGCATAACAACAAAAATGCATGCAATGTTTTCTAATCATACTGCCTAAGGGAAGCATGTATAATGTAAACAAAATTGGTCCTAGCACAGAACCCTG
>JAVDPK010002068.1:119432-131874 GCA_034780415.1 Cichlasoma orientale
GTCAGAGAATAAGAATATGACAATAACTCAATTTCGCCAAAAATGTCAGATAGAACCTTATAATTCTAAGGGGACGATATTTTAAATTTAGGTATGATTTTTTTTCCCCTGCAGAAATGCATTTGAAATTCAGTTATTTTACTTTTCTCTCCCCCACTAAAGCTGCTGTAAACTCATCCTCTGTGCAGATGTTGGACTGTAAAATGTGTTTAATCAGTGGGTAAGGTCAACTTTAAGTATTCCTCATTAAACAGAGGTAAATGTCACCAGAGGAAAGTAAGGAAGTAGCTATGATAGGCTGACGGTTCACCTCTGACTTTACGACTTTTTCTCATGTTGCTAATTTGCCTTCTGTGGATTAAAAATGTTGTGTGAGCAGGCAGCGATCACCTTAAGTCAATGAATTTGTTTATTTTCTGTGAGCTCTGATTAGCTGGGAAAAAGCTGTCGCTGTCGGGATGTTGATTTTTTGTAACGTCGGTAGTACTCTTTAAAAAAAGTTAGTGAACATATGCGTGATGTGAGATGATGAGGAAGACTGCATAACAAATGTGACTGAAGTGGGGAAAAAAAGTCTGAAGAAAGTTCAGACTATTGTTACTCCTGGTGTGTAGCTCCATGTAGTTGATGCTTCATTGTGTATATATTTCTACTAAACTCCCCGATGTTTGTGTGTGCACTGCACTTATGAGACTTCAGCATTCATGCATATTCAAATGTGCATACATTAAAAATTCACAGTTTTAAACAATTGAGACAGCGAGAGAATAAGAAGACAGTATAAACTAACAGCTGCTTGTATACGATGTGCACTTTGTTTGGACCACCAATAGCTGGTGCTGATTTTTTTTTTTTTTCAGCTTGACTGGTTCATACGTCTGGATAAATGGGTTCATCCTGATTCTGAGCATGGCAGTGCAAATTCCACCGTGCCCAGACAGCACATTCACATTCTCAGGTCATCCAAATGTTGCTTTCTTTGTCAAAGCCACCGGTGTCTCACAGATATTCATAATGTGCCCTTTGGTTTTTGTGCTGTAAAGTGGCAGATTTTAAGGCAGTAGTGAGATGGATCTCGCTCCCAACTCATTAAAAATGATTGAAGATCCCTTGGAGGCATATTTAAACATCCTAAATAAACACACATTTTCAAAATGCAGGGTTCTATTGCAAAGGGGCTTATTTTAGCCAAAGCCACAAACCTTCCCCGACATTTTCAGAGCTGAAACCTGACCGGTGAGTGAAAAGCATTAAAGCAAAGTGAAAGCACAGACAGTGGCTACAGTGGCAGTCTTTCTCTTTCTGCTCAGTTCTTAGACAGTCAGATCAGAGAACAGTATTCACTTTTCCTCGTGCTTGGCTGTAATGGGATGGGGCCCCTCTCTGTCTGAGTGATTGGCTCAGTAATGTAGGCAGAGTGCTGTGGTGGCAGGGTAATTGGCTGTGATTTAAAAACCCTCGGATGGCTTAAGTGGGAATGCAGTTTGGCAAATTAATGGTTCTTAATCGAACATGTGTGAATGGTTTAATATGGTGGAAAAAGACTCCTCGGAGGGCTCTAACAGAGAGCAGAGAGACCTTGCACCCTTATTCATCTCATAAAACCAAAAAACAACCGACAGCTACAAAGTAGATGAGTTTACGATAGAAATTACGCAACAATTCACTGCTCACTTTTTCAGTTTTCTACTTCCTTTTTTAATCTTCAAATAATAATTATCCACTTTAGTTTACTAAGATCCCCATCAGCTGTTCTTCCTGGGGTCAGAAACACCCTTTGTTTTGGTTTTCTTTCTCATCATCATTCAGGGTAATGTCCTTGAGAGTCTTAAATGGTAATGCAAAATTATGTTCATCAAAAACGTCCGGCATGCTTCCATGTTAGCGCAGCCACGGCTAGAACAGAGGCTCCCCTCAGAGCGTGAGAGTGGAGATGTTTGTCTTGGATTACCTGAGAAGGTAAATATTGCTGTGCAGTGGAGAGAGAGACAGGCGAGAGACAGAAACTCCTGGAGTTATGACCCTCTCTGTTCACACTTTGTTCTGCTTGACGAAAGATGCCAGGAAATTAGAATAACCGGCACTGGTGCACCGGATGGACTCGATCAATAGATTTAACACGGTTGCAAACACCCAGCTGATTCTTACTTTGGGATTTTGCTCAGCCTGCTTCATTGGTCCTGTCTTTCTGAGTAGCTTAGCCTGCAACAACTTATTTCATTTTTAGTCTCTCCTCTCGTTTCCTGTTTGGTTTTTTTTGTTCATTATAGGTTGACAATAATAACCTTTTAGCATATTGTTATTCAAGGGATCTAAGAAGGAAGTTCTTGCACTTTTTCTGGACTCTTTTCGGGCTTTGGGAAATCTAGCTTGTGGCTTGAGTAAATTTGTTGGCAAGTACTGTCAAATGGACTTGCTTTAGAGTGAGTATATACACTATATTGCCAAGTGGCATACCATTCTTAATCGATACAGTTTAATAAGATCTCCCCTCCTCCAGACTTTACACTTGGCACAGTGCAGTCAGTCAAACTCAGACTCGTCCATCAGATTGCCAGACAGAGAAGCGTGATTCGTCACTCCAGAGAACACGGCTCCACTACTTTAGAATCCAGTGGTGGTGTGCTTTACACCACTGCAGCTGACACTTTGCATTGCGCTTGGTGATGTAAGGCTTGGATGCATCTGCTCTGCCATGGAAACCCATTCCATGAAGCTGTCTCAATGTGTTTATTTGGGGGGGGGGGGGAATTTATCAGTTCATGTGACCACGAATGCGCACACAAAACCACTACTTACAACAGGAAATGTTGTAAGTAGTGTAGCCAATGCTACATGCTAACCTCTTCTGTAACAGTTTAGGATGCTAACATAAAGCTAGCAGCTTTGTGGTGCTCAAGCAGAAGGTGTGCCAACCCCGGCTTTAGCAGGGATGAGCAGGTTTGTAGGATCACACATCTCTGCCCACATTCGCAGGAGAACTGCCTTAGCAGAACTTTGCTGGAAACTTGGTGGTAATTCTTGAATATTAAAATAAATGCATTCTCTGTGTTTTTCATAATTGGATCGGAATATGTGCAGAAAAGTGGGCACATGAAGAGTTTAATCTTACAGTGTTAACTAGAAATGACACGGGCAACGTATGATGATTGCAAAACAAATGGAATGTAGTAGTAACAGTGTAACAAATTTTATAACAGAGGGAGTAAATAAGTAATGTAATGCATTAATAAAAAACCAGAAAATATTAGCATGTAATGTGCGTGACTTTTTTCAAAGTTACAAAGCCAAAACTGACTGAAAATTCTCCAAATACGTTCATGCACCTTTGCCATTGTTTTTTCACCATCGTGCCACGAGAGAAGTATTTCTGTCTCTCGCTCTTTCTGGATCATCCCACATTGTGTGTGTTTACTTGTCAGTGTGTCTGATCTGCCTGCATGTGGAGATGAAGAGTAGATAAAGAGTGTAACTCCACAGACTAGTGGAAAAGTCTCCAGGGGCGAAAAGCCACTACAATCAACCAAACGGAGATGCCATTAACCCCCCATGGGGACACAGGCCCAAGTGTGTGTGTGTGTGTGTGTGTGTGTGTGTGTGTGTGTGTGTGTTCTCTGATAAAGTTTAACCGCCCTTGTCGCTTTTTACATCATTACTTCATAAGAGAACGTTGTGATTTTTCTGCATGCTACATGTGTTTGTGTTGTCATTTGTATGTTTGACGATTTTCTTTGCGCGCACGTCTCCATGCGTGTGTGTCGATGTATGTGAGGGTAAACGCTCTTTTAATCAAACACTTGAGTTTCTTCTTTCTTTAATTATATGTGACTTAATGATGCATGGG
Organism: Cichlasoma orientale; assembly: GCA_034780415.1. Classification (NCBI taxonomy): domain Eukaryota; kingdom Metazoa; phylum Chordata; class Actinopteri; order Cichliformes; family Cichlidae; genus Cichlasoma; species Cichlasoma orientale. The sequence continues at coordinate 123,277 of JAVDPK010002068.1, forward strand.
GCTTCGTCGTCTTCATTAAAACACAAACACTCGTTCTGCTCTTTCCTCACGCACACTCGGCCCTTGAAGTTAAACTATTTAAACTTTTTACCAGACATTTCATAGAAAGGAGAGGAAGAAAAAAAAAAGAGGGACGGACAGAGAAATTCATTTTGTTGTCCAGTTAACCTCTGACGAGTCCACATTTAATCTGCTGCAAAGTGGATATTTTCACAACCTAAAATTGTGTTCATGTAAATTGAGCAATGGTGAAAGAAGAAATCGTTAACTGAAAGTAAAAGTAAAATTTTACCTTTTTTAGTCTTCCTGAAAAGTAATCTTGTGTTTACAGTTAAAAACAGAACAAAAAACCTGCATAAAAACATTCAACAGTTTGCATAACTACACACAAGTGACACAAAAAGACAAACCCTGACCTGGAGCAGTTTTAAGGAGGGAGGGATGAGAGTGATGTTACAGGATGGAGAGGTAATAAGAGGAAAAAGTTGTGAGAGGACGGGGACAAAAATACTGAGTAATTGTGTGAAAGAGAGAGAGGCGTAGCCAAGACGAGCCGCCAGTGTGATTAATGAGACGGCGGAGAAGCTTGAGCCTCGACATGAAAGTTCCTTCAGGAGAAAGTTTTTATTAAGTGCCAGCGCAGGCCAGGTAGTTTTTAAATACTTTAAAATACAACACACTGAAAAACAGTTTCTCGTCTCTGTGAGGGTGTGTTGTTGGTTTGAGCCTGTTTGAGTAGCTAACAGTGATTCATCAGCTTTTTAAAGTGAGTCAAAGAAAGCAAATATCATCAGGGATTTAACATTTTAAATGTGATTTCTTAATCTGCTGTAAGAGATCAGATTTGTTTAGGAATAGAAATGAACCTGAGTTGTGTTTTCTTGTCTAACATGCTGAGCCTCACTCACTGTTACATCCTCCTTCCTCACCATAAACCGTGTGTGTAGTTGTTCACTGTATTTTTAAAATGTAGTTTTAAAGCATGTTACACTTTCCTACAGCTGATCTTAAAAGTGGCATCACAACAATGACACATTTTTCAGTAGATGCTTCAGTCATACAGGCCCTCCAGAGACCCCCCGGCAACCACTGGTTGCTAGGAAAAATGTTTATTTCTCTGGTTGAAGAGTGGTTGTTGGCGGTCACAGATGGGTACACGATGCTGCACCTACAAACCTCCTTAAGATTACTTTTGTTGCTAGGAGGTTGCCACAGTCACCTGTAGTTGTTCCGTTTCACAGCCACTCGGTAAGTGTTCAGCAGGCGAGCGGAGGAATCGCAAGGAGGTTTTTGGTACAGCACCCTCTTCAAGCCCGATTTCACATAGCAACAGCACACAGCTTTTGAGATCCTGACGTTTTGCCCTTGTGTGCGTTGAGCTCCAAAACGACGGCCCATAAAGTGTCACCCTGTCTGGTCACAGTTATCTATAGCTGTGAGTTTCCAGCAGCTTTGACAAAACGGCCTTAATTGAGATAATTTAGGGGACCGTCCTTGTGTAAAACAAGCCAACAACAGAACAAATGCAGCACGTTCCTTTCCTGATGAGGCCTCTCCTCTCCTCCCTTTTATCTTCCTCTGCTTCTCTTTCTGTGATGTGACCAGTTTGTTAAAAAGTGACCGTCTCTCATTAAACAACACTAATGTAACTTTTAATGAAGCTGTCGTTAGGAATTACTGGGCAGTAACACATTTGCTTTCACATCGGCAGAAACACTCAGTCACACCATGTGAGGGAAAACAGTCTCATTAGTCTGATAGTTATTGTGGTTACTGTGAGCAGCGTTTCTGCGGACACAGTCTGACATCATTAAATGCTGCAGGCCGACCCTTCGAAGTTTTCACCTTCTCGAAGTTTTAAGTTCCTTTCAAGGTTATACTTAAAATGAATGGAAGTAATGAAAAGCAGACACTGTCTCAAAGGTAGGACCAGTCCAAAGAGCTTTACCGGTATATCTATGGTATATCGAGTGTATTAGCGAGTTCACACTTTCCACTCAATGCCTCCAAAAGCTTAAACAGAGAAATATTTTGCCGTGTCATTTTATGAGCAAATCAGTGTATATCAGCATGTCCACGTTAGCTTGCCTGTGAAATTGCTGGAGAAATGCTCATTGCTGATTAAATCACTGATGCGTGATTTGAGAGTTTAGTGATGAGGAGGCTGACAAGACGCATTCTCACTGATTTATACAGTTTTGAAGTTGAATGTTTTTTTTCCCCTCCTTTTTTTGCTCCTGCTTAATTATGGTTTGATTATGTCTGCTGGCAGGAGCAAACCTATGAGTGTTCCTGAAGCAACATTTAGCAATGTTGCTACATTCACATTCCATCTTTGGATGTTGGTGAATTGGCATTGATGCTGTCTTTAGTAAAGGAGAACAGACTCCCTCCGAATTACTGCTCTTTACTCACAGCTGCTGGCATCTAACCAGCAAACACAAGGTGTCCTTTGGTGTATGTTTCACGATCCGCCAAAATATGGCAATAGTGAGATAGTGGGTCTCATTTCCAGCTCATCACATATGGAAACTTTTTGTCATCACATTTAAACTTGTTTAAAGTTCATCCCTATCTCTGAGAGTGAAATATTGCCTTGCAAGCACCAGTGCCAAACAGCCTTGTGCCTGTGTGTGTCTGTGTCTCCAGCAGCATGTGACTGAACAGCTAAGTTTGACAGGCCCGTGCTGCGTGCTTTTTAATGGCCAGCAGTGGGTGACTACTGTGGTTGCAAAAAGATGTTTGGTTGTGCGCACGGCTTTGGGGAAAATGCTCTTAGACTCGATGACTTTATGGGCTCATTCCTGGCCATATTTAACTCAACAAAGTTTAACACAACGTAAAGTTAATTTTGTAAAATTTGGTCATTATTAGAACAAAAACTGTGGACTGCCCAGAGCATGCTCATTGGCTAATCAACCACAAGTCTTCAGAACTGGATTTGACTGGTGCAAGGTGTTACAGTGGCTTTGCTCAACTTTAGCACATCTTTGATACATTTACGATGAGACTTGTTTAACTTTCACTTTTGCTCACTGTTCTTTTTTTCATTTGTTGCTTCACTAAATCTTCCTGGCCAAGGTTATGGAAAGATTGTGCTCGGGATTAAAATGGATCCATTGACAGAGTTAAACACATTAGGAAGCTCCACTGAGAGGGTTCGCTGAAAACATGAAGTCAGAATAACAGCTCGTACAGTCAGTATGAACTTAGGGGAGGACACTCTCATAAACTAAGTAGCATTACCTGCCAGAAGGTGTGCTAGCTCTGCAACGTGTCTAAATGCATATGAAAAGTCACTATAAACATGCATTTACACGGTTCATAGCTGGCTGTGATTTAGAAGGTATTTTATATGTCAAAGATCTTTTGGAAAAATTCACTGAAACAGCTGCTCACACAGTTTATCCACATAAAGTTCAAAGGTAACTCTGACTGACACACAGATGCATATAAACCCACCGACTGCCCCGCGCCAGCTACGGCAGCACTGCGTCGTGGTTGGCTAGCTAACAGGAAGCCCGAGCAGCAGCAGCAGCAGCAGCAGGTGTTGGTGCCATGCTGCAGATGTAAATAACGGTCCAAGATCATGTGCCCACATTCACAGCTTATACACAAACACACTCGTAGAGAAACACCTCCCATAGCACCTTGGGAAATTCTCCTGCACTTGTGTGCCATCTGTTAGTGTACATGGATGAGACGGAGAGGAGGGAAACAGGTGGGAAGGGAGCCCATACAGCGCAGGTGGTATGTTAGTCAGACATAAAGGGAGTGAAGTCAGGAAAGAGAAAATAAAAAGAACTGCGTATACAGTCAGCATACCCAAGAAAACACCACTCGTTTTACCACCTAGCTGATATGTGAGCCACGCAAGCCGTTTTCCATCACCACACTCGACACTGCAGTCCTCCAGTCTGCTGTCTGACTGAAGAGTCTTTACTTGAAAGAACAAGTAGTCATATACAGACAGAATAAGGTATGAAGAACCAATAAATCTTAATATAAAAAGAACAATCTCGAGATAACTGAAAATATATAACAGAGAGAATATTTATATAATCGTGGGCTTTGGCTCTGCTGCCTCCTGATTTCAACACGCCTCAGAATATATTGCCGAAAGCGCAAACACATTACACACAACACCGGTGACACAAAGTTACCGAAGTCACCGAGTGCTGGAAGTGGCCCGCAAACACTGAACAAACGAGGCCAGAAAAACCTGCAAGCCAGCGCACAACTTTACCAGTTTGTCCACATCAAACCTGGACAGGTTCGTGTAATTGCTGCTTCCACATTTCGCTCTGTCCAGATTGATAGTTTTGCTTCCACTTCTTCACCCATCAAAGTTGTAAACACCGACACCTGTAATTGCACCCGGGGAAGGTGGGGTCCTCGGTGCTAACCGTCGCAGCTCAGGAAATGAAGTGAACCTCGAACAGCATAACTGGGACTTGAACCTCCAGATGTGATATCTCATCCATTAGCTTACCTTAACCACTGGCTCCCTTTGCTGTGCTCTGGAAATCCCTGCTGTTTCCATGAACTTACAGCATTTTATTTGTAACCTCATGAAGTCTCTTGACACAGCATACAGGACTGCAAGTTGTCATGCTGGCATCTGTTACACTACAACAGACACCTTCTTGTTAACAGAATAAATCAAGAATGATACGTACTCACGCCACAGGTACTCCATATGGAGTAGATGATCTAATTAGATGTTAGAGCACCTTGTTGCATATATTTTCATTTTAATGAGGGAAAACCAGTTTCCCAGAAAATGCTGTAACTACTTAACAATTTACAATGAACGCCGATGCCAGACATGAAGTCTACAAAGTCAAATGTACTGTTACGGCGGGAAAAGTTGATAATTGCTAATTAATGAGCTAATTGGCTGAATTAGGATAAACTTTTTAGCGAACACTGTGACTCTGATACAGGAACTTTGCACTTAAACACTGCAGGAAATCCACATGAAGCAGATGATCTGATTAGATGTCTCTCGGCATAAATTTCCATTGTAATGAGTTCAGTTTGATTTGTTTAAAAGTCTTAATGGCAAACTTGTAGTATGTGTTCGTTTGTCACAGAGGTAACGACGGGGCGTAAGGCAGTCAAAGGGCCGTCTGCATTGCTTTCACAGAATTTGGTGACCCAGCTCCACCCGTGTTAAAAAGCATGGGGAAGGTCATAATGCTGTAGCTCATATTTGCTTTGCAAACATATACTAAATGCATTTACTTCAGCTGTGTCCTGACCCAGATATGCTTTTATCTCTTGTGCACGCCCTTTCCTGTTTCTGTAGATCGCTTCCAAACTTTATTAGTGTAAAAAAAAAAACAGAATACTAAAAGCTGCAGCCAGCGCTCTAAAACCCTGTTATTTCACTTTGAATCCTTTCCTCTCTATGAGCATGCATTCTTCAAAAGGCATTTAATTTTTTTTATTTTTTTATTTTTTTTGTAAATGATGAATATCTTGTTTTCAGAGCAGGGCTCATTCGTTTCCACCTCCTGTCATCAGAGTGAGTCAGGAACAGACTCCGATATGTGCCTTCCAACAATCTGGTCCCCTGCTGTCTATTCATCTCTAGTAATTTCCTCACCTCACTAAGTTCATAATTATAACTCTGCACAGCCATTATTAGGGCTTCAAAACAAACAACAGAGCCCCTGCAGCTGAGAAGCCAGCCATGACAGCCTAAATACTCTTCCTTTCCTTTTATTAGCTAGCTTATTAACATTTTAGCCATCAGGGCTTTCAAGATCCAAGCTGCCACACAGAAATGATGAAATTTAATATCTAACAGATTATTCAAAGTAAGTTTGACATTATTATTATTATGGTGTGTGTGTGTGTGAAGACTTTGATAGCAAAATGAGATACGCAGCTTTTAAAAGTTTGACATTCACTTGGAAGATAGTCACAGTAAAAGGAGTAATACCTTTAAGGGCTAAATATGTTATAGGATGTGTATGATAATGTGTTTTTATTCTACCTAATATTGACTTTCAAGCTCATTAGAATTATACAAGCTCTGTGTGTGCCTTATATACTGTATTTAGATTGTAAGTATAATGTTTCAATAAATTAATGCAACTGTTTTCTGGTTTCCCAGCAAAATATAAAGACGTGAGGGGTTGTTCAAGACTGTTACACAGGATTGTGTCTTTATTAAACTTTTTAAAATTAATACAGATCAGCTTTTCTGATCGTGCCCCCCAACAAAAGAGGAGGGGATCATTTCCCCCGTAAAAGACAGTATGAAAACATGAGACTGTCAAGATATTGAAATACAATGAACCAGTTGATTAAACAATTAATTAAAAAAACAAAAAAACTAAAGAAATTAACAAACAAAAAGTAAAAAGTTATTGAGGTCACGTCAAAAAGAGAGTTAAATAAAATCAAATAATATAGAGGAAATAAAGTAGGGGAGATTACCACCATTAATGATGCCATAGACGTCTCCTGAATAAAGCTTAAGGGAAGTTGTAATAAACACATAAATATTATAATCCATGCAGCCCAATGATCACTCAGGTATACACGAGTGTGCTGTGAAATTTCCCACCAGGCTGTCACACCAGTCCCAATATATTCTAAGAGCTTATTTGATTATATCCTAAGACCTGCGGTGTTCAGTGGCTGTTGTATCTAAAGTAACCTTGTGGCATCCAGCTGTGCTTGAAGGTTTCCGTTCTGTCTGTTTGAATAGACCTATGGTGTGCTTGTTGAACTAAAAATTGACTAATGCCTTTCCCCTCGCCACTAAAATAAATGCAGTATTTATCAAGAGAGGCCAAACTGAGAGGCACTTAAAAAATATTGGGGTGGGGTGGATTAATGAAAACTGCAAATATGGGCACATTCTCAGTGACGTTAAAAAGTCTGATTACAACTTCAGCCTTCCAAAGACGGATCAGATGAATGATGGATGGGTGAGGAGCGCAGAAGTGGACATAAGTGAGGATTAGATCTGATTAAAGAAAAAAGAAAGTTTGCTGAGTCAGACGAGTTTGATCTTTTCACCCACAGCAGCTGTGTTCATCAAACACTTTGCTCTGTGTGTGTGTGTGTGTGTGTGGGGGGGGGGGGGGGGGGGGGGTGTGGGGGTTAGGTGATGTATGTAGTATTAATATAGTATGTAAATGCAGAACATAAATATGTGCTGGGTAGGCAGATGTCACAAATACACTTTCAGTCACATGCTTTGTCTCACACACATACACAGACATACTCGTAGGAGGAGGGTCCTCCAGACAAGGATGAAGCAGTGCATTCTTTCAGGTTACAGCCCACACACACACACACACACACACACCTATTACTCTGTCGTAACTCGAGAGACTACATAGGAATTAAAGAACTGACTGCATTATCGTAGGGTCTTTACCTTACAAAATAAAGCTTCTTGAGGTGACCGTTGGGATTTGGCGCTGTATAAATAAAATTTGAGTTTAAAAATGGGTCGACTGATGTGATGCGAGCTTAAGACTACATCAGAGTAACACAACATAACACAACAGAGTTGTGTTTTTCTACCTTCTGTCGGTTAAACGCAGAAATGCTGAGGTGCATCAGCCTTGCTTTTAGATTTGTAAACTAGCAGTAGTGGATGGACACCAAGCTTTGTTGGAGCTTTTTCCATTTTGGTTTCCATCACATCCCAAGACAGGCAAGCGTCTGAAGTGCAGACAGATTTTAACACCAGCATAGCCAGTACCACGATATCAGGCCAGCAGGGTTTATACTGGTCCATGAGGCTCTTTATTAGGAATGCCTGTGATCTCATTACATCACATATTGTGAGCTCATTGACTGCACTGTACATGTGTGGTCCATAGACATGCAACTGCGTGGCTCCCGTCTTTGTGAAACTTCTCACTGGGAACAGTGAAGCGAGACTGAGGAGGCGCAGTCTGTGACCCGTGCTTCATTATCTGTCTTGTAACAGTCTGCATTGCGTGGTGAGCTGTGACGGACACTTGGCACAGCCAATCCTCGCTGGCAGCCACGCAGAGCAGACAGGTCGTAGACAGCAGTAGACGAGGCCCAGGGTGAGCGACTGGCCCACAGAAATCAAGACGGCTACTTTATGAGCCTACATCTTCATACGGAAATCTGTGGCATTTTCATATGGGACATTCTTGCCATGAGAATGCAGCTTAGCAGGCAAATTATAGCCATTTATTGGTTTAATAGGTTAGTTTGAAGACCGCGGCTAACCCGTGCTGTTGAGGTATGGGAACCTGTTGCATTACTCAAGTTGCTGCATCATGTTTTCAGATTTCGAGGAATGAATTGAGATGTATTGTAGGACATGTGCACATGTGAGAGAGACAGAGGAGCATAGAGATAGAGGAAGGTGATTGCAGCTGAGTGGAGAGCGGACATCTGCTCTCATCTCACTGGAGAGTCACTCATCAGCTTCTCACGAGCACCCAATCTCCACGAGCCAATCAAAAAACAAGAGCAAACCTCCTTCCTGAGTCAATTGCCCAATCAGGCGGAAGGACAACGGCTCCTCATCAGTCAATTAGCCAATCGCTCAGTTTTTAATTTTTCCGGTCATGGGGGGGGGGGGGGGGG